>OX579640.1:7708980-8308980 GCA_951230915.1 Antitrichia curtipendula
TGGCAAGTGAAAGGAGTTTCCGATGCACCAAAGACTGCAACATTTGGATATTATATGCAAAAGTTATAAAGGGTCAAACTTTTTTTGGTAGATGTTTTAAAAAAAATTCTTCCACATAATTAGATACATATTGATTATGGAGATGTATGCAAGGTGATGATGGCGGTTTTAGACAAAGTGTAGTTTGGAAGGTACCTACCTTATATGGTTGTATCTAAAGTAGGAATTCTTTACATGGTTGTATCCAAGATATGAGTTCTATTAAGTGACCATTTATCAACTTATTTGAGCAATTTTGAAGAGTTTGCTTCTTCAAATATTTTTGAATAAATTTTCGTTGGGAGATAACCCAAGTCGTTTCACATTTTGTTGACCTTTGTTGAATCAATCATGAATTATGAAGTTGGAATCATATAAGGCTCTGAAAGCATCCACCCCCCACCTTTCATTATGTTTATTGTTGTTACATTGATGAATGCAATTGAGACATTGAAGAAAGGAAGATGTACTTTTGTATTGGAATATGCATCAGGTTGATCTTTCGAGTTGTATTTCATAGTAAAGAAAATGTGGTGAGAGTATCAAAGAAGGTATGGATTTTGGATGTTGGCAGAGGCTTTTTGTTTGTTTGTTTTTGAAACAAATAGACAATTTCCATTGCAATGGGAAACAGTACATCAAACCAGAGGCGAGCCTTGGCGGACTATTTTACATTTTCAGAAGGCTAAACAAGTACGGTTTTTCTTTTTTTTCAATACTCAGCACCCAGGACCAAATGGCACGCAGGAACAATCTCATGTGAACACCCCCATCGGAACAGAGGCTTTGATAACATCTTGAAGATTTGAGGCAAAATTTGAATTTGAGATTGATTTTTACTTGATTTTTGGGACCACTTTAGTTCTCTAACTTTGTTCCCTCCTGAAATCCAATTCTAGAAACTAAACAAAGATCTGTGGCCTTTAAAGGACCAACATGTTTAAAAGCCCAGAACTACTTTACAATATTCATCCCCAAAGCAAGGTCAAAATCTTAATCAATATTTGTTTTTTAACAAATTCAAACATAGGATCCTTTAGTTAATCCCTACAAGTTTTTGACTATGTTTTTTTCACCAAAAACACTCCAAAACAACCATTTCTAGTACAAATATCAAATTTTAGAAGAATTTTTTTTTGGACACATGTAATTGTAGGATCTCGTAGTACGCTAGAAATTGCAAGATATTAGCGTTTGAAGTGACAAAAATCCTTTCTTTGGGTCTTGCAAAAAAAAACAGGCAATTGCACTTCATAAGGTCACACTTGTATGAAAATATGTCCAAAATGGTTGTGCTTCTTTGAATTCATTCTTTAAGGCAAGTTGGCTACATGCTTAAAAAAATTTAGATTATTTAGATTTGTACAACATATAGGAAAAAAATAGTAAATAGAAAAAAGTAGAGAATGATTGAAAATACTGAATTGTTAAAATTTTAGTTATGGAATTGAAAACCTCCAATCTCAATGGCTGTAATGTAGTAATAATAAATCTACGCCTAATGCTTTTATTTTCTTTCCATAAGTACTGGAAATTGCATCAAATAAAGGATTAGTTTTTTCTTTCATTCAATACCACCTAACTTTTACTGGAAGTTGAATTTCTTAAATTCCAATGGTAAGAATGTTCTAGTAAACAAAAGGCATTCTTTGTTTTTGTTTTCATTTGAACATTTTCAAAATCAAGAGTAAAAGATAACTTTATTTGTTTTTTCTACCTTCATTGCTTGCAAAATAGAACTCCTCATAACTTTCACCTTATTATCTGGAATTGAATGATTCAAATGTTTTTGATTAGGTATCAATTTATAAATTTCAAAGAAATAATTAAGATTTTTTTAGAATATATTTTTTATTGCCCGTTTTGACATTGAAATTGGAAAAAACCCTTCTAACTTTTGCAATATTTTTCAAAATGACATAAAACAAAGCTTCACACATAGATGATGGATAGCATCCATTTTAAAATTTTCATGGAAGTTAAACTTCCAAATTATGAAATCAAGAGAGGTTGCCCCAAGTTCTCAAAAAGTCCAAAGTAGACTCCTTGGTCCTTTAGGGGCTAGTGTACCTAGAAATATTACCACATTTGAATACATGATACTGATATTACAAAATAATTTATAATTATACACATAAAACATCTTTGGGGTTAAAACTGTGGTGATAGTGGTATACCACACTCAAGTCAAATTCAACACTTTGTTGTTAAAATTAAGTTTTCATGTCATTTTTTAAAGGGTTGCAACTAACAACAAGATGACATTTATCAAATTCTGAACTAAGCCTTGAAATGCGTTGTTTTTTCCCCTTTTCTAGGTTGGGACTAATAAGTTTTTGAGACATGTCCCCAAGTGGTGAGCAACAAAGTAGGAAGTAGTGAACAGGAAAGTAGTTTGGCTAAGATCAAAACTAGGAGCATCTAGCCATTGTCTATGGATCATAACATTCAAGAGCCTTCACAGAGGCTGCCTTTGCCTCTCTGAAGTCTTCATCTACGAAATGCATCTAGGTACTTGCCAGTGGATTCAGTTGCTGTAACTTATTTCAAGGAGTCAGTGGAAAATGAAATTATATGTTCCCAATGCAACCTAATAACTTATTAATGTAAGCATTACAAAATTCAATGCACTTCCTTCAAGGTGTCAGACTACATCAAAATTCATTAGCCTTGCTAATTTCCTACCCACTAACTCAACTCCTTACATACTGACATATTCCGACGCGTGGCTTATTAGCTAATGTGGGGTGTAGAATATTCCACACCATTCCATCTTTTGGATGGAATGATGTGGAATATACTACATCATTCCATCAGAGGCAAGGCAGTTGCTCTCACAGCTCATGAACGTTACGATCCATAGCACTTTTCTGCCTCCCAAAATCCATAGTAATTTCAGCTCAAGTGATAAAATTACCAATCTTTTTTTGCAATCCCTGTTATTTCTATCAATGCACCTCTGAAAATATATTTGCTTTGCCTTGCCTTGCACCACTCCAGACCATGTCCAGAATCGCTTAAATGATCGGCTACTGGTGCTTCTACCTTATATGGTCTCTTGGTTCCTCTCCCTTGACAGGAGTTCTTGTTGTTTTGTTTTCAAAACGCGAGGCGCAGTGTTGGCGCCGCAGTTGTTGCTCCCCGTGAGAGGGACAGTTCAAGATCCATCACCAAGTGTTTCTATTCCCAGCCTCCATGTGGTACCCCCGACCGGGCCAACAAGGGACAGTGCCCCTCTCCCTCATGAGTGGCTGCAGGACAGGCCCGGGACAGGACGGGCCCCACCTTGCCTTGCCTCCCTCCCCTCTCGGCTCCCCCCAACACTCGGTGCCCTGGAGTGAGTTCTTGTGCTGAACTTGTCATCATCATCATCCTCATCATGTTGCTGCTCCGTCCCCTCGCACTTCCATCCATTGGTCCCCACACGTCCCCCCCCAACCCCCGGGGCTTTGCGGACTTGCAAAACCCTAAACCCAACCAAGTGTGGGTGTCACTTGAGGACCCCCTCCCTGCATGGCCACGCTGGATTTGCATGTGGATCTCAGTCCTCGAGCGAGCCAAGCGAAGAAGCAGAAGGCCAAGGCCGTGCCACCGGTGAAGCCCATCCGCGCGTGTGCACCAAAAAAACGCAATGACTCAAAGCCGTTGGGTTTCTTTACGCGGTGCACTTTGCAAATTCTTGATGAAATGTTGTATTGGATCCGTTTACAAACACAATTCTAACAATTTAAAAAAATAAATTGCATGTGGTTTAGTTTGCTTTCAAGAGCAATCTTACCATTGGAATTAGAGCATTTCAATTCCATCTTAGAGCTATCACAACAATTGAGTTTTTCATTCTATTTCATACTTGCTTTGACTCAACAATTTCTTACATAGTGAAAATTAAGGGGGGTTGAGTGAATATTTTTCCAAACTCTTAATTCAATTCTTCAATATAAAGTAAAATAAAATTCACAATCTACAATACAAAAATTTCAAGTGAATAGGATTCAAAGCCTTATAATCTAGTTAGGCTAAGCAGGAGGAAAAAAACTTGTTTTCTTCACTTTAAACATTAATATTTTTGTAATCGATATGGTCAAAGTTTTTGAAATTTTGTCGGAAGACATTCTCATGCCAATCTAGTGCAAGATCCTTTGGTTGGACATGCAACAGAAACAAATGTTTAAAATCTCATTGTTTGCATTGAAAAAGAGAGCTCTGAGCAGGAGGATTCTTTTTTTGGCCACGTGTCTGCTTGATGACCTTGTTGTATAGGCTAATTTATGGAGGGAACTATTTTCAGAGGCCAATTTTCGACGGGGCTGAGCGAAATTTCCCTCAAAACAGAAACCTTGGTTCTGGGTGGTTTTCAATGAATAAATGGCCCCTTTGACTGAAGAGGTTAACCCACCCAAGTGAAAAAAAAGTTTTAAAATAAAGGTATCTTCAGAATGACTTCCAAACTACAGTAAAAGATATTTCAGGTTTCTCAACATCCGCAACTACGAGATGATTGGACCATCCAAGAGGACCGACTTGACTTGCATCCCATCATAATTGCATTATTTGGGAATGAAGTATTCAAAGCAAATAGTTGCCAACAATTGGGTTCTCCTATTTACTATTCATTAGTTTCTCAACATTAATTAAAATCTAATACGAGGATTACAAACAATTAGAACCCCCACCCACCCCCAAATCATGAAGAGCCCAAGTAGTGGAGGAAAGGATGAGCAAATGCTCTTGCTCATGAATAACAAGAGTGGGCAATCAAGAATGTACAAAGACAAAACTTCAGTTCCAATGCCATTCCATGGCCCATTTTCAATGGAGGGACGGACCGACAGTTATGGAGCCGAAATCAAGCTTTTGCGGCAGTTTTAAGGTGCAATTCGGGGATTATTTCATGGAGAAGGTCGGGTTGGCATGGTGACCGATTGCCCCGTACTAATCAGTACAGGTTGAGTACTTTAAAATCATACTTGTTTTGCGACGCTTTATCCAAGTCATGGTGCAAACCCTAAAGTAAAGGACGGAGCCTATGACCATGGAGTCAAGCTGGAAAGCTCCTCACCCCTTGAGGACGAAGCCTATGACCATGTAGAAACGTCATATATGTCTTCCATTTCTTTGCTATTTATGGGTGAATTTTTAGTTCTTTTTAGTTTTCAGAGATTAAAAAATCACAAGTTTGGTGATTGTCATTAAAATGTTGAATTTTTTTGTGAAAATTTCAAATTGCCTTGAATTTATTTATTTTATAAATGAAGAAAATTCATATCGAATACAAATCATGTTTGAAAAATATAATATTTTTCAGAATATAGAAGTGCGTTAAAGGTGTAGGTTTAAAGTGAACTTTGTTGTCACTCCATATTTAGAAATGTGGTAGTAGATCTTCAATCCCAAACTTTCTGAAACTTAGTGAGCCTTGAGCGGTTGCCACAGTCAAAATAAAAGTAATTTTTTGTAATATAAGATCCAAAAATAACTCAAATATTCATAACTTTCCTAGCGTATGTCCAAAACACCACGAAACAAAGCCCTTGCATCCCTCCTTGCAAAGAGTTTTCTGACAATACCAAGAGTGCGACCAGAGGATGCAAGGTCCAAAAGATCTCATTGTGACAAACCAACCAAACCAAACCAACAAACCAACAAATAGCCTAATTTAATGGATGGATGCTTATTTCAAGGAATTTTTCAAAATTTTCAGGTGGAGTAGAAACTACACTTCATAAGCTTTATAATTTTCTTCTTTTTCTTTTTCAAAATTAAATTAATTATTCTAGATTTTTAAAATCAAGTATCACAGGAAAAAAAATTTCAAAGTATTGAAATATATTGGATAGAATTCAATTTTTTTATAAACTACCCATATAAATACAAATGTAAATTTAAAAAGTACACTAGAGTTTAAATATTTTGAATTCAATTCAATGATGTATATATAGCATCGATAAAGTTGCACATAAAAAATAAGATGAAAATATCCATTCTCTAGTATACATTATGCTTTGTCAACCATTCCAAGAACACAAAATGTCCTCGGCATCTTTTTAGGATTAAAATCCTTTTATTCAAAAAATTGGATCTAGAAATAAAAACTTGAAGGGAATTTCAATTGGTCCTTCTTAGTTTCTTAACTCTTTCACTCCTCTTAAACAATACTTTGATTGATGTTCTCATTACTTTTTATTATTCTTTTCTACAAAGACACAATCAATTTTCTAAAAAAATCCAAACAAAACAAATTCAATTGTAGTTTAAAATGTACATTTTCTTGGATTTGATGAAAACAAAAAAAAATGCTTTGAAAATTTAGCTTCTTATTCTTTTGAAAAATTTGAGGATTTCTACAAATTCATTGAACTTTAGCAATTGGAAGCTCCATGTGTTAAATCCAAATTATACTACATCACAGATTTTTATTCATATTTTTTATCTTTTTAAATTGAAATTAAAAAAATATTGGTCCTAATTTTAATTTGCAATTCTGGTAGAAGTATGAGATCATTCTAGTACCTCTTGTGTAATTTATATAATTATTTTTACACATTGTACTTTAAGAAATCACAACAATTTAAAATTTTTACCAAACTTTATTGATACAACCATCATTTTTAGAAAAATGTATATTTTTCATATTATAAATATCAAATCAATTATGTAAAGGTTGAATTTTGCCTTAAACTGACAATATGACTAGAATGTGTTACAGCTAATGATGTTTAGCTAATGATGTAATAAAAATAACACTCCAGATTTTTATTCACATAACACTGCATTTCAACATGCACCTAGAAAAAAAGTCAAGTTAATTGAATTCTTTTGTTATATCTGTGAATTCATTTTCGTTTTTTGGTATAAAAATTAGTTGATAAAATTTTCTACATTGATAGATAAATATAGATTCATGCATAAACATAAGATTTTTTGTTTTTTGGACAGCTTAAAATAGTTTCAATAAAATTATAATGATTTAATTCTTGAATAGGATATGTCTATAGACACATATAAAGTTTTGATTCATTATGTGATTATTAGTGAAGTAAAACATATAAGGGTTTGTATCTTGTAGGTAACAAAGACATTATATGAAAACAACATTTTGAACTCAATCTTCACAATTGATGAAGAAAAAAGTTTATAAAATATACATGGTCTTTAAAAGCATTCTCAACATTGGATTTGATGGAATTCAATCCCATGTTCTTCCCCATTAGTATATTTGGTGTATGCCCAACTCAATGCTCCTAATTATTGGGAATACATGCCTTCTTTCCTCAAAAAAAATGGAGGAATATTACAAACACTTAGGGAGGACTAATGATTAGTTTTTTTAATCTCTAAAGTGTTTTTAATTTTTCCTTTGAAGAAAATATACTTTGGTATGTTAGCTAAAAAATAAAAAAATAGAATCCATAATAAAATTTTAAAAAATAAACCATTTCAAAATGGGGGATCTTAACCCCTGAATACCCGAGGTGTTCTTGGAGGCTCTTCAGGAGTTGTTCTAAACTCACCAAGTAGCCAAAATCTGATAAGATTTATAATTTTTTTAAATGAATATTCGTAAAATCTTGAGGTAGATGTCAATCTTTTAGGAAAGAAACATACAATTATAACAACACATAGGAATTGAAAGAATTACCTTATCATAATGGGTGATCATGATAAGGTAAATTTTTTTTAAAGTAAATTTGAAGTTTTACAAATTCATTCTTTGCATGTAAAATATGAGAATTTTTATTATAAAAAATAAGAGGTGAAAAAACATGACATATATAACAATACTAATTTTATAAAATTTCAATATTTATTCTATAATTTTATTAAATGATTATACAATGTAATTATTTTCCCCGAGATCTAGTGTATTTGAGGCTCATCTTTAAGATTTCTTAACACTAAAAAATCAAGTTTTGTTACAACCCCATTTCCACAAAATCTTTAATAAGAATATCATAATTTAAAAAATTAAAATTGACTTTAGAGAATATTTGACTCCAATATGACTTCTAAAATCAATAATTTGATACTTATTAGGCATTAATTTAACTTAAGAAGTCCTATTGACATACAAATGTTGTGCCTTACGCATTTAGGAATTAAGGGACTTTTGGTCTTTCAATGCAAAGAAATTTTAGGGGTTATGTGTGAAACAATTGTTCGTAACCCCTAAAGGTTTTTGACTATGTTTTCATCAACAACACTCTAAAAATGCCATTTCTAATACAAGTACCAAATTTTAGAAAATAAATAAATTTGGGACACATGTAACTATAGGATCTTGTAGTACGCTGAATTGAGAAGATGTGGAAAAAATTTCAAAATTTTCATTCTGTAGATTGCAAGACATCAACGTTTGAAGTGACAAAACCCCTTTCTTTTGGCCTTGCAAAAAATCATACAGCTACACTTCATAAGGTTACATTTGTATGAAAAAATGTCCAAAATGGTGGTGCTTCTTTGAATTCATTATTCAAGGCAAGTTGTCTACATGCTTGAAAATTTCCGGATCATTTGGAATTGTACAACATACAAGAAAACAATAGTAAGTAGAGAATGATTCAAAATAGTTAAATGTTAACAATTTATTTATTGAATTGAAATTACAATCCAATGGTTGTAATGCTGTAATAAAAACCTACACCTAATATTTTTATTTCTTTTCAAAAATATTGAAAATTGATTTATATAAAGCACTTCAAAGTTTATCATAGAGTAGAAATTCTGTAACTACCCACAAACTAGAACTCCTCATAACTTTCATCTTATTTATCAAAATGGAATGATTCAAATCTTTTCATGTATAAATAAATCTAGAGAACCATTTTCAAATTTTTATTTCTTAAAAAAGTGATTTTTAAAGAAGTTGTTTTTGCTCCCTGGATTACCCGCCAAGCAATGAAAACTATATATCATACAATAACTTTTTAACCATGTAGTCAAAAGTTATGAATTGTTTTGGGCTTTAAAGCTATTACTCCGGCACATGTTTTGTAAAAATTTAAAGAATAAATAAATAAAAATTCAATTTGTAGTAAGTAGACCAAAATCGCTATGTTGCCAAAATAAAGTAGTTTAGTGCTTCAGGGATTAGCACCTTGTAAGACCAAGGCCTTATATTAATTAAAAAACACTTTCTATGTTAGTTTAGTGCAAGATATTTTCATTTAAAATGAAGAAAACACACATTGTTTGACTAGGTTGTGAGGTTTTGAAGCTTTCTAAATAGTGTTTTTTTGCAATTGATATAGATTTTGAATTAAAAAAATTTATGTTGAAGAATTGAATTTAGGATTGGGAATTCTTTGAAAAAAAGGTTGAATAAAAGTAGATATGAGATTAAAAAAAAGTCTAAATCATTAATAATTCTAAGATGGAGTTGAAACACAATAATTATTTCAACAATGAGATTTTTTACCATGCAAACTAAACTACCATGCATGTAGGTCAGCTTTGGAAATAAGTAGGAATATTTTGGATTGTGTCTAAATTTTTTGAAATTGTACAACTATTTCTGAAAATCTGAAAAAAAAAGTGTTGTTGCTAATTTTGAATATCCAAAAACTATTCTTGAGAAAATTTAGAAAAAGAAATACATTTGTACATGAATAGAAAAAATCAAACCAAAATTGGAAGTGTTGAAAAAGTAGGAACAACAAAGTGCTGAAAGCTAAGGAAAGGAAATCAACCTGCCAAACTATCCAAATTTTAAGTTAAACTAATTTGGCACCAAGGTGCTGAAATTGACTAGACTACAGTACTACACAGTATGTTGAACTTCTTTTTTTGAATTGTGAAAATTGATTTAAAAAATCGAATACATTATTCTTACAATAAAACGCTATGATTGACCACAAATTAAATCAAGATGCCCCATAATTTTCACATCACTTCTTTGAATAGAATGAGTCAAATTTTTTTGTATAGATTGTCACTATCTCTTCAAAAGTGGTAGGCTTTGCCAAGAAGACAACTCGTATATAATCATAGATATACAAATTTCATGTTATGCACAATAATGTGTTTGCCAATAGTTACCTCCAAGTGCTAATATACCATGTTTTTTTAATTATTTAAAATTACATTTCCTATTGCATATTAAAACTTTATGGCATTTATCAAAACTTAAGCATGATAAACAAAATCTAATATCTTTAAGTACATTTGAAACTAATGATTAGTTTGTAGAGATCCAAGAGCTTCAAAAATTTACAAAAAAATAGTGAACAATAATATAAGAAATTAACTGTTTTGTGCATTTTGGTGTAGGAATTTGAATAATTGGATTCTTGAATCATGATACTAAGTAGACTTCAAAGGTTCGTCAATTCAAAAACAAATAAGACAAAAGATTTTTTCTAGCCAATAATATATGTTTTTTAAAGCAAAATTTACTCAAATTCAATACAAAAATATATATTGAAGAAATACTCAATGGTAAAAAAGATTCAATAGATGATATTACAAAACTGCTACAAAATCTTAGAACAATATAACTCTTTTTGTATGAATTTATAAGTTTTTGGATTAATAAATGACATCTCATCTATATTCAATGGTTTCATTCATATTTGAGGAGCTAAACTCATCATTACATTACTACCCAAATAAGGGTAAATCCTTATACTTAGTTGACCCCAATAAAAATGAGGGAGTTTTTTTATTTGTCATGAATGAAAATTTTGAGTTCATATTTGGAACGGCAGAAAACCTAATTAGCTGGGGAGTTTAAATAATAAAAAATCAACTACTATAGACTAAGGCCTAGGTTTTATTTGGACTCCGCGATGGATATCCAAGGCTTAATGCATAATTAGACTAGTTCACCAAAAGAAAAAATTGAAAATTGAAAATCGATCCCCTCAGTTGAAGTCGAGTTAATCTTGTAATGTTACTACAAACACTTAAGTGTTTGTTAAATGACAAAGAATCCTTCTATGTAAGACAAAATAAAAATGTTCATCATTAGAATTTTTAGTGAAAAGAGGAGATCCCGCACAATAGTTTGACTTCCAATGAGTGCTCTTGATTTTTTTTAAACAAATGATTCATATGTTATTTAACCCCTAAAGGTCAGAGACTATGTTTTCACCAAAACCGCTCCAAAACTGCTATTTCTAATACAAGTACCAAATTTATAAAAAAAAACATATTTGGAAAAATTTAATCGTAGGATCTTGTATTAAACTATTTTGAAAAGTTATGGAAAAAAATTCAGAAACTTCCACCGTGTGGATTACAAGATAATAGCGTTTGAATTGACAAAAATCCTTTTTTTGTCCGTGTAAAATCCGGGCAGCTGCACTTCACAAGGTCACATTTGTATGAAAAAATGTCCAAAATGGTGGTTACTCTTTGAATTCATTATTCAAGGCAAGTTGTCTACATGCTTGAAAAATTTCAGATCATTTTGGAATTGGAAAAATATAGGAAAACAATACTAAGTAGAAGAGATAGAGAATGTTCAAAACACTAAATTGTTAAAAATTTAAATATGGAATTGAAAAATGCCAATCCCAACGGTTGTAATGTTTGAATAAACAATCTACACCTAATGTTTTTACTTTTTTTCAAAAATATTGAAAATTGAGTTAAATAAAAGGCTTCAAAGTTTATCTTAGAGTAGAGATTCCATAACTACCCTCAAAATAAAACTCCTCATAACTTTTATTTTTTATTAATCAAAATGGAATGATTCAAAGCTTCCCATGTATATAGAAATCTAAAGAACCAATTCCAAAATTTTATTTTAAAAAAAGTGATTTTTAAAGAAGATTTTTCAGCTGCCCAGGGTGCCTGCCGAACAATGAAAATGACATATCATGCAATAACTTTTTAACCACATAGTCAAAAGTTATGAAATTTGTTGGGCCTTAAAGCTACTCCTTGGGCACATCTTGTGTTAAAATTTCAAAGAATTTTTTTTTTTGGTCGTAGTGAGCTGCCCAAAATCGCTATGTTGTCAAAAAATGGTATTTGGTCCTTTAGGGGTTAACTCTACACCGCCCAAGGCGTAACCATGTCAAAAAACAACCTTACTTTTTAAGTGTTATAAGTCTAAATGTGAGAGAGGTATGAAAATCTCAACCATATACTCTTGTAGTGTGCATGTCGCAGATGGTGTAATACAAATTTGGGATCATTTGACTGTATAGATTGAAAGATTATAATGTTCTAGTGTTGAAAAAAGATGCTGAAATTTTCCTAAAAACACATTTGGAGGTGAAATTTGGTTTCTAAACCTACTCAAATGAAAAAACTATAAACTACAAAATGATTCAAAACCAAAAGAAAACACATTGGTGGAAAAAAAAATCATTCAACTGACTCATTGCGTTTGCAAAATTGTTTTGAAATGTCAAAAAACAGTGAAAAAAGTGGCAAAAAAACACATCTATAGCTGAACCTACCTCTACTAAAATGATTCTCAGTCAATCATAACTTCTCGGATTGATATGAAATTTTTACCACAAGAACTAGACTAATATGTGCAACTTTTTCAGCAAAAATTATTGAAAACAAACCCTGTTTGAAGAAGTTATAAGCCGCCGAAGTTCACTGTAATGTAAAAATGTCTGGATTTTGAACTTCGAATTGTTCCCAAGCATTCAAAACAACTTGGATTGACATGAAAATTTTACCACAATAAGTAGACTTTATGGGGAACAAAACCCAACAAAGTTTATTGAAAACTAAAATTTGATGAAAAAGATACAAGCCCCCGAAGTTGCAGCCATCTCAAGGCAGTGTGGTGAACTCAAATTGAACCTGCGAACTTCGAATGGCTTTCAAAAACTCAGTACATCTTTGATAAATCAGAAAATTTTACCTCAAAAAATAGACTAGTATGCGCAACTTTTACAACAAGTTTGATTAAATTTGGACATTTGATGCAAAAGTTACAACACTTTGAAGTTGACTGCTAGACTGTATGAGGACAGTTTTGGTCCCCTTGGGCGGTGAAGGGTTAAAAGGATGATTTCCATAAAAAACAACCCGGAGTTCCAGGGTTAATTGGAAAATTACCATGAAATAAGAAATAGACCGATTCAAACCTACAGCTTTTCCAGTGTTTTGCTTAACTGTTATAATATTCAAAAGATAAGAATTACAAAGGTTGACAACTTGACATGCAATTTAATTTTAAATTATAATGCGAAAAAAAAGGAAGGGGGGAAGAAGTGCTGTACCAAGACATCACAATCTCTGTCCTCCAAGCTCTTTGGTTATTTTATCAATCAACTACTTAACATGTAAACACGTGGCCTCAGGTAACTTCAAATTAACAGTCGTGACTAGTAAGTTAGTGGACCATGTATTTTGAGATGTGGACAATTCACACACTTACTACTCATATCTCCCAATTGACTTCTTTCTAGAATGAATCCTCATCCTTGTGCAACTCCATCCATTGTGCCACCCGCTAGAATAGAGTTCCTCACAACCACTCGTGGACCCAAATGTAACAAAGCGTTTCCTTTATAAAATTGTATAATGAGGTAATGGTCCTCCATGTGTTGGGGAGGTAATATACTTTGTTAAATGCATGGGAGGGACTTTTCAGTTTTGTAATTCAAAGATTGGGTTTGATGAGGAGACATAGAAGACGATTATGTTCATTGTCATTCTAAGGGTCTCCTTTTCAATGATGCAGAAGGGACCCCTACCTCATTGGTAAACAATATTATATTATTATGTCAAATTCAACACCAATTTTCAAAAGGAACCAATGAAAGTTGAGGACTTATTTGAAGCCATCAATGAAAGTAGAAGCATTTTTGTACTTCAAGGATGTTTAGTTAAGGATAGTCCAATATCATTATTAGATGATCATGTGACTTCAATTTTGCAAATTTGCCTAGTGTATTCATAGAGACTCTAGAATTTCTCAAACCAATTGCATGCACTAACTATTGTTTTCATCTCTTAACTCTTGAAGGACCAACTTGCATTTTTTGGTTGTATAGAAATTTTGGGTAGGTATCTATAATTAAAGATTTGCATGCTTTTGGCTAAAATTTTAATAAAAGGTGGGGACGAGGAATATCTTTCATATGCACTAAATTTCATGACATTTGAAAATATGAGTAAAAAGTTATGGCCTAATATTTATTTTTTTCTTGGACGAGCAGTCTAGGACTCTAGGCAGATTTTTTTAAATCACTTTTTTTTTAGAAACAAAAATTTGAAATTGAATTTCTAGATTTACATATACGTGGAAAGCTTTGAATCATTCCATTTTGACCAATGAGTCAAAATATGAGAAGTTTTCGTTTGCGAGCAGTTATGGATTCTCTACTCTAAAATAAACTTTGAAGTCCTTTATCTTACTCAATTTTCAATATTTTTTGAAAAAAAATAAAACCATAGGATGTAGATTGTTTAGCACAGCATTACAACTATTGGGATTATCATTTTTCAATTTTGTAATTAAATTCTTGACAATTTTGTATTTTGAATCATTCTCTACTTACTACTATTTCCTATATGTTATGCAATTCCAAATGATGTGAAAATTTTCAAGCATGTAGCCAACTTGTCTAGAAAAAAGAATCCAAAGAAGAACCACCCTTTGGAACAATTTTTCATAGAAAAGTGACCTTGTGAAGTGCAGCTGCCCATTTTCACATAAGGCCAAAAAAATGATTTTAGTAAATTTGAATGCTTATATCTTGCAATCCACTTGGCAGAAATTTCTGAAATTCTTACCACATGTTCTTCAATCAGTGTACTACAAGATCCTACGGCTACATGTTTCAAAAAAAGTTTTTTTTCAAGAAAATTGTACTTGTACTAGAAATGGTAATTTTGGAGCGTTTTTGGTGAAAACATAGTCAAAGAACTTATGGGGTTAACATCCCAATATGATATTTTTTGGAATTTCTAATTTGAAGAAAAAAAATGTTTGTTTTAGGTGTAGATACCTTAGTTATGACGAATAGAACCCTACATGTATTTAATATACCTTAGTGGTATATTAATCCTTGAAAGGCCCTCAGGGTTCCTCTATACAATCCGTATTTAGCCTTATAATTCTTCAATTGTGGTTTAATATGTGAATTGTGATACATTGTTATTTACATATTATCTTGATCATTAATTTACTTTGTATTGAAAAGTATTTGGTCAATGTTTTTTTGATCAAATAACACCAAATTCGTAATATACTATATGGCCGCAAGGGCTTTCAGATCCTTTAAGGGTTATTCTATTGTATAATATTAAATTTATTACAAAAATAATAAGTTATTGTATTACAATGAGAACTCTTTGTAATTAAGCCTTAAGCAACCAATGTGCATGTAATTTCTATCAGAGTGTTGTAATGCTAAAAAGAGTAAGTGACAACATAAGATACCAAAGGATTGTAACAAGATTCTAATAGAATTTAAAATTTGCAAATCTCAAATTTGGATAATTGAATAGTTTAATTAGTAATGCCCTATTTTTATTATAATCTTAATGATATTGATTTTCATTTTAACTACTTTATTAAATACTCTACCCTACTCTATCCTACACTTGTAAATACTCTACCCTACACTTGCAACAATTCCAAGTGAATTACCCCTAAAGGACAAAAGTGTGTTTTTTGGCAACATAGTGATTTTAGGCAACTCACTACAAATAGAATTTTTATTTATTTATTTTGAAATTTTGACACAATGTGTGCTCAAGGAGTAGCTTTAAGGCCCAACAATTTTCATAACTTTTGACTACATGGTCAGAAAGTTATTGTATGATATGTAGTTTTTATTGCTCATTAGGCAGCCTGTGCAACCAATTTTTTTTTCTTAAATCACTTATTTTAAAAATAAAAATTTGAAATTGGTTCTTTAGATTTCTATATACATGGGAAACTTTTAATCATTCTATTTTGATTAATGAGATGAAAGTTACGAAGAGTTTTAGTTGTGGGTAGTTTACGGGTAGTTATGAAATCTCTATTCTAAAATAAACTTTGAAGTCCTTTATTTCACTCAATTTTCAGTATTTTTGAAAAATTAAATTAAAAAAGGTGTAGATTTTTTTATTACAGAATTACAACCATTGAGATTGTAATTTTTCAACTCCATAAATAAATTGTTAACAATTTAGTATTTTGAATTATTCTCTACTTCTTTCTATTTACTATTTTTTTTCCTATATGTTGTATAATTCCAAATGATCTAAAAAATTTCAAGCATGTAGCCAACTTGTCTTGAAGAATGAATCCGAAGATTAACCACCATTTTGTACATTTTTACATACAAATGTGACCTTGTAAAGTGCATTTGCCCAATTTTTCGCAATGACAAAAAAAGAATTTTTGTCAATTCAAACACTAATATCTTGCAATCCACACGGTGGAAATTTCTGAATTTTTTCCCCATCTCTTCAAACTAGCATACCATAAGATCCTATTGTTACATGTGTCCAAAAATGTTTTTTTTCAAAAATTTGGCATTTGTCTTAGAAATGACAGTTTTTGAGCGTTTTTGGTGAAAACATAGTCTCTGACCTTTAGGGGTAAAGACAAAAAGAAAGATAAATTCTTGCTCAATGTTAACAAGGATCTTTTAGAAAAATAGGAGTTTCTTTTGGATTGGATTCATTTTGCAAACACCACTACTAACACCAAGTCAATCATAACTATATAACCAAGTCAATCTATACTATTTTCATATTATATAAAATAATGCATTGCCATCCAATTTTTATTTACTATCATCCAACTTTCATCCAAGTATTTTCATGAATTATTAACACATTCACCCAAAATTCATTCAAATTAATGTAAGGGAGTCTCGCATTCTACAACTCTCACACCAATGAAAATATTACGGGTAATGTGAATGCATTGAAAGGCATAGACCCAACTAAAATGAGGCAACCCCAAAATGACAAATGGATAACTTTCAAGATTACTATAAAAACAAAAGTGTTCCTATTGTTCCAAAAATTTAACCATTTCTAATAGAGCACCAAGTTTTATTGGTAATTGGGTCTCATCCTTATATTATCTTCTTTTTTTTATCAGTGCCCGGTGTAAACATCCATCCAAAAGAGATTTTTTTTGCAAAATCCAATGAACTTGACACCAGGGAGCTCACAAATCTAATGAATTTGACAACAACGTTAAATTTGTATGAATTTGACACCGGGCCAGCTTGGGAACAACTAAACAAAAGATAAAAAGTTAAAACTCTTTTAAAACTGATAAGTCACTTTTTGGAGCCTGAACTGATACCACTCAAACTTGACATGACTTGCAAAGTTATCAGGTGCAGAATAAAGTAAAACAGACCCACCTCAGCAAAGATACTGATGGAGCTAATTTATTTTTTATTAGCGTGTGTGATTTCTTTTAGTTTTTACCAGCTATTTTTCTCTTTAACTTCCATATTAAATCATTTTTCCAAGTACCATGTCCGTTTTTTCTTTCTTTTAAAAACACTATAAATAGCAATTTTATAAACTTTTTCACTAATTATTTTTCCTTGTGTTTTCAAATTGCAATAGTGTTTTTTTTCCCCCAATTCCACCGGTTATCAATGAACTAACCAGTGGTTCTCCCTAAGCATTGACCTCATCAGCAATGATTTTTTATGGAGCTTATTTATTTGATTAGTCCCATAAGGAATGATCCATCGCCCCCCTTTAATATATACTCAAAGCTTAAGGAATAAATTTAAAAAAAATGACACTTAGTAAAGTTACCCCCACCCCAATTCCTCCCGTAAATTTGGAAGTAAATTCCTACCCCGCCCTGGCCCACCCAATGTCCAATGATGTGGGAAAATTCAACCCCCAATTCACACCCAACTAAGTTAATGACAAAAAGGAAGTTCACTCGGTCTCAATGATAATACCAAGGATGATTTTCTAGGTGCATTAAAGGGGCCCTTACTCACCTTTATCTTACAGTTTCCAAACATATTAATCAAAGCCCAGCCCTGTACTAGTACCCCCCCCCCCCCAATCAAGGAACTCAAACTTACTACTCTCCGAATTATTACCTCATCATGGTAAAATTGGCATAGCGGCTGGCTGGGACGCTGGGTCTGTACCGGCTGGCTTAGGGGGTGGGGGTGGGGTTTACGAGTTACTACTTACTACTTACTACCCTTGTAGACCTTAACGGTTCATACGGCCCTCCTTCCTAGCTTTTAATATTCCAAGGGGGTACTATTTGGTTAAGAAATGTATTCGCCATTTAGTTTCTCACCATGTCAGTTGGGTGAGATTTCATCCATTTTTAATAAGTTCACCAGGTTGAGGCTTTCCTAGTGGATCTAATTTAATTCATTTCAATTAATTTGACCCATTATACGTAGAATAAAAATATATGAAAATTTAATTGGCTTTGAAAAGAAAGCCTTGGGGAAAAAAAATTCAAGTTTATTTTTCCTAATCATTTAATACTTGGATACTTGAAAATTCTTCGCTTTTAATATTCTAATTGCGAACCATTTGGTTAAGATATAGCAAGTGTATTTGCCTAATTCTCACCATGTCAATTGGGTGAGATTTCATCCAGTTTTAAGTTCATGAGGTTCAGACTATTCCAATGGATTTAATTTAATTTAATTTGATTCAATTCGATCCGTCATATATACAATAAAATATATGAATTTTAATTTGGCTTCAAGAAGAAAGTTATGGGACAAAAAAATCAAGTTTATTTTCCTTATCATTTGCCACTTGCATAATTGAAAATTTGTGGCATTGGACATGATTATTTACATGGAACCAAATCTCCAAGGGTAACCACTTCAATTTACAATGGAAGAAAATTCACTACTCGATTCAATTTTGGCACTATGATATTATGTATTTGGGAAAGTTATTGTTTAGAGGAAGGAGTGATGTCAAAAATAACTGGTACCTTTTTAATATTACAATCCATGCGTTTAACCCCTAAAGGACCAAACATCGTTTTTTGACAACATAGCGATTTTGGGCAGCTCACTATGACCAGAATTTTTCTTTTTTTTCTTTGAAATTTTCACATAAGATGTGCCCGAGGAATAGCTTTAAGGTCCAACAATTTTCGTAACTTTTGACTACATGATTAAAAAGTTATTGCATGATATGTCATTTTCATTGTTCGGCGGGCAGCCAGGGCAGCAAAAAAAACTTCTTTAAAAATCACTTTTAAAAAAAACTAAAATTTGAAATTGGTTCTTTAGATTTATATGTACGTGGGAGGCTTTGAATCATTCCATTCCGATCAATGAGTCAAAAGTTATGAGGATTCTTAGTTTGAGGGTAGTTATGGAATCTCTACTCTAAAATAAACTTTGAAGTCCTTTATTTAACTCGATTTTCAATATTTTTGAAAAAAAATAAAAACATTGGGTGCATATTGTTTATTAAAACATTACAATTGTTGGGATTGGCATTTTTCAATTTTCATAAATAAATTCTTGACAATTTAGTGTTTTAAATCATTCTCTACCTCTTCCTACTTACTATTTTTTTCCTATATGTTGTACAATTCCAAATGATTTGAAAATTTTCAAGCATGTAGCCAACTTGCCTTGAAGAATAAATCCAAAGAGTAACCATCATTTTGGACATTTTTTCATACAAATGTAACCTTGTGGAGGGCAGCTGCCCGTTTTTTCGCAGGGACAAAAAAAGGATTTTTGTCAATTCAAACGCTATTATCTTGCAATCCACTTGGTGGAAAATTCTGAAATTTTTTCCACATCTTCTTAAACAAGTTTACTACAAGATCCTACGGCTACAAGAGTCCAAAAATGTTTTTTTTTCTAAAATTTGGCACTAGTATTAGAAATGGTAGTTCTAGAGCAGTTTTGGTAAAAACATAGTCAAAAACCTTTAGGGGTTAATTGATATACAATGTGATTAAGTGAAGCTCAATCTATTGCATTGTATAACAGTATTCTATATCATTGTGTCACAATCTAGTATTGCATGTAAAATGGATATTATAGAGGTACTAGGAATTGTCCAAGCCATAAAAGTGGGCTAATTTTTTTTTCAAAGTTCTTATTTTAAAGTTGTTTGCAACTTCTTGTATTGTAACAACGTGTTAAATTAGATATATTTGTTTTTACAATTTGATGAGAGAATAAAAGATGTGAAATTTATAAAAAAGAATCATGATAAAAAAAAGTCTATATGTACCTATTTAAATGTGAAAATTGAAAATAAAAATCCTTTAAAATATGTGGAATCTCATGTAAATGAAATTTGTTCATACTTAGGTAAAGACAACAAAAGAATTATTGAACATTGTTAGAATGTGAAGAGACTCAACTAACCAGTAATCTCAATATTTCATTTCATTTACTTATATATTAATTTCATGTGTACAAGATCAAAACTCAAAATATAAGTAAAATTTATGTTAAACAAATTATCTTCCTAAACTTGTAGAGTTGTAGACTACTATAGCATGAAGACCTTAAAAAGAGTTATGAATTAAAAAATTTATATAGAAATTTATTAGCAACCATATAATCTCATTTAGGGCTTTATATAAGCTTTCGTTAAAATGGCGAATTTTTGCAATTTTTATAGTTTAGACTGGGTGGTCTAAAATGTACAACAGTTTTAGATGTCTAAAATATATATTATTAGTAGATTTCTAAAATCTACACCTATTATAGATAATACTTCATGGTTGAAATTGCGTGGTCTGAAATTTATAATAGTCTAAGATTTTGAAATTTATATTTGTCCTAGATGGTACTTTTACAATTTAGACTGGGCAGTCTAAAAATGGCATACAAAATACCGCCATTTTAACAAAAAATTTCATTTATGTTCATTTATTACTTGGTGCATAATGGTGTGATCTATTTTATTACTACTCACACTCCAAACAATGACAAAGTTTTATTATGGAGTGAACACCACTAGCAAGATTTAATAAATGTGGCATACATTTTAATTGCTTACAATTAGCACATGGATTCTATCTATGATAAAGTATGTACATGCATAATCAAGGCCACCCCAAAATGTGACATCCACATTTGGACCAAGAAACGTCACAAAAACCTACACATTGATTATAAAAAAATGTACTCAATCAAAATATCCGAATCTGAGAGGGCCCAATTTGTTTTGGTACATCTACAGACCGTCACTTTGAAGATTCACAACTTATTCATAGAATGTCCGAACAATGCACACTAAAGTGCGTTGGAATCCTCTTTCAATTGCCCATGAGTTATAATAAAACCAACATTTGTTTAATCATAGCAACTATAATTATAATTGTAATTGGTGAAGATGATAGGTGTGCATTCCTTACGTGTATGACATGTACGATGTAGGAGAGTTCATCTTTCTTGATGCTACTGATCATGAAATCATGAAACCTTTGTGCCAAACTTTTTCAAATTTTTTACTCATTTTTTGGGTACGAAGAGTTTGGTAACTGAAGGGAATTTCCTTCGTGCAGCTGGCCACTAAGTTGATTGACCCAAAATAAAGACAGCGCCTGATCTCCCTCATCAACCAAATTAAGTTTGCTTCTACAATTTCCATCTTCCAACTGCCCACTGTGCCCAGCCCACGAGAATCTTCTCAAATCCTAGATTCAGCAACAGACACCAAAACCGAAGCGTCTCTCTAATTAGGGGGAGAGAGACCATTTAATCACCCTATGATTATCATTTAATGAGATCGCCCCGCCTACTCTAATCTGGTACAAGCCGAGAATTAGAGTAAATCTAACTCGAAAAAGGGCAGTTGGATGAATTAGCGTGAATTTGGATGAACTGGGAGTCTCATTCGTCGGTGCAGGCTTTCATTCTAAAAGGCCTCTAGCCTTCCCTTCTCCGAGCGTCTACTTGCAAATCATCAGTCTTGTTGTTGCGCTGTATGCTAGCTGCCTTTGGCGGATCGTGAGGACGATGCCAGAGCGTTATCGTTTCTTGCGTTCCTTTCCTGAGTTTTCGCTCGGGGTACGAGTGCTGTTGGAGTGTGCTTTGTTTCGGGCTCTCGATCGAGCTATTTCGGTGCCATTTTCGTCACGTTTTGAGGATTTTGGGTCGCGTACGTGCGTTTTGTAATTGTAACTGTAGCGGCAATAGTAATAAGGTATCATGCACCTTCATGGATTGACGGATGGGAGAGATTGCGTCAGTGATTGAGTGTTGATGTGCTTCTTTGAAGTGTTGGGAGTGAGAAATTCAAACGTGCGGTGTTTTAGATGATTGACGGAACATGAGATATTGAGTGAAAAAACGTAGTGTCAGGGTTTTGAGTGTGTTTCAATTTGGATCGTGTTTATGAGATTGGCTGAGTGAAAGGCGTCTCGATCGACGTTTTGTAGTCGGCTCTTTAGGTGTGCGAACTTCGGAGTTAAGGGGAGAGGGTTTCGCAATTGCGGATTAGTGTGAGAATGGAGATTAATAGTTTGAGACAAGGTTTTCTCGGTTCCGAGTCTTGCGTCAAGAGCTTGGAAGAGTGATTAGTGATTCTCTTCTCTGATGTCATGGAAGCGGTGCAGTGAGTGCCAGGGTCTTTCAATCGACAGGAAGTTTGCGATATTTTCGGGATCTGCAAGCGAGCTCTCTCTCTTTTGTCAATAGCGCGCGCACTCAGTGTCTTACACACTGTGATTTGCAGGCTGTCGGTTGTGACGCCTTGTACATGCCTGCCGATTCAGTTGCGCCGTGGTTTCTTGTTTCACCTCTAAGTTAAGGCACTTGAGGGCGTGATAAATCTGCTGTTGCAGCCTTCAGCTCACTTCGATATTTGGAATCGATTTCGGAGGAGAAAGTCGCAGCGCGCGCTGTCGCCTTGCCCTGCCCTGCGTAAATGGTGTTTCGCAGCTACTCCACTTTTTTCTACCCGATTCTTCTCTTCCTGAAGTTGATATCAACGTGATGTCTTGCAGTTCCCCCTGTCATTATCCCCAGCGCTGGTACGCTGAAAGTCTTGGTTGACATTAGCGATGCTGTAGAAGCACAATTCATCCCTCTGACAATTTGCGTTGTCTGGAGTTCTTTAGACTCTTCTTTTATCTGCCTGTGTCTACGATCACCGTGGAGCACCAAGTCAATTAATTCAACGCGGAACTCGACACTTCAGCAAGCTTTGGAACCCTTCCAATTTTCACTGAGGTTGCGCCGGGAGCTACAATGATGGGTGATATGCACCACATGCATAGGGGAATCATGTCTTTGGAGGCGCCACTCTGTGACGTCGACGCTGGCGATCACAGCTTCAGGGAGAGTTGGAACGTCCCATACTCTTACCCGCAGATACCAAGTCACAGCATAGGGGTTCCATGTATGTCGTGGTCGGCGACGGACCCGGCAGTTCTGTCGATTGAGCAGAATAGCGTGAAGCCTCCGTTTTCTTGGCAAGCCGAAAGCTGCCTCCAACAGTACACTCATGGAGGATACAGCGCCATGGGATCACCTATGGAGATGATCGCAGCACTGAATGCTGATTCATGCAACCCGAACGAGCTCTCTCAAATGGTCCAATTATACAGCTCTTTGTATCAAGATCAATATGGGTATCCGAACCTCTCTTTCATGGACCCGACAGCTGATCTCCTTCTTCCAACATCTAGCGAGTGCTTGCAGGTGGTAAGTTTATCCTCCGGCAGCGATAGTTTATCGACCACTGAGACTTGGTCGAGTGGCGGGTGTGCACCCAATTACGATCAAGTTCTTATGAACGAATCATCTTCGGTGACCCTCGTAGGAGACATCAACTTCCTGCCCCAGAGGCCGCAGCTTGACATTCTGAAGTTAGACCAGGCTGTCCCAAAACCACCTGTACAAGACTCATGGATTCACAATCAGTTACAGGCCGATGTAACTGGAAGGAGTAACAACTTACACACAGTCAGTGTGACTTCATACGATGTGCTTCCTGTTTCATCGTCCTCTGGTCCTACTTTCAAACGTCCGAGAACTTGGGACGAAGCTCTTCAGCAAGGGTCGTCAGTTGGAACTGATCCCCTGCGCTACTCTCTTACTTCGAAAACGAGTTTGAAGTTTGATTGTTCTCTAAATCCTTTGTCAAGTCCCATATCCAGCCGAGAACTAAGGACGTCGACACGGCAAACACCGTTTCAGGGGACGTTGTCAGCAAGCCATCCCATCGGTTCAGCATACCCGCGACGCCTGGATCTTCAAGAAGAGGGCAGCAGGTTTTTTACTAACGGCAAGCCTGCTGCAACTTCAGTGGAGCCTCAGAGCGTCGCGGCAAGACACAGGAGGAAGAAAATTAGTGAGAGAATCCGAGTTTTAGAGAAGCTGATTCCGGGAGGCAACAAGATGGACACGGCCACCATGTTGGATGAAGCGATCGAGTATGTCAAGTTTCTTCAGTTGCAAGTCCAGATTCTTGAGAGTGATTCTCTCGATGAAATTCCGGTAGCTGCATCAACACAGAGCCTCAATGGTACTGCCGACAAGCAGGGATCGAAACGAAAGTTCGACACAGCGACAGGAGGTGATTTCTCTGCAGGTTCCTTACGGGCGGCAACTAGTCCCCTCATTCTGTCAGAGGTTCTTCAGCAGCAGCTATTCAAGCAGAAGCTTTGTCTGGTCTCCATTCGTGAATGCTCCTCGCGCCCCCCTACGACGACTCAGCCTGCTGGTGCAGCTCCGAGCATTTTGAGAAAGAAATAGTCTGATTTTCATCAAGTAGGCTTCCTGCGATATCAGGCGAATGATGTCGAACTATTTGCTCCAATTTTGCTCCAGTTTTGGTACTCGACCTTGAAGGCTCCTTAGGAATGCCCGATTGAAGATGTGGGTCAGGTTTAGGCCCTTGAGAATATTCTTTGTACATGGACACAATATTCGTAAGCAACGTTTTGACAAGCGGTTGGAATCAGATATCCACCCGTACCTTTTTCTTTTTGGATTTATAGCTATCGGGAGAGGCAACATGATTTACAAGCTGAGACAATTGACTGTGTATTTTGGTGAAGATGACAACTAAGCGCGGGTCTAATAATCCAGTTTCAGGCTGAAGCTGGTATCGGGATGCATGTAATGCTGCTTTGGTACATCCAGGCTATCCTTGATCCTTCCATGAGCTTCTGTGCCATCCTTCGATTTTGAGATGCAGATTGTGCAGGCAAGTTAGAAGCGACCTCCTTTGCTCAGTGTTGTCATTAGCTAGCTAGTCAACACGAATCTAAATACGCTGCTCTATCCAAGCATTTGTGACTGAGCAGTTTTTTTCAACGAACATCTGCTTTCGAGAACACATTTTTAGCTTCGTAAGGTATTTTAACTTAGTATTCATATTAGCGTGTTTTGCGGTTCCATATATCGCACAGACTTATGTATCAGCTGTAGGTCTGTAACCACGCTGCCCCATCCATACAGAACCCTTCGCACCATGTAATTATTTTTTGAAACCATATAACATGATTCTGAATTTCATGATCAGATATCATTGTCTGAGCCCACTTCTCATCTCCTGATGCATGTTATGTCTTTTTTAATGACAAGAGTTTTGAGTTTCTTACACAATCATGATTTCCCATCTTCAAACTGAAGCATACTTGATTCGATATTTTCTAGCTAGCAGACTGATCTAGTCGTCGTATGTTTTGAGAACAAGAGCATCAGCACTACAAGTGTCCACTGCTTACAACTGCAAAAGTAATCATGTTTTAAGTCACATGTTTACATTGGAAGCTCATTAAGAAATCACTTAAAAATGGACACAAGTGATTTGATTTCTTGATTACTTTGGATTTGGACAGCGGATGTCAGAAACACTTGTAAAAAGCCTCCATTGCAAGTAAGCTCGAGCTAAAGAAAAATAGTGGCCACTCCAAATTTCTGACATGCAAGTGCGTAGGCCGTAGAGCCTCTTAAAAGAAACTAGGACTTGAATATAATCTTTCAACTATGGGACATTTCATTAAAAAGGCACATGAAATCCACTCTTTTTCCATTCCATTCCTTCCTTAGCCCTAAAGTCAAGGACTAGTATAGATTTCAGACCGCATGGTGTAAACTAGAAAGCACCAAGTTTGTGGAATACCGCCATTCTATCAAAATATCAGTTAATTTCTTTGAAATTTGAAAGGATATTGTGGTTAAGGCAGTGCCAGCTCATAAGATGAAATGATCAATTTCATGAAATTGTCTCGATTCTGGCTGCCAAAATTTGTGATATTCACATTTCACATTTCAAGCCGTGTGCCAAAGTCGTGGAATTTCACCAATTTCAAGAAACTTGAACATTTATCCTCCATTCTTCTGTAGAATCAGACTCCATTCTGCATGTAGATCAAAGAGCATGGTACTACTCAAAATATAAAAAACGGTAAACTAAACTGTGCATTCAAGTGCCCAGAGTTCTGAAAACCAGAACAGGTCAGTACAGATCTGAATTAACAGTGTGACCTCTGAAACTGTGCCACTTTTACAGAAGTCCACCAACTTCAAAGAACATCAATGAGGTGCATTCTCTGCACACCCAAACCCAAAGGGATTCACTCATGTAAATATCGTACGCTTTGTGAAACATTCCTTCCTCAGGGAATTTCCATTAATTGGCAAGTTCCTATTCAAATGGGACAATTAATTGTATCAAACTTAAATATATATATCTACACCTGTCCTAGTTTAATTTACCAACAAAAATCCACTGACCCCACTCCCGCTTGACAATCCGAAATTGGCCGGTTCATCAGTTTCACCGCAATTGCCTGCTCTGGCATTACTATCCACTCGGAAGTCGAAACGCCTGTACCATCCCATTTCCCTGCTCAACATTCACTGCGGACGTAATGCCAAAAAGGCCCTTGTAATTAAGGAAGGACGCCGCCTCGGTGATACTTAGGTACTCACTCCAAAAGAATTCAAATTCTTGGACCATTCTTTGTTTCTGGTTTTCTACAGTCGCAGCAAATCTCATCCATCGGACACTCAGTGTCGTTTCAGGTGCTGGTCGCCCACACGGTCGGCAGGCCCGCTCCATTTTCTGAGCCACCCATTTCATTCCTTTCCCAAACAGTAAATTCCTTTCCCTGTTTCAACATTCAGTGAGGAAGAAATGCCAAAATTGAAGGCCTTTGTAACCACTCCTTAAATTACACCAGATTCATTACGTCCACAATCCTACTTGACGATTTCCTCGGTGACGAGCCCCTCCCTTCATGATCGACACATAGAATTGCTGTCCGCAACGCACACCATTTGATTCAAAGGAATCAACAGTTACGAGTTTAAGAAAACAGAATCACACCATTCTGTCGGAATATCGGTATTAACACTCTCGCGAACGCACCAATCGAGCCACAGGCAGCACTAAACCGATCGTCGTGGTCCTGAATGTAAAATGGGATCCAACAATTCTCACTGCTGAAAAACTCTCTTCAAACTTCACCGAATTGGCTCAAAAGTCTGCCGAAATTTCCAATTTCGGCGAGGTGGGACTCGATCTCAGGGACTGGGTTTTCATAACATTGGGTCTAAAATTTGGGCAGTTCGATCTGAGAACCGTGCCAGCGAGTGGTCGGGAAGGTACGTACAGGACAGCGAATACTATCAATCGAAAAGGTGGCTGCGCGCAATCCCTGGGCCCGTCCGGATCCACGATTACTAGGTTCCAGTTTGAGCAAGATTTTGCGCCGTTTGGGAGGCCATGGGGGTCAAGATCTTAAGCTTAATAAGTTAGAAAGCACGAGTGGCAAAGATCATTCGGAGACTGCATGATTGGGCTTGCTGGGAAAAGGCCGAGAGAGATCTTCAGTGTGGTTTTGTTTGCTGGTGCACAAAACAGAAGGGCTCCCATGTCCTAAGGCTGGAAGCTGACCTTCCCTCGTGCAGGACATCAGCTTTTGGTTTGGGATCCTGGAGATTCCGTGCAGTCTGCCAGACAGACAGAGTGTCTCATGTCGCGCAGTCGCGCTGGGCTCGCGCTGGGCTCGCGCTGGGGACTGTGGACTGGACTGTGGGCTCCGATTCACTTCCAATTGCAGGCGAGATGCCGAAAATCTCCAAAAATTGTGGAAAATTTTAAAAGTGTTTACACATGAATTTTCATGATTTTTTTGTGGGAGATTTTGGGAAATAATTATGGAAAATGTAATAATAAAATAAGGAGGTATGTTTTAGTGAGTAGTATTCCACATTTCCATTTCATAAAATTTTAAAATTCATGAAATTCTTACCAGAAAATGAATTCTTAGAAAAAGATTTCTCATTTCACTTAGTATTAAAAAATCTTGAAAAAAAATGTACTTGCTTTAAAATGAAAATTCACTAGTAAGTTTGATTAAATTTGAAAATAAATAATAAAAAGTGTTTAACCCCTAAAGTCCATTGGCCCTATGGGGGCCAAAATGCAACTTCAGGTAGGCTCATACGGTCTCAATATTAATCATAATCTTCTAAAACTTTGTGTAAAGTTAGGAAAGCATATAAGCTTTGTGGGAATATAATTTCGTATTTCAATTAGGGCCCAGAAGCAAAAGTTGTTGCACAAAAAGCCCAAAAAATGAAGGTTGGCAGGCAACCCAAAAAATAATCATAGAAAGTCAAAATATATATATATATATATATATATTATTTTTTTTATTTTTTTTTTATTTTTTTATTTTTTTTAGAACATTATATTTTTATCTATATGAAAAAATTTGAATCATTCAATTTGGGCTAGTGATGAGAAAGTTATGGACGATCTTGTTTTTTGGGCAATCTAAGGATGTTCTTGAAAAGAAGACTTTTTGTCCAAGTTTGAATGCTAATATTGTCCAATCCGTATGGTCAAATTTTATGAATTTTTACCACATGATCTCAAACAAGTGAAGTACAAGATCCTACAGTTAGATATTTTTTTAAATGTTTTTGCTGCTTTCTTAGGTGAATGCAACAAAAATGGCAGTTTTGAGTGTTTTTTGACAGAAAAAAGGCCTTGGGACTTTAGGGGTTAAAATTCATTGAAAAAATGTTTTATGTAACAATTGTACCACAAAGTATCCAAGTTTTGTTTAACCCCTAGAGGACCAAAGTGCGTTTTAGGGCAACATAGCAAATTTGGGTAGTTCACTATAAAATAAATTTTTTATTTTTTTCTTTGAAATTTTCACCCAACATTTTCCCGACGAATAGCTTTAAGGCCCAACAATTTTCATAGCTTTTGACTACATGGTCAAGAGGTTATTGTATGATATGTAGTTTTCATTACTTGGTGGGTAGCCCAGGCAGGAAAATAAACTTCTTTAAATTTTATTTTATTTTAAAGTAAAAATTTGAAATTGATTCTTTAGATTTCTACATACATGGAAAGCTTTAAACCATTCTATTTTTATTGATGAAATGAAAGTTATGAGGATTTTTAGTTATGGGTAGTTCACGGGGTAGTTATGAAATCTCTATTCTAAAATAAACTTTGAAATCCTTTATTTAACTCAATTTTCAATATTTTTGATAAGGAAATAAAAATTAGGAATACATTGTTTATTACAACATTAAAACCATTGGGATTGAAATTTTTTAATTCCATAAATAAATGCTAACAATTTAGTGTTTTGAATCATTATCTACTTCTTTCTACTTACTATTTTTTTCCTATATGTTGTACAATTCCAAATGATCTAAAAGTTTTCAAGCATGTAGCCAAATTGCTTTGAAGAATAAATCCAAAGATTAACCACCATTTTGGACATTTTTTCGTATAAATGTGACCTTGTGAAGTGGAGCTGCTCGGTTTTTCGCAGGGACAAAAAAATGATTTTTGTCAATTCAAATGCTAATATCTTATAATCCACATGGTGGAAATTTCCTAAATTTTTTTCACATCTTTTCAAACCAGCTTACTATAAGATCCTACGGTCACATGTGTCCAAAAATGGTTATTTTCAAAAGTTTGGTACTTGTAATAGAAATGACAATTTTGGAGCATTTTGGGTGAAAACATAGTCTTTGACCTTTAGGGGTTAACCTTGTAAAGATGCTATGGACTAGAATGGTCTAATGGATGATAGAGAATCCTCCAATATGTCACATGTAAGACAAAAGTATTTATGTTCATCTCTGGAATTTTGTGCATAGCAATTTGACCTCCAATGAGTGCTCTTGGTTGTTTTTCACACTATAGGATGTTTACCAACGTGTCTAGCATGTTCTTACCGGGTTAAAATTGAAAATTCCTCCTCAATTAGCTATGGCGATTCTTGTAAACACTTGTACAAAATTGAAACCTTTTTTCGTTTGAAATGACCTTAAACTACCTTAGGTGATGGCTAGGTGGTAGGAACCTCCAATGGAATCCATGAGGTTTCTAATCTGATGGGCCGATGGATTCCAACTCCCCATGCTCATGTGGAGGCTCTTCATGTTGGCACACAGAAAGGGGTTTGTCTCTCCATTTGTTCCTAATGGAATTAGATCCATGGATTGCCATGGATGTGTTAGGTCTATCTTAGTTGCGGCCCTCAAAGGGCATATGTTTTTTAAAAACAAATATTTTGAGAGCCCAACTGTGAACTCCCTTTGTTAATTATCAATGGTAAGCTAAGGAAGAAGCACCCATTGTCAACCACACCCAATACCCAACCTGTAGGGTGTGCTATTTCCAACCTTAGTCTGGATTTCAAACTTTGAATGTTTTTTTTGGTCCTTATCAAGGTTGAGACTAATAAAGTTATAACACATGTCTTGTAGTAATGAGCAAGAAAGTAGCAAGTAGTTCTTGACTAATCAAAATTAGAAGACTCTAGACATTGGCTAAGGGTCAAGAGTACTTTTTGGCTCCCAAAATTAACAGCAACTTCAATTTTGGGAATAAAACTCTAAATAATTTTGAATCCCCATATTTCCTATCTTCCTATATGACAAAAATTTCCAACACCTCATACTCCTCACCATCTGCTCCAAAATTGCTTAACCCTTAAACGACGAGCTAGTCACCGTGGAAATGAATTATTTTGGTACCGTGTGAATTGTTGGTTTAAAAAAAATGCAAAAGCACTCATTGGATGTCAAACTATTGTAGAAGACCTTCCCTTTTCATACAAAATTTGAAGGATGAATAGTTGCACTTTTGTCCTACATGGCGAGAGAGATTCTTTGTCATTCATCGGTCAGAAAACATCCTTAGTGCCGTTTATGGGTTAAATGATTGATTCTTCCTTATAACTTAATTTGTGACATGAAGCTTTTTTTTTTTTTTTTTTTTTCCAGATTCCTTGAGATTCAGTGTGTTAGAGTGTCCCACGTCCTGCTTCAAACTGTGGTGTGTACTGGACTCACTGTAGGCTCCTTCACTTCAATTGCAGCTCAAGGATGTGACTGTCATTCCAAGCTTGAATTATCGCCTAAGGTTGGAAATAGCACACCCTATAGGTTGGGTATTGGGTGTGGTTGACAATTGGTACCTCAACCTCAGTTCTTTTTTTGACACATGATGAGCTTGCTAGGTAAGTTGTGGAATCGTGATCTGGAAAACTACCAGTTCATCAAGCAAAGGATTTGGTTGTTGTGATGGTAAATTGATTGAAACCTTAACACAAATTAACCCATAAATGACACGAAGGACGTTTTCTGGACAATGAATGGCAATGTAACTATTCATCCTCCAAATTTTGTATGAAAAGGGAAGGTTTTTTGCAGTAGTTTGACTTCCAATGAATGTTTTTGCATTTTTATAAACTAACAATTCACATAGTACCAAAATAGATCATTTCCATAGTGACCAACTCGTTGTTTAAGAATTAAGTAATTCTTCATGCTACCTTGAGGACAATATATAAGGTAGACAAATCTATTCCCACCTTGATTTGCAATCTGAATGTTTTTGGGCCAATTCCAAGAGAGGCACATGTTTTTAAGAGGTTTGCGCTTGTTTCACAAATAAAACCCATGTAGAATTATAATTTTTCAATAAAAATTATAATTTCTATGAATTTCCAAAGTGGTCTATAGTGAAATTACAAATTTGCCCATAGAGTGGAGTCATAAACGTCCCATAATCCTTGAAGGACTGAGGCATATTTTGGGCAAGAATTGTGAAAAATTGCCACATTTTAGGGCAATGAGAAAAAAAATGAAAAAAAAAGTTTCCTAAATTCAAGCGTATAAATTTGTACTAGACTGCTAGAAGGATGTGTGGAATTTTTTAGAAACTTTGACAACATGGATTTAAAGATTATAATGTTTGAAGTTAGATGAAAAAGTTTTTTTTTTTACCTTGAATGACATGGTCAACAACCTTTAACTCCTCTAAATTTTAGAAGTAAAAGAGGGTTCTTGCAAAAGTTTCCCAAAGTTGCTTGAGCTACCAAAAAGGTTTTGGGCAACATAACTTTTGATTCGGTCACCCAATCAGAAAAAAATTTACATTCCCTCTAAAGGAACACATGTTCACACCTTGTATCAAAATTCATGAACATCCGACTAAAATTGACTTCATAGGAACCTACCTAGATTTCAATTGTTCGTTCAACAGACAATTGTCCTTTAGGGTATAAATAACCCATAACTGCATTTCCATGTTTCTATTGGCACTTAAGTACTCACCAATCAAAGATTGAAACGTTACCCCTTGTTGGCATTAGTGTAGTGATTTGTCATAAAATGAATTGATTTGGATGAGTTTTATAGTAGAATTGGGGCCAAAATAGGATGATAGAATTAGGAAGTTGGAGGAAATGGGTTGGTCTACCTTATGTATGTGTAGATACCATATAATTTAAGATAGGCTCCTCTAAAATCCTTACGTGTCAATCTTCCATTGTTGTGAGATTAGTTTATCCCTCTTTAAGATTAAGATGTATTTCTCCAATGTGAATGTATATTGAAATAGAAAGTGTGTTTGGAATACAAACATGTATATAAATGTGCAAAGAAGGTCTAATTGGATTGAGTCCTTTTATGAACTTGTTAAACATCAATTGTAACGCTATGCATAATTTATGATTTTTCTTTACATCTTTTATAATTTCTTATACCCATAAAATAATGAATGACAAAATTTCACATATGCAGTCATTGCACGAGGGTGCCAAATGTGATGGGACCCTCTAAATTCTTTATATGATTTAGATAATTTCTTTGATACATTTGGACATAGAAAAAATAAAACAAAGGTACATTTTGAAGTATTAATTCTAAAAATGAATTATTGCAAAAAAAAAACAGATAAAATAATGACAAATATATTTTGATATCATATAAATGGAGATCATATAAATGGTAACACAAATTATATAAATCTTTACAATCATATAATTAAATTCGAAGATGCTATAGTCAAGGTTTCTAACATGTGAGCCTAGGATCTTGAGCCCATGAGCCTAGGTACCTAAATTATAGGCATCCTTCATAGTTATAGGATATTTATGTTATAGGTGTCTATGTTATAGGTACCTATGTTATAAGCACCTTCCATGGTTATGAGATACTTATATTATAAGTATGTATATTATAGACACCTTCAATAGTTGTAGGGTACCTACTTACATCTAGGGTCAAATCTCTAGACTCACATGCTAGCGTCGTTGATGCTACAATGTACAACTAAGAAAATCTAAGGCCTTAAAGATGGTATAAATGAGCCAAAGATTTCATTATTATAAGAGTATTGAGTCAGGAAAGATAATTCCATGAACTAAAGAACAATTATATCCATGAAGGGTGAATTCTATCCATGGCTTAAAAATGCTATACACTATGGCATAATTGAATTGGGATTTTTTTTTGCTTATGGTCCTTACAAACAAGTTTTTAAATTTTATCATCAAATTTAAGATTGATAATTAACACTAGTAATTCTTTCCAATCATAAATGACATTGAACCTTTAAAACAAAAATGGCAATCAAATTTTGACATAATTTAATTTAATTTGTAAGTAAAGGAATTGGACTTATTGTAGATAATACTGGTCCATTGTAGACATCTATGCAATTGGTATTGTATATTTTAGGCAGTAAAATGGTCAAAATACTCACTACTAATATATATGTGTCCACAATGAGATACATTATCTTAACCCCTAAAGGATCAAGCTGTATTTTTTGGCAACAAAGCAATTTTGGGCAGCTCACTACGGATAGAGAATTTATTATTTTTCTTTGAAATTTTCACAGAACATGTGCTCGAGGATTAGCTTTCCAGTCCAACAATTTTCATAACTTTTGATTACACGGTTAAAAAGTTATTGCATAAAATGTAGTTTTCTTTGAACTCTGGGCAGCCCGGGCAGTACCAAAAAACTTCTTTTAAAATCACTTTCTTTTAGAATTGAAATTTGAAATTGGTTCTTTAGATTTATATGTACGTAGAAAGCTTTGAATCATTCCATTCTGATATGTAAGATGGAAGTTATGAGGTTTTTAAGTTTGCAGGTAGGTATGGTTTTCAAAGTTTACATACCTATCCCCAAACTTAGAAACCTCATAACTTCCATCTTACAAATTAGAATGGAATGATTAAAAGATCCCCATGTACATATAAATCTAAGGAACCAATTTCAAATTTTTATTCTAAAACAGGTTGATTTTTAAAGAAGTTTTTGGTACTGCTGGGCTGCCTAGAGTTCAAAGAAAACTACATTTTATGCAATAACTTTTTAACCGTGTAATCAAAAGTTATGAAAATTGTTGGACTGAAAAGCTACTCCTCGAGCACATGTTCTCTGAAAATTTCAAAGAAAAATAATAAATTCTCAATCCATGGTGAGCTGCCCAAAATTGCTATGTTGCCAAAAAACATAGCTTGGTCCTTTAGGAGTTAATAAAAAGGAGTTTTTGAAATGGAGAAGCACTTAGTGAACTCCTAAAATCTTTTTGCATTGGAACACAATATATATAAAGAATAGTCACTTTGGAATCAATATTTTGATGGAAAAAGATTTGAAGAATTACATTGTTATTTTAAAGATCTTAATAATATCTTCATACAAAATATATAATAAAAATTTCACAAATTCAAATTCTTTACATTTGTCAAGTTTTTGTGGTCAAAATAGAAAGATTTCTATTCCTAGTATAGCTATAAATGTATCTCAATGTCAAATTCAATAAAAATTAGAGAATGTGGAATTTAGTTTGCATATTTTAGTATGGCATAGATGCTTTGGTTGAAAATAATGACATTTAAATCAAAACTTGATTCTCATTTGTTAAAGATTTATTATACACTATGAAACACCAAAAAATACCAATGAATTCAACAAAAAAATTTAAATGTCTTGTTTTACAATCTAAATAATAATTTGTTCTATTAGAGAAATATGAAGTGGGTAGGTTTTGTTTTAAAAAGAAGGAAATAACAAATACAATTTTGTGGCCTAGATATAAATATTATTGCCATTGCTTTTAAGTGCCTACAAAATTGTCAAATGACAATCTTTCATTGGCCCTTTAAAAATTATTTATCCATAAGGCAAAAACATTCAATAATGCATTAAAAAAGCATACAAACTTGTCCAAGCATGCACACCATATTCTCCAAATTTAACAAATCCACATCCCAAGTTCAATGAAATAATTGAAAATTCAAATCAGAGCACTTGAATGAAATCCCAAAAAACATAATTCCAACGCCATTCAACCAATAGGTCAAATGGATGCATTTTTGGAAGGTGTTTTTTTATGTATGTATGTATGTATATATATATATGTATATATGGGTCTACTTCTCCATTTTGTGCAACCATCAAGCCAACCATGTAGTCCCTTTGAAAGTGTGATGAAAAAATTGAAAATTTGAAGCTATACAACTAAAATTAAAATCTAGACAAAATTGTCTCAAATTTTTGTCTATTTCATAATCCCTTATAGATATGAATTTGTCAACACAATTTTTATTTGATATCTTCTAGAGTCTACAATTTGATTTTGTCACTTAGATGTAGCTCTTAGATAGTTGTATAGACATTTCAATAATCACTCTTATCAAATATTATCACTCTAAAATATTTTAAAAAAAAAAATATTTATGTTAGCTTTATACATTATTATTTAAAGGTTATTTCAATTTTGTATATGATTCTAATGACAACCTTTACAACAGAACTAATTTAAGGGTATTAGCAAATACATGGTCCAATTTTCAAGCCATGTGATACAAAGCCATCTTGTTGGTGTAAGCATCTATTTAAGGCCTAAATGTGAATGACAAGAGAGACAAAAAAGGATTCAGAATATTAGTGGTTTGAATTATAAATATTTTCCTTGTAATGAATCAATTAAAACCTATATTCATCAATATAAAAAAAAATTGGTCAAAATATACAAAATATCAAAAAAGAATAACTTTGGTTTTGAACACCAGCATGCATGCAAAGTCTGTTTGGAATAGTTCTACAACAGTTAAAACTATACATATATAGGTAGAGGGAAACTATACATATATAGGTAGAACCTCTCTTAGTGCATGGTGCTGGGAGGAGAAATTTGTGCATTTAGAGAGGTCACAAATACTGTAAACATTTAATTCAACTTTCCATCTTGAATCACGTGCAAGCCTAGGCCCACCTAATGTCTACATATTCTTTCATTGCATATTATGCAATAAGAGAGGATGCACTAAGAAATGTTTTACGTGTCACAATTGCTACCCTTGGGCCTTTGGTACCGCTCGCACAGACTCACATCAAATTCATACAATTTCTATGTTCAGTGTCACCAAATCCAAAAACGAATTACAGACAACACAAAAATCAAAACCCTTACAAGAGGACCAAGACCAAAGAATGGATGGCGCTTAGCTTTCTTCCTGTGCTCTTGCAAGAGGAGCAATTTCAGAAGTGTTGCCACTGGGCAGCGGTTCTACAGAATCCCAACATCTGAGATGAATTGAAATCAGTGAAGCTGTTTTGCAGAGCCAACACATTATCTTCAGTCCCCAAGGAAACGCCGTAGTAATTGAGATGATCTACAATGCTGTTGCCAGCGACAGAACTGTCAAAACACACCAATGAAAGAACGAGTGTCATCATCGCTCCAATTGAAATTAAAAAAACACACACACTACACTAATAATAATAAGAATACTCCCAGGTCCTCTAAAATAAACAATTCAATCATGTGCAATAAACGTACTAATGGCTGCACTGGTTTAACCCTATTAAACCCTAGAAGGACACCGGCCTATGATCAAGGTAGTCACTCAAATGTGATCAGATTTTTGGAGCAATAGGTGCATTCTTCATTTCGGAAAGCCTATCACTTTTCGGCCTCTGTCCTTAGAGGGAGAGTTAAGGAGGGCGTCCAAATTAAAGTAGAAGAGGTTATAGATTGCTTAGCAAGTAATTTTATTTTGTGGAACTAAAATACTACAGAGCAATTACACTGATATTTACTTTACTTCATGTTTGATATCTTCGTGTAGCTTTTTACATGTAACAGATTTTTTTAAACTATTTTTAAGACTTATTCTAATGTAAAATAAGTCAGGAATGATACTATTAATTTAAAAGTAAGGAAAAACTTATTGGAACTACTTTGGGTCCACAACAGTGCACGAAAAAGAGTCGTGACAATGTAGAATCAAGGGCAGTAAAATCAAATGTTGTAGAAGTAGACCTGCTACAGGATGGATCCTCGCCAGAAGAGTCACAAACGCGTTCAAACTCCAATACCAGACGGCCTATTGAAACTCGAAAGATCCAGACCTGCAACAGTTAAGTTTATCCTCAAAAAGACAACAAACTGCTTAAGGTGCCGGTAACACGCACTTCAGAGAAGGCAAAAACAATCTTCAAAGTCGAAATTGAGCTCGAAATAGCAAAAGAGAGCCAGCACTTCACGTACTCTTAGAATCGCAAATTGATGTTTTGACCAGATTTTTATCGTCAAGCTTCAGAAACAACGACATTCAGTAGGCAAAAAGGTTCAGATTTTGAGAAATTCTTATCTACCCTTGATTCAAACACTACTCACAAGGAAGTATTTTTGACCTACTCAAAACAACCTTAAAAAACATGACATTCAAAGTGGACAGTCATTTCGGGACGGAGGGAGTATTAGAGAAGTTTGTTGAAGTACCTCAGTTGCAAAGTGGTGGTAAGTCTTTTGTCCCACCGGGGGATAGTAAAGAGGCAGGTGAGGCACTAAGTCATGAGCATGCGTGACGCGGATTGTCAATGGGACGTATTCGTTGTAGTACACTGAAAATGCGAAATTTCCTACTCGAGGCTGCCCAAATGTAAAGACCTCAATGTTCTGGAAGCCGAAATTCACCTGAAGAAGGCAAAAACGGTACATCAATAATAATGTTGACAGAGGTCATACTAAAACCATTAAACTATTAGGGACCTGATCTTGTCTGACCCCAAATACCAACAGCAACTCATCCTTGCGATACACTTTCAACTAGCAAGTTGGAACAAAGCATGACTTGGCTAAAATCTTTGAATGAAAATGGGGTGTCTACAACCTCCCACTTTGAATGATTGCATAAGAAATCATCATACATTGAGTGATCACACATTGGAGCTCAAGAGAGTTTGGCTCTTATAGTAACCCAAGTGGTCTCTCCAATGAGTTGTATAGCGACTACCAACGAAGGTTACACTCAAAAATAAAATAGGTAAAAATGCCTAAGGTGACGCAAATTTCCAATTTCTTTTTGAAAATTTCTTGCTTCAAGTACATTCTTAAGCGCAGAAAATTGCCTATCGAAAGTTAGCAGACTCACAGAAAGATCAAGTGCGCAGAAAGTGGCCATTGCCCCTCCCATGGAGTGCCCGGTGATAATAACACCAAGGTCGCGCCTGGCTTGTTGAATGGCCTTTACTGCATCTACAACTTGCTCCCGTAATGTAGTGTTGTGATAGGCTGTGTAAAACCCATTATGTACCTGCGGCTTCAACACAAAAATGGTTAATGCCTATTCGGCCTAAAAGGGCCACCTGCATTTCTATTGAACTTGAAATAGATCATTTAAAAAACTTCAAGGAAGGAATCATGTCCTACAATTTTGGACTCTCTACTTTTAGTTTGAGCACTTCAGGTTGAATACCCAAATACGAACCACTCTGCAGGACTTATTGAAATCAATATACAAAATTGCCTGTACCATTGCATCGGTGACTCCTGGATAATTCAGATCCAGCTCCCTAAAATATAAGTCCTCTGCCCAGTTCTGCATGCTGCGCAGCACAAGTGCTAAACATGTGTAAAACACGCAGTCAATCTCAGACAATTATACTAAACCTGAGGAGCCTTGAAATGCATATTCTGGAATACGGACAAAATGAACGTCTCTTGAACTCCAAACAATGCATTTTTCATTCATCCAAACTTTTCCTGGGCTCCCGCGCTTGTTGACCAACAATTACTTTGTATGGAAATTCAATAAATAATAGATTGGAAGTGTGTCAAGACCAAAAAAAGTGTTTCTTCTGTGGTTCAAAGAGTGGTCAGCGTCAAACCGGTGTCTGATAAAAAATGACGACAAATCTTGCAACATAAGACATACCTAGATTGCTGGGTTCCACGAAAAGCAACAATGGTAGCCTTCAAGTTTTCTGCTACACCAACAAAAGCCTGCATATGATTATGAACTTTGCGTCAGCTCGTTGGACAGCATAAATGTATGAATAAAATTCCCTCAAAGAGATATATTCACATACAACAAGATGCTCATCAATCCAGAATTGCAAACTGCCTTGCCAATCAAATGTGAATAAAGTAATAAAATACCTGAATATTTCAAGAAGACGGGACTGTCAACTACACAATTCATCATTCAAAGCCAACTATGATACAAGAGCAGATATACCTGAAGGCAATGCTGAACATCCACAATCAGTGCGTGGACCTTGAAACCCTGCCCCATTGACAATTCCACATGAAAACCCCCATTGAAGTGAGCATGTCGTTTGCAACACGTACATCACTAACACAGCAACATACATATAAAAACACTCCTGTAGATAAATATTAACAGATGTTGACGTACCTTGGTCAAACCATAACAACGAGAACATGTCCATGATAGAAGTGATGTGTCGTCCACTATGTAGGCCTAGCAAGAGAATCAACCATAAGCTCCATGCATAATGGCAAACAGATACCATCGATAAGCTCGAACACTGAAGATAAAAGTAAAATAAAATGCAGTGATTTCACCATCAAAATTCTATCTAAACAGATCTTGGTTCTTGTCCCCAAAGATCTCTCCAGAGCTCTTAACATGCCTCTAAGTTCACACTTCTACATATTGGTTTAAATGCTTAAAATCACGGAAACAGTATCCTCAGTCTACCTCAATGAAGGCAGTGAACAAGTAAGGCATCAACAAGAAACAACTGAAAGGAGTAGCTCAATGAAAGGAGACAAAGTACCACAGCTGCGTACTCCACAAGAATGAGTGCTTTTGTCCTGTTATACTCGCAGAGAACAGTCTTTTGATCTGCACATGGGCCCAGTTTTTCTTACTCTTGCAGTTCCCCTCTCTATGACGCTCAAAGCCTAAGCTGATGGATTTAATGCAGAACTCCACATCTCCAAGGTCAAGTTACACCCAATAAATAAATATATAAAAAGTCCCTCTGAGAGCCTGAAATAGCCAGTTATATAATAAAGCAGAACCCCGGAATGGGCAAAAGTGGCAGCTACATGAGTTGAAATAAATCATTTTGGAAGCTTCAGGGTAAAAACTGTGCCAATAGCAGAGGACACAATACCCTCCATTTTTTAACAATAGAAACATATTCTGAAGTTACTATAATCGCCTATTAACTTCTAAAAAAGGATTTTCTACTTTTGTTTTGGGTTAAAGTTCAGATTCTCTACTTCTATTGAGGGAGAAAATAAATTTCAAATGAACAGTGATGGACTACACAAAAACAACTGCAATCACAAGTATTCCATCCTTGCACACTGCGTAGGTAAGCTTGGCACAAACCTGTTTCAGCAGATGCTGTAAAGACCCAAAAGGAGAGAAGCAGAACGAGAGCTCCCAAACTCAACTGCTTCTTTCGATTGTATTCCATTCCAAGGATCGATCTGTGAATGCCAAAAATCACGACACAATGTTGTGGCAAAAGTGTTCGTAACATGAAATACAGAAAACACGGGACACAATTGAACACAATGAGAAAGAGATCATCCCCAGACAATCCAGACAGTATACAAACACTCAAAGAAGAGAAAGTGACGAGCGATAAACCTTGAAGGATTTGCAGATCAACACGGAAGCATTAGAGTCATCAAAAGTGTGACTCATCAGAAAGAAACAAATAGAGATTCACACCGGCACTCCTGTTGCAATTTTGAGTCCTTCATGTGAGGACTAGTTTTGATTCAATTGTAACTATCTTTTCACCAGCAAACACAATATTCTACACTGATGTCGGTGACATGAAATATGGCCCCATCGATCTGAATTAATTGATCTTTACAACGTGAACAGTCGAAGTGGTCATTTTCATATCATGAATCCTACAACGTGTATGACCACACTGATTTGTCCTAATGGTGAGGGGGAGAAATTACCGCCACTTAGCTAGAAAAATTAGTGTCACCACTAATTTTATTTTGTGGAAATTGGTACAATATACGAGTATTTCGACCTGCACTAAAACTCAAAATCGTGTGGGAGGGGTAAAAGTAGTGTGTTTTGATTTCATCACGTAAGGAATATTCTGTTGAACAATATTAATTTTCAACCAACACAAGGCACATTCTCCCGTTATTTAACATCTGAATTCTGGCATTTTCACAATACAATCAACCCAATCCATCGTTTCCAAACCCCAAACCCCTTGGTCCATTAGGGTTTAAGCCCATGACAGAGACACATTACAAGCCCTACGAATTCAACAATCTCACAACCAGTATCGCTTCAATTCATACCCCAAAATCAAAGACTAAGGTCGCATAAAACTCACCAGGCACTACAGCGGCGTCCTTAACCACCTTCGCTTACACATCGTCAAGTGCTGAAACAAAAGAAACGCTCCCATACTTCTCTCTCACGGAAACGCTGCTTTCAAATCTCCATAACTACTGATACGTTTCAGGGCAGAACTCCTTTGACCTCAGAAAAAGGAAACTCGAAGAGTGAAATTGACACAAACCCAACTCAGAGACTTTCGAACTCTGCGAGTACAAATCAAAGAGGATGAAATCAGGCGGTGTTTCGTGGGATTGGACGGAAGAAGCTTGAAGACGTGGCATTTGGGTATTAGCGGTGAAATGGCGTGAATGGAAGGATTTGATGAATTGAGTGTGGTGAGTAAAGCGTGGTGATTACGTGATCGAAGTGGGTTGGATAAGAATGCCTTGTATTGATTCAACACGGCAGGACACAAGCATCGTTTTTCCATACAATACTGAACGTGTGTTGAATGCGCGCAGCACGGTGTCAGCGTCAGCGTTGAGTTTCGTGGACGGACGTTCCTATTCGTTCGTCAACGTCGCTCTTCGTTCGTTGGGTTATTCGTTTGCAGTGGCTGGATGAAGAATGTTTTGAAGTGTGTGCGTTTATGTTCAGGAAGAACTGGCCGCTAAGGTAGTATGCTCTTAAAGCGACCATTTAAGGGCTGGTCCGCCTTTTTCACAGGCTTTCGTGTACGAAAATATTTTTAGATCATTTTTGAGAGAAAGAGATATAGATGTGGTACCTAACAAGTGGTTTTGTATTTTTCCAAGCATTTTTGAATTACTTATGAATTTTCAAAGATTCAGAGCATAGGCACCTATTTGTGACCATAGGTCTTCCAAAATCTGTCCACTTGCAACTTGTAAAAAGATGTGCAGAAATCAAAGACAATGATTGGCTCTTGCAATAGAAAAATAATTTTTCCTCAATGCATTCAATTGCTAAACTGGTCCATTTAAGGATCACCCCATCTCCATTCTTCACCTAAAAAGAGGGGAAGTTCCAAGAAGATGGGCGCTTTTAGAGCACACTACCTTAGTACAAAGTTAGCCGGTGGAATTGGAAAAAACACTGGTTGCAATTTGAAAATATCGGCAAAAAACAGGTACAAAATTCTATAAAATTGTCTATTTTGAGCAAGAAATAGATAAAATAACTGGACATGGTACTTTAAAAAACAATTCAATTTGGAAATTGAAGGAAAATAGACGGTAAAACTCTGAAAAATTCCCAGTCGTTGTCGCATGTGCTTAGGGCCGAGGTATATGAAATGGATGGAGTATACGTACTTAAGTATGTGGTAAAAGTAATTTTTGCATTAGGAAATGAGACCGCCTCTTCTTTGGGAAGAACATGTTTTCTTAGATATCAAGCTCTCTTTAAGGAGTCATCTACAATGGTGAATAATGTAATGAATTGTTTGATTGTTACAATTGAACATGAGGTTCATCATCAAATATTTAAAAATAAATAAAAGTTCAATTATTGGGATATTGTTTTTCATTAGATTATTTTTATTATATCACATAAAACAAAGATATAAGGGAATATTCAAAGAAATAATTAATTTTATAAAGAATATTAACTATTTGTCTCCATTGTGGTGAACATATTATTTAACTACGGTAGTGTGTGTAACACTAATTCACTAAAGTCACATTGTCTGTGAATGAGCCTCAAAAAGACGAAGCTAGAAATTTAGTCAATTTCTTAATTTTAAACAAGACACCACAAGTGCAAATTTTATTTGCTTTTGATGTGGTTCTCTAAATAATTCATACAAATTTTGATGATAATTACTTACTTTAACATTATTACCAGTGGGATTGACATTTTTCAAATCTATATGTAATTAAATTATTAGTACTTTAGGTTTTTCCAATAATTTAGACCTCCTTCTATATAATAATTTTTGCAAGAATGAACATGAAGGGTTTTTTTGTCCTTTTTATTCATATTGAAAACTTTTTTCTTCAAGATTATTTCTTTTATTACAAGTTTTGGAACATACTCATTTTTCTATTAAAAATTTGAAAGATAAAGCTTGTTGATTTACAAGAATTGAAAGAAAACTCATTTCTTCACTTTGACAACTAAGATCATGCAATTTCCGTGGTCAAATTAAAAAAGCAAAAAAAACTCTATGCATTTCCATAGTAGTTTAGTGCAATTTTGTACTACCAAATTTTCAAAAGACAACTTCATTTTTCATTTTATTCTGAATGCACTATAAATGGTAGTTGTAGGCACTGTCTAGAGAAGGGTGGCTATTATGTGAACATAGGAGTGTGAGCCCATGAATTTAGAATATTACACCTATAATATAGGTGTATATATTATAGAAATCTTCTATGATTATAGAACACATATGTTACAAATACCCATATTACAAGTGTTAATGATATATACACCTTTTATACTATAGGATATCTATAGTATAGGTACCTATATTGTAGGCTCAATGCTCACAAGCTCGCATTTTTGAACTCACATACTAGCACCATTGTTTTTATGAAAATAAATTTTTGTAATACCACTAATTTTGTGTTTGTACTAATAGGCCAAATTGAGTATTGTCACTCAGTCCTTTATGATTGTTGTATTAGATTTTGAACTAATTCATATAGAACTGGAAAGTGAAGAAAAATTTGCAAAAATGAAGATCTTGTGTCTAGATTCTTTTCAATCTCCAATTTGTTTGTAGTAAAAAAACTTCAAACCTACACTTTTTCTTCTATCAAACTCTTATAGTGTTTAAATATAATATTGATCATTTTTTGATTCTTGTGTGGTATTAGCATTGCTTTTTATCAATGAATGTTCTTCAATTCTTCTATTGTTGGGGGAGCATGAGAAACTATCATGGACATTTATCCTTCAACAACTTTGATAACTCTCTCTCTTTACTAGATGTTGTGTATATATTTATGTATATATATATACATATATATTGTATGGACAAAAATGAATCTTTCTATTTTTAAGATCTACTAAATTGCATTTGCCATTTCCAATTAATGATTCAACAAGGAATGTTGAACCTAACCGCTAGGTACAATTGTTTATCCCTTTGTCTTTTGATGACAAGATAATAAAAATAGCCAGATGTTCTAATCTATTATACAACTAATATGCTTGGGAATACTTCTATCATTGCACAATATAGAATTAACCATTTCCCATACACCTTGGTTGGTTGGATATCCAAAAACCATACATGAGAAATGTCCTTAGCTTACAAGAGACATTCAAAATTCAAGTTTTACTATTGAAGCGGTAATCTATGTCAAGATCAACAATATATTAAAAAATAGAAGCTAAAAAAAGAGATGACAATGTAGTCAAGAACCTTGTAGCTGAGCAATTCCTTTTAATGAAAGACTCTTTGTATGCTACACACAATCATCACATGAAAATGAGCTCTTAAATGCAAAAAGAATCCCTTAATAGAAGAAATGTGAGGAATTTCTAAACAAGAGGTATAATTGTTTTACGTTGTATATGCCAAAATAATCAATATTTTAGTACACTGATTGGAAACAACACGGTGAGACTGATTGCCAAATAACTAATATATGGTGTATGGAGAATGTGTCCCTATTTGAGGTTTTCTAATGCAGGTTGAGGACTTGGGCTGACCATGTTTTCTGTCCACTAATTTACACTAAATAGTGAAATTAGGTTGCCCCTCACTAATTTCTTGACATTCTATACTATATAATTATGTACTCGCATTGTAAAAGGATGTAATATATGTGTGTTGCATGAGTTGGTGCATTGATTCATTGCCCAAGTTTAGAGAGTCACATGCACCTCCATGTGGACAAGTAGTGGGTCATGAGGTAACTTCTCTAAGTAAGGCACCCTAATTGACAAGGCAACCCAATTTCACTATTTGATGTACATTTTATTTAAGGCCCATTTATTTATCTCTTCTATTTATTACATTTGAGGACATGCAAGACGTCGTCCAAGCAACGAGGAATGGGCAAAAAATCTGAGTTGTAAACCAGGAAGTGCAAGTGTCCAAGAAATGGATTCAGGAGCTTCGTACCTTGCATTCAGTGCGTCATTTCCCCAGTTCCACTGTCTTGCATTCCGGCACGCTGGGATCATCTGGGGTAGTCTTCTGTGTGCTCCTTGTTGTATAATTCCCCGACCAGAACGAAACTTACAACCTACGGGACTTTCGTAGCAGCCCAGACAGAAGGAATTGGAAGTGACAAGTACGTACATCCAGGACTCGAAACTCAAACAATTTGCCCTGGCCGGGTATTTTTCATAGTGCAAGCACACTGTAGCAATCTGCTGATTTGAAGGTAATCATTGACTATTTATGCATGCCGGTGGCAAGAGTAACGAGTGACAAAATCACACATTGCAAGCATCGATTAATGAAGAAACAAGTGCTCTTAGAAACAGTAACAATTCGCAGGAATGCAAGACTCACAGTGGAATGGGGAAAAAGACGCACTGAATGGCTTCTGCCGCTGCCGCTGCCGGTAATGGAAGCTGCCAAAGGCTGCCCTTTCCTTGATGACATGACACGGCCATGGAGTCCTCCCTGAAATTCGAAGAACCAGTACATTCAGTTACTTGATTGTAGCATCCCATGTGTGCCTACATTTGACTATTGTCGGCCATGTGCGCCTACATTTGACTATTGTCGGCCTGTCATTATCATTTCATAATCCAGGTAGCAATGAGTTTCTAGGCATTTGTAGTAATGTTTCTAGGCACGAGATATATCAAACAAGTTCGTTCCTTCAATGAATCAGTCAAGCACCTTTCAAAACTAGCTGTAGACAAACAGGCTGAAGAGTACCTGCGCACCTGCTGAATAATTAAGAACAGGTACTACGCGCACCATCTAACTTGCCAAAGAACTGTTTCTCGTCAACAATGAAAATCGTCTGTTTAGCTTCTTTCATACATTATAGCCTGTCCAAACGAAACGCTCACAACCCGAACTACAATTTCCAAACTAAAACCGCGCTATTTAAAGAGTTTTTAAATTAACTCTGATTGTTCTATTTGAGAGTATTCTAGACAGGAGAATTCCAGCATTAAGTTCCTCGCACAAGCTACCTTCAAGCACAAGGCCAGCCAATGGAGGAAGAAGGAAGGATCAGCTAGAAGTGCTATGCTATGCATTTTTCATTTTGGATCCTGGCCTACTCTGCACTTGCATTGTGGTGTGGATCGAAATCGGTGCAGCAGCTGGGGAAAAAATATAAAACTAGCTACGGCAATTCCAGCCTCACACCGCTGTTGGCAGGGTCCACTACATCTGAAGCCCTGCTTAACTTCTGGCCTGTGAAGAATTTCTGTGCTGTCATTTTGTGCGCGTATCAAAATATAAACTAAAATTGTTTCAAAACAGTTAAGAGATATTATAATTATTATGAGTAAATCGCTTCAGAACAGGGTTTACCTAGTTCTTTATACGAGGACAGTGAGCTTTACTGGGAGCACATTTGGGACCGCAGGTATGGCTGCAAACTAACTTATACAATAGCTCCATATTTCCAAAGCTTCATTGCATTCTTCGGTAGTGTTGAACACCCAAATTTTCACGTATAGCTGTAATGCTGCATTCTGGTCATTCACGTGGGCCTGTAGCAACACTTGTCTGTAATAGCTGGTTGAATACCAAAGCTGTATTTCTTGAACTCAAGATTTGAGAAAATTTGTGCCAAAGGAAAAAGATGTTGAAGAATCACAGCATCTTGAATACCCTGATTCCTCCTTGAATTAGCAAATACGTGCAACGCGGTTGCAGCACTTCACTCAATAATGTTATATATGATCGTTTCTGACTTATGTCTTCTGATTCATTGCTGTTTTCTTGGACCAAAAAACTTTGGAGGACTTAGTTTGATGCCAACAAATATGAAGCTACTGAGTTGCTGCAAGTGTCGAAAAAGGAGTTGATAAACTGTTGTCGCCGTTTCCTCGAGGGTGGGCCAAGTTGAGGCGCGAAGGACTGTCGTGAGTGAAAGCTTCGATTGATCAGTTCATGAAGAATCTGGAGTGTTACCCCGTCAAGCTCTCGTTTCCCGAGTATCAAGTAGGAGATTCATATTGCATTCGAACTGATCAGCAGCCAGTTCTTTGATTTGCAGCAAAAATGCAGTCAGATTGCAGAGACTTCAGGTCCTGTTTTGCCTGGAAGGAGAAAATTTTCACCGTTGAGGTCATTTAAAAAAGTCCATAAGTTATCTTTACATCACCAGTTCCTCTACCCTCTCTTGTTGAAGAATACTGGTAGAAATTTATGGAAATACCAAGCGTCTCTACCACAGAAAAGTGGAGTTCTGTGGACTGCGGTAAAAATAAACGGTTTTTCTAAGGTAATAAAACTCAAGCACATACATACTTACATGTTGCTTCTTAAGTTTTTTGTCTCTACGCCAAGGGAGAGAGTATGCAATCGGTCCAAAATGTAGAAGTGCTCAGATCCAATGAAAATTAGATGTCAAATTAAAATAATGAATACTTGCATCATTCCGAAGCACGACATCTCATGTTTAATTGAAGAATTGTAACATTTGGTGGAGGAACAGTAGCATCTAACAATAGATGTTCACCTAGGGTGTTGAATTTGAACTACAAACGATTTAAATCAAGTTATCCTATCTGGTGGGTCGATCGAACCGACATTCGTTGGCAAGCAGAGTCCCAGTTTTATAGTGTCCACGTGCCAATCGGTCTGCATGGGACATCCAATCTTCTTCCAGGTCAAGCCGGACACGAGAATCCTGCGGGTCATGCAGACTGTAAGTGATAACTTAAATTAATTGGCAAAATCGGTAGATCTTGCCAAGTGCTGCTGCAGGATTCGTCAATTGGTCTCCGTCGTGTGGAGCCCAGATCGACCGCATCCCCAGTGTGTGGCCTGGCTTGCCTGGACAAAGTCCTGCCGGACTGCGTCACTTGCAGGTACAGGAGGGAAATATCAGGATGGTTCATTTCAGCAGTGTCCGCAGCCTCTACACTTGGTGAAGACTGTCTGCAAATTTTTTCCACTTGTGGTTCTCCACTTGGCTTGTCTGTGCTCCTTGGCGATTTGGCAATTAATTTTATTTGCATTAAAAGTGAACGATCGACATTGATCGGTGAATATCCGAGAACGAGTTGTACGCCGTTACTGCGTTTGATTGAAATTACGGTTCACGAGGTTGTTCCAATAATACGACTCCTGTAAGCTGGCATGTCGATTTGTGTTAGCAAGATGTCGGAATTCTCTAGATCTCATATTGCAATTAAGGTAATGAAACCCGTCTCAGACGGACTTCCACCATAATGTTAGCATGGCTGTCATCCCACAATACACTGCTACTGTAGCTGGGGACGAGTAAAGTACCCACCGGCCACCCTCGAGAGCCTCTGGGTGTAAAATGAGTGCTTATTTTGGAGAGCACGTTCACAGAGCTCCATGAGCTCATGTGTCGTTCGAGAGCAGTCTGCCGGCATTTCTGGTCGATAGGCATAATCCTTGCAAGTGCTTTCCTTCTCTGTCCGATCCCCAGTGGTTTGGTAGTGTTTAGAGTTTGTTGCTCGTCTTGAAACCAGGGGAAGTGGCCTCAAGAGAGATCTGTTGATACAGCCATGAGGGAATAGTGATTCTTGCACGACTTGGCAAGCTTAGTTGCCCACATCGGGGTGACCAGTTACGTCCTGCTTGAGGATTCACTTCCTGTCCCTTTGATGTGGCTGATGCTTTAGAGCACAGTTTGTGAGAGTACGCTGCATCGCTTCCGTTTCCTTCTTTATGCTCTGGTTCGATTAAGCACTTGGTATACAGTGCCCACGGCCTGCTGCAAGAACCTCACTTGGTTTTGACATGTTGCAAGCTCGTGATGGCTTTGAAGTCGGGAGAGACGATTTAAGGTTAGCGACAACGCTGTGTAACTTGGGAAGTACGTGGTTGAGGTATTTGGATTGCACAGCAGGGAGTAGGGTCGTTGGGGTTTGGAGGACAAACACAAACGCGGCTGCAAGCGTCGACCTCTTCTGATCACCGTACTGCAACTTTTTTTTGTCTTTGAGATTTTCCACTGAAGCTGCATCGGGGTCGAGACCAGCATGAGGAAGCTTTTTGCTTTCCTGGTGCGGCTGTTTAGCTTTTGGACTTGGCATGATTTGTTCGTTCGTTGGCTTCGGAGTCCTGCCTCCCATCCTGCCAGCGGAGAGACTGCGGAGCCCTTGCCTTCTCATGAAGAGCAACAGGAGTCGGAGTTCGCTTGCTTTCTCTCTTCCTTACCCGAAGATGGACGCGGGGTCCGTAGTTTCACTTTTAATGGAGACTCGGAAGTCACAATTTCCTTCGGAAACTCTTCTTTTACATTACTCCATGGCACCGGCGTAGGACCACGTTATCGTGAATTTCTTGAGGCTGGTGCTTCGTCAGAAATTGAATTCGAAGAAGAAGTGAGCATCTATCAAAGTGAGGACACCTGTTGCAAACACGTGGAAGCATTTGCAGATGCCCTCCGCCAGTCTGACAACACATTCAGAAAATTGCGTTTTGTTTGTAGGGATGGCTCCGCAGTCCGATTTGCCAAATGTGTTTCAAGTGTCCTCTTGGGAAACGATGCTATTCAGCACCTCCACCTCGACCTCGACTTCGGCGATAGAAAGGAAGAGATGGACAAGGAGGGGGCTGCAGAGTTTATGGCTTTTATTGATGTGCCCCATGTTTTCCAAATCCTCAAGTCATTCACAGTGTTTCTAGAAACTCTCATTTCCGATGGAGAGGGAATGGAGCAACTCTTGAAGCCCTTCCGAGGCCCTCATGGTGCACTTGAAAAACTGAGATTTTATGCTCTATCATCAAATGCACAGCTTGAACAAATAGGTGGTATGCTTGCCTCAAACACATCCCTCAAAAAACTTTGGATCTTTGGAGGTCCAACTGGAGTTGAAAACACCTTCACAAGAGGATACACCAGCATAGCAACTGCATTGTGCTCCAACCGATCTCTTCAAGTTCTACTTTGTGATATTTCTAGTAGCACGGAGTTAAAGGTGTTGTTGGATCCATTGATGCCTAAGAACAATAATCTTCAACGCAATATGACCCTCACCACGCTTTTTTTATAGAAATCAATTGGAGGGAAGGAGGGGATTGAAACCATAGTTGACATGATCCACACCAATACATCCTTATTGGATTTGGGTTTTATGATTGTGAACGATTTGTCTTTGCATGATACACAAGGGATTGAGAATGTTTTGGCCATTGTGGAAGCCTTGAAGACCAACAAATCTTTGAGGAGAATTGGTTTCTATGGGTGTGACGCAGTCGGTGGTTACAAAGTGCTTGGAGCGGTGATGGACTTGCTTTTGGAGAATCACAACATTGAAGACATTTATTTGGGTCACACACGTTTGAGTGAGTCAGGAGATGCGGACTATGTGCTTTCTGCATTATCCAAGATGAAGAAAATGAAGTTGTGGGGTATTGTACAAAGTATGGCAACTGTCAATCCAACATTTGGACGAGTGTTTTTGTGTGGGGCACCATTTGCCGGTAAGCTATACATACTCATGTTTGGCATATAAATATTTTACTATTGACATTGTTGGTTTGGTTAAAGATAGAAGTTGATTAGTAGAAACATATAGAATAAACAAAATATATGTATGGTGTCTGCATACATAAATTATTTTATTATTTATTATTTTATTCTATTTATTTTATATATTTTATATATTTTATATATTTTATATATTTTATATATTTTATATATTTTATATATTTTATATATTTTATATATTTTATATATTTTATATATTTTATATATTTTATATATTTTATATATTTTATATATTTTATATATTTTATATATTTTATATATTTTATATATTTTATATATTTTATATATTTTATATATTTTATATATTTTATATATTTTATATATTTTATATATTTTATATATTTTATATATTTTATATATTTTATATATTTTATATATTTTATATATTTTATATATTTTATATATTTTATATATTTTATATATTTTATATATTTTATATATTTTATATATTTTATATATTTTATATATTTTATATATTTTATATATTTTATATATTTTATATATTTTATATATTTTATATATTTTATATATTTTATATATTTTATATATTTTATATATTTTATATATTTTATATATTTTATATATTTTATATATTTTATATATTTTATATATTTTATATATTTTATATATTTTATATATTTTATATATTTTATATATTTTATATATTTTATATATTTTATATATTTTATATATTTTATATATTTTATATATTTTATATATTTTATATATTTTATATATTTTATATATTTTATATATTTTATATATTTTATATATTTTATATATTTTATATATTTTATATATTTTATATATTTTATATATTTTATATATTTTATATATTTTATATATTTTATATATTTTATATATCCTTAATTATTTGATTTGAAAGGTCTCAAACCAAGTGAATCTTGTATATATAATATGTCAACTTTGAAATCATTGTACTTTGACATTGTATATAAAATACAATTTATAATTTTGGCATGCTTTGTGACTAGCTGAGATTTCATAATATATTCATTTGTTCTAAGTAAACTCATAAATCCTACTTCATAAATCATTATTAGTAACTCCTAGAAAATAACTTTGACTCCTCTATTATATATAGTAGTTTTTTTCATTAAAATATATTATACATTTAAATAATTCTATTTCTAAAATATATTCTAAAATACTTATTTCTAATACCCAAACGATATACAATATATAAAAATAAAGGTATTTGTATCTCAAAATTGTTTCCTAATGCTTAGTCGCAACCATTAACCGCTAAAGGTTACCATGTCTCTAAATTGGATGCGCCTTAGTCATACACGTTTATAACTTTTAAAGTATCTAGATTGGTTTTAATTTTACATAGAAAGTGAAGACTAAGAATTCTTCTTTGTATTCAATAAAAAAACATTGAAAAATCAAAACACTCGATGAGTCATTGCAACTAAAAGCTCCATTTGTGAGAATCCAAACAACCCAAGACTGTCATTAGATGGTTTTTGGGGGGTCTGGAGGGCCGTTTCGGGCCTGTTCCCGGCGCTGTTCCCCCGGCAGCAAAAGAACGGCCGCTGTCAGAAAAAAAAATTTCAAAAAAATTAAAAAAAAAAAAAAAAATCTTAAAATCTTAAAATGGAAAAACAAGATGAACAATTTTTTTTTTTTTTTTTTTCTTAAAATAATTTTTTTGTATGACGTGGCAGTCGCTGTGCCATGTCACGCAGCTGCTGCGGCACTGTTCGAGACAGTTCCGGAGTCTGGGAACCCTGGGGAACTCGCAGCCCTCCACAGGGGCTGAAAAACATGTAATGATATGTTTCCTTTTTATTTTCTTCTTTGAAAATCATTTTCAAGTTTAATTTGCAAAATATTGTTTTTTGATATATTTTTCATTTGCAATAATATTTCAGATTACTCTAATATGTATTTTAATTGATATAGTTGGATACACTATACGCTTTTTAAATTCACAATGTTTTCATTTTCTACAAAATCATTCTATACAATAAATCTCTGTAGAGAAAGCATTGTTTCACAAATGAAAATTATCAAAAATTACCAATCAACTATACAGAACCAAAATTTAGCTTGAAAGAGCTATTTCTCTTGAAGGTCATCCTTGAGGGTATATTGTGTGTATAAGAAGAAATCAATTCCTTACGTAGTTTTGACTAAGTAATTTCAAAGTAAATTAAAAAAAATTTGGGTTAATTGAGTTCTTTTTAATTTTTACTTGTTGGTTTAATGTTTTTACACTATGGTTTACTAACAAACTAATAGAAATATTTCACACATACCATAATATTGCACTGGAATTGAATATTCTACATGGATTGAAAGGCTACATTGAGCTCAAAATCCAAATATAGCCGTATGGGATTGGAATTGGTCATTTAGGAATTCAATGGTTGCACAAGTCATTTAGAATCAATCCTCTTAGTCTATGTGTAAAGGTTTGATATGATTTAAATAAGTGTTGCAAGAATTATGAAGTTTGTCTAATCTGAGACTCAAAAGAAATTCTAGAAATATATTGTATTGAAAGAATAATGTTTATGTTGTTTAATAGATTTCATTCCATATTAAAAGTTTTGAATTGTTCTATTTTAATTATATGAGAAGACAATTTCAACAAGTTTTCAATTACATTGAATAGAAATCAACACTCTAAGCCAAAATACCATTATGAAGTGCTTTTGCAAATTCTATTTTCAATGTTTCAAAAGCAAATAGAAGGATTTGATATGATTTGTTTGCTAGAATATTCTCATTGTTGAGCTCTAGCATCATTGACATTCCTTAAATGCATGTCAAATTCATTTGTAATTTTTGTTCCTTTGGCCCTTGCTTTGGCCTCATGTAAATCTTTCTATTCAATACATATTCCAAACATTAATATGAGCTACTATTCCATAAGGAACATTTTTTACTACTTCAAATCATGTTTTGAATGCATTCTAGAAGCAACTTCAGCTACTTGTAGAGTCCATTCATTTTTACATGAAAGTTTGAATGATAATATTGGATGTTTATGACTTTTTCAAACACTGTGTTCAAGAAGAACCTTCATTTGAAATTTGAACCACATGGTCTTGCAATGAATAAGGATTTTGATTCTAAATTCTATAGAGAATATATTTTGAAAAGTAAACTAAGAAATTCTATTGCTAAAAGTAGCAAAAATAGGAAACTTTAAACTACCTTGTTGAATAATGTTTTAGTAATATATTGGACATCAAAAGTCTTTAGGACTTTAGGTGGTTTGTAAATGAATGTCATCAATGTCCTCCAAAAAGAAAGTGTAAAATTTCCTCTTTAAATCTAAACTAGCTTGTTCTTATTCTACATTGTTACAGGAAAAACAAGATTGCGAATGTCGATGAAGCAACTCAAGGAATTTCAAAGGAAAGATGAAATTCCAAGCCGATCACGAATCACAAGAAAAATACGGAACATTAGATTCAACCTATCCAATGCGCCAAAAGTGTCAACCGAAGACATGCCACTAGAACGTACACATGGCATTGAAGTGGAGAGTGTACTATGTGATGGCATTGGCATTACCATTTGGGACATGGCGGGTCAAACTGACTACCACTCTTTTCATGAGTTGGTGATGCCCAATCTCTCGGCTAATGGAAGTTCATCAATGTTTCTACTCATGTGCAATCCAATGAAGCTATCCACTCCCTCCAAAAGAAGACGTCCATCAAAAATCAAATTGGAACTTAAATCTTGGTTGCGATTCATTGCTTCCAATACAAGGCGATCTCTTTCCTACCGCCCGCACGTGTCAATAGTAATGACACATTTTGACTATTGGAAAGATGATCATGCATTTGCAGCACGCATTGACGTACAATTGAAATCTCAATTCCAAGAGGTACTTGAGTTTGATGAAGAAAGGTCCGTATTCAAGGTGGATGGGAGGGATGAATCTCATGCTTGTGGTGTGTTTGATTTCATGAAGTCGCACATGAAGCAATTGTTGGAGAGATTGCCAAAGACCATAAAGGCATGTGAGGAAGTGCAACGCTTCGTGACATTGTGGAATGCAGACCAATCAAAACCACCATTATTGAAGTGGGAAGAATTTTGTGAAAGCATGTGTAAGGAAGTGGAGGAGTTGAATGATGTGGACTATGAACTTGCAAAAAAAAAGAGGGAGTTTGTAGCCATGTCCTTGAATGATGGAGGGCATATCATCTACAATGAGAAAGAAGGAGTCGTCATCACCAATCCCCATTGGTTTTGCCACCAAATTATTGGACAGTTCCTATACCAATGTGTAATCCTGGGTCGTGAATTAGAGATTATTTCGTCCAATGGGATCATATCCAAAGACCATATGAAGCAATTGATATTGAAACTTGTGGAAGGTCAAAGAGACATGGAGAAGCAATTTGATGACATCTTGAGCATGATGATTAAACTACACATGTGCTATGAGCAAGATGCTAGTAGCATTATGATACCATCAACTATGAAAGACAAATAGGAAAGTTTGAGTTGGTCCACCAATGATGAACCCACAAGCTTGAAGTATGTTGGGAGAAGATTGGCTTGCCAAGATGGAATTCAAACCATGTTGACTCCTGGATTCTTTACACGACTTCAGGTATGGTTTTTGAACACTCTTAGTAGAATAGAAGTTTATGTACTTCCATGTTTTATTTTTATGTACAAAATTACTATAATTGAATATTTAACTTCACACTAATCCAAACACCATACAACAAGGATTATATTTGAATCATGATTATTCAAAAATTGGAATAGTTAGTCATGACCACTAATATCTAAGAAACTTAATTTTCATTTTTACTGACAATATGCTACCTTAAGTTCATTCTTTTATATTTTGATTTAGATGCAATGATCAAAGCTATTAAGAATCAAACAGATTGAGGTTTGTACTCACTTGATATCTCATTGAAATGATATGTTTGAAATGATATGTTCTTCACTTGTTGATATATTGTGTAGGTTTCTTTCTTCACAAAGCTCCAAAGCAAGAATGCCCAAGATACTTACGAGGTGTTTCGAGATATTATTAAGTTCATAAAGGATGGCATTGAAGATTCTTCAATTCCATCATGGTGATATTGACATCCTTCTACGATCCCATCAATGTCAAGACCAAATGTTGGAGTTCCTTGACAATGGGATTGTCATGCCTATCCAAGAAGACCCCACATTGGGCTGTGTTGGAGTTCGTCTTATCGAGTACATTTTGCGCCCTACTTGTGTGCAAAGTTTGATTAATGTCGAGGACCGCAAAAACCAATGTGTTCAAATGAAAGACTTAGAAGCGGAGGTTATAAAGATTGGAGTGGATGCTACCTACAATTGGAAGTCATGTGAAGGTTTGGGCATTGCCTATGACAAGGTGAGTACTTTATTGGGAGGCTTGGCATGGAAAAGTCTTTTAGAGCGGCGATCACATGACCTACAGAAATATCAAGAGGAAATCCAATCTTTGGGAACTATGACCCAAAATGATCAATCTGAATCCACCATTGCTAAAGGTTGTTTATCAAGCACTTCATTTTGGCAAATTCCTTGGAGACTTGTATATGGGCCTTTGGATGAGAAGTTAGACAACATGAGAAGGGAACATTGTGAACATCACAAAGAGACAATGTCAAAATTGGACAATGTTGTGCATTTGATTCAAAATCTAGAGCATGGCATTCAAAACATGCAAATGGAATTATTGCCCCAAGTGTGTTCAAAGATTGATGATTTGATGGCATTCTCCGTGGAGATGCAAAAGTCACAAATTCCCAAGTTGGCCTATCTTTGTGAGTTTGGGAAAAAGAAGTTGTTGACACGATTGGTGCCTGGCCTAGATAGAATCCAACTTCACCTCATGTGTGAAAGTATGCATGGATTTCATGAGGTCGCAAATCAAGAAGGTTGTATGGTCCATTTCGGAACGGAGCAGACAAGGAGATTTCTTGCAATGGTAGCTTGGGGATTGAAAATTGCCACCATATTGACAAAGATTGGTGCCCATGTTGCTTGTGGGATGGGTGCCATGGTACCTGATATTAGTGATGGAGGTACTTTTGCAGCCTTGATTCTTGACACGCCTGGTTTTTTGGATTATCGACTCCCTACTGCAACTTTGGAATCCTTGCCAAGTGATATGAAGAAACATTCAAGGATCTCAATCACCGACCAAACTGAAGCACAAAGGTGGCTTCAAGAGTTTTTGGAGCCGAAGTGTCAAAACAAGAGAGACTTTTATGAAAAATTTAGATTGAAGAAGGTTCGATATATAGGAGCAAAGGGATCCATAGCTTGGATTTGTGATAAATGCTTTGTAGAGCATCGAAATGTAGTTGATGAATTTAAATGAAGCATTAGCAGTTTGAATTTTAGGACGCGTCATTGCCTTTCCATGCCTCTTTAGTATCATTTTAGGGCACAAAACATCTTTTGAGGTGTTACAGTTTGTTAATAGTAGTAGTTTTTTTTCTTGTATCATATTAGAGTTGTAAGTTCAAAGTTGTGTTGGATACAAGCATGCTTGGAATATCCCATAAACGTCGTCACACATATTCACTTAAATTCATTGCTTTAATATAGATTAAGCTACAAATCTTGTTGCAAAAACTTAATTTTAATACAAATTTTCTTTCGTCAAGTAGAATACAACATGGAATCATTTAAAAAAATATGGCATTAATTAGTTAAAGTTATTATTTTGATTCTTGTAGCCCCATTCAAGCTTGTGTCACAATGTCCATTTTTCATTCATGAATCAAAAAGGAATATAAATATTTAGTAGAAAGTGTTTTCAAATCATTTTTTTGGTTTATGATGTTTTATTAACCAATTCTGGTAATTTATAACTTAATTTTGAATATTTAACTATTTTTATTTATTTTTCAAATCATTTTAAATATCATAAGGAAGGGCTACAATTAAATGGAATTCAAAATCAAATATTCTTTTGGATTTCATATGTGAAACATGAAAAGTGAGTTGTAAAGTAGTGATTAGACAAAAAAAAATCAGGGTAAAATTCTTGTATATACATGTATATTTTCTATTCACATGATATTAGCTTTTAAATCCTAAAAGTAATGAAAGAAAATAAAATTAAAGAATTAATAAGTTTGATTTAGGAAGATGATTTGACTACATGTATTCTAACAATAACCAATGTTTTAAGGAAAGTACTCTCATTTTTATTTGCAAAATAGGCAAATTAAAAATTATATCATTCCTAATACTTTAGTTCTTGACCGGTGCACCCCAAGCATGCTTATACTGATTGTTAAAGTCAAAGTCTAGATTGCTATTCATTGTCTTTTAATTCTTCAAATACTATAGAGTTAGTCTTTAAGCCCTACTTTACTATAGAATTTTGAGACCCAAAATTGCTTCAAAATACTTGTACCCAAAGCAAGGCTATAATCTCTATCTATATTGACTTCCTAATAAATCCCACCATGAGATCCATGTTCAAGTACATCCTCCTAAAATTCTAGAGTAAAATTCTCCACCAATTGAAAATTCAATGATTGTGCCTAAGCTTCAAAAAGTCAAGTTTTCCCAAACTTTAGGTGAAGTTACAATGACCTTTATTCGAATACCACCTTCTAGTCAACTTAAGCCTTTATAAAATTCATTGACAAAATTATATTCCCTCCATCCCAAAATGATCTTCCTATTAGATAAAATGTTCCACATTAAGGTTAAAAGAAAAAATTCCAAAAAAAATTTAAATTGTACGTAGAGTTTGATACACTCCTATACTATTGTAAATTTGAGTTCCAAATAAGTTTTGAAAGTATGATTTTAAAGCACTTGGAAATTGGATTTGGGGAGCATTTTTAAGAAGCACCGCTAGCCAATTGTTCTGTGAGTTCCCGCCTTATCTGTGGAAGTCCAATGTATTTCCATTACAGCCTTTTCCAATTCCCGCATGTGCATAGTCTACGTAGGAGCCGCAACTCATTCCCATAAGCATTATTGCTCCCATCCCGAAATCTTTGTGGTCCCACAATACTTCCAAGATTTGGGGACTTTTTGCTCAAGATTCGCCAATACAACAACCAACCACACAGTTGCAATATTTTCTTTTCTCTCAACAAAAATCAAAATGGAAATTCATTACAAAGTACTAGTACATGTGGCCTAGATGAACAAAACATCAACCACAAATAAACAAAGGCCGGAACCACCGCAGGCATTTCCAACTTCTAAATAACTACGAGGTCCATGAAATCCGAACCACGTTGAGAGGGGTCGAAGCTACCATAGAACTTCTGCTCATTAAATTTATCCATATTAATTGATTCTCGGGCCTAGCTATTTGTTGTTGTCATGATGGCCACATTGACAAAAAAGTATCCACCTAATTGTCCATTACGTTCCAAATTCATTTTGCGAGCTATTCGTCCTAGTCATCCTAGAAAAATCATTTTGGGATGGAGGGAGTAATAGTTTTTAGATTTGAAGAACATTTTCATTTTTTTTATGTTTTAATAACATAGATTTTCACACAAGGAGTTTCGATTGCAATAAATTATTGAAGTTTTGGATTTTTCCAAAGTTCTTGGATGGAGTGAGGGAGTAGAAATTAAACTTATTAGGCATTATTTTCCAAGTCCAAATCAAAACTAAATATAGATGCTTTAGAAGTTACAATCAAGAGGCAAATTCACTTTTTGGATGCATAGAGCTTTAATGATGAAAAAACTAAGTTTCCACTAAGTTTTTTATAAAATAAAGTCTAGATTAGTATTAAAATAGACGAATAGACAAAGATCATGTTACATCCCGCAAATAACTAATTTGCTATAAACATTTAACAAAGGTTGTCTTTTGTTTTTATTGTAATGTTCTTTTTGCATCCCATAGTTTTGGAGGTATGCTTATATATAAGGCGATTCATTGTCCTAGCCAAATTCTTCCAAAGTTAAGTGTAAATGTTTATCATCTATTTTGTGGCTGGTTAATTTTTATTTCTTCACTTCTTCTAGTTAATTTGGAGTCTTCAATTTTAGAATTTGAAATACATTTTATTCCAGTGGTGGTATCTAATAATGTAATAAGGTCTAGTGTTTCTCTTGGAGGGCCAAAAATTGGTAACGTGAGATATCAATTCTCTCCATAGCCTTTGCAATGCTATGATGTATTTGGTAAATTTAGTGACATTGGGTACTTTTTGATAGCCTCCCGGCCATCGCAAGATATTGAGGCTACACGTCCATGTACTAGCTATTACTTGTTGCCTTTCACCATTATGTATGACCAATAGGCAAAGGATAAATCTAAGCATTTTATCCAATATTTAAAAGCAATATTGTCTCTTCAAATTAGGCTTATATTATTCCATTGAAAAATACAGTTAAGATCTTTCCATTGGTATTTTATACAATGAAGTTGGATAATTATTTTGCTCGCAAGTATTGATTAATTCTTAAAGTCCCAAGGCCTTTTCTATTGCAAGGAGCCAAAAATTTCTAAAAGTCAATTTTTTGCATCTCTAACTATAGGATCTTACACTAGACTAGTGTAAAAATATCTGGAAGAAATTTTAGAAATTTTGACCTTGTAGAGATGAAAGAAAAATTTGCATTAAAGTGAAGAAATCCAGGTTTATTGCACCTTGCTTGGCTAAATTTTTGGACTTTGAATCCTTTTAACTTAAACATTCAGAACTACTAATTTTAATTTTTTATGATAAAAAATTGGCCTGAAAATCTAAGAAAAAAAATTGTTTTACAAGTTTAGAATCTTAACATTGCAAAATAATTTTCTTAATGTGGAAATTGAATGCAAAAGTAAATAGCAAAAGTTGTATTTTCAAGAAGATGCTTTAATTGCTAGGGTTGCTATTCTATGAGCGTGAGCTTGTAAGTATGTGAGCATACAATTTTTTTGAGTGAAGACTTATGATAGTGGACCTATGATTGTAGATATTAGAAACCAGATAATTATAGTATGGCTAAGGTACTGATCTAATCTTTTCATTTTGTCAATAAATGAAAAAGAGTAGGTGATTAGATGTTGATCAATGTTCTCTCATGGCTTGGGATCTCTTGAGGATGATGGAGGATACCAACCCTTTAACCTTGATGTGTGGATTGGTGGATTTAATCAAATTTCAGAAAAGACAATTTGATGAAGAGGAAGTGATTCTATATAGAAAGAGCTTTGTCAAACTAAATTTTATTTTGGTTGATCATTGTATTGTAGCAGTGTAGGCCTTTTGCCCTTCTTGGGATCAATATTAGAAAGGTAATCATTACTTTCACTTGATATATTGTTGTCGAAGTTGTTTAGATTTTAGAAAAAAAAACTATATTGATAAGAAATATTTTTTTATCTAATGATCTATGTTACACTAAATTTTATTTGGATTGATCATTGTCTTATAGTATTATAGGTATTCTCTGAGCCAATGGGAGGGTACCAGCATTTTCCTCTTGATTTGCAGGTTGGTGGACTTGTTTAGATTTTAGGAAAAATTCCATCCATTTGGCATAATTCTTTAAGGAAACAAAATAAGGCATCTATATCTATTTTGTGACCTAAGGAGTAAAAGCTTACACAACTTTGTGTAGCAATTTTTTAATGAAAAACAACCTTTCTTTTTGAGTTATAAGATGCATAAAAGTATAGATTTGAACTTGGTTTATTAATACCTATCATTGGAAACTAAGTCATTATAACTTAGTTCTAAAAATATCATCATATTTTTTTGTGAGACATATGACATATAGCTCTAGGTTCTAAATCAACACAATACTTTTAGACATAAAGATTAACAAGGAATCCATTTGTTTTTACTCAAATATAAGTAAAAATTGTCAAAACATCCAAAGAACATGCTTATTCAATAATCTCTTGACCAAGTAGAAGTAGTGGTTTGCTAACTCAAATAATTGCTCCAAAAGGATGTGGTCCTCACTTATGCCCATCCCAACAACAAAAAACAAACCAATGTCATGTTAGTGAGGTGCAACGGGTGTCTTCGGACCACAATGCGTGTTATAGCTTTGGCAAGGGACAGTGAAATGAAAAGAAAGCAAAATCCACAATATAAATATTCCATAGTAAAAATTCTTCTAAACCTAATTGTTGCAAGATCGTTGTGTCTCCATTACTGGTATGTTTGGTGTTTTATGTCCAGTGCCTAGATCCCTTTCAATGGTGAAAAACGGAACTGATATCCATTTAGCGTGGTATCAAGAACATAAACCTTTGCTCATGGAAATAGGTTCTTTTAACAACTCGGCATTGTTTATATTATTTTCCACAAGTCAAACATAAATGTTGGCATCCATTTGGTACCTAGTCAACAAACCCTGTCGTTTACTTTCTTAAGTCAAGCATTAGAATGCTAGAATTAAAAGATCCTCTATAAGTCATGTGAGCTGGAACTACTTATCTGGCACTATAATAAATGCCAAGCAAGTTTGTTAACCCCTAAAGGACGAGCATGCGGTTTTGGGCAATATAAAAAATTTGGGCAGGTACTTGTGACTGGAGATTTTCATATTTTTGGCTGAAATTTTAATAGAAGGTGGGCGCAAGGAGTACCTTTCATATGCACTAAATTTCATGACATTTGGATATAGGAGTCAAAAGTTATGGCCAAATATATTACTTTTTTTCGTAACTGTGCAGTCCGGGCAGATCAGAAAAAATTACTTTTTTCAAAAATAAAAATTTGAAATTGGTTTTCTAGAGTTATATATACGTAGAAAGCTTTGAATCATTCCATTTTGACCAATGAATCAAAAGTTATGAGGATTTTTAGTTTGCGGGCAGTTATAGATTCTCTACTTTGAAATAAACTTTGAAGTTGTTTATTTAACTCAATTTTTAATATTTTTTGAATTTTTTTTTCATAGGATGTAGGTTGTTTATCACAACATTACAATCATTGGGATTTACATTTTTCAATTCCATAATTAAATTCTTAACAATGTAGTATTTTGGATCATTCTCTACTTCTTTTTACTTACTATTTTTTTTGTATATGTTGTACAATATCAAATGATTTGAAAATTTTTAAGCATGTAGAGAACTTGTTTAGGTAAAAGAATTCAAAGATGCACCACCATTTTGGACATTTTTTCATACAAATGTGACCTTGTGAAGTGCAGCTGCCCTGTTTTTCGAAGGGACAAAAAAGAGATTTTTGCCAATTCAAATGCTAATATCTTCCAATCCGCATGGTGGAAAATTCTGAAATTTTTTCGACATCTTCTAAAACTAGTTTACTATAAGATCCTATGATACATGTGTCAAAAAAAAAATTCAAAAATTTAGTACTTGTACCAAAATGGCAGTTTTGGAGTGTTTTTGGTGAAAATCGCAGTCATAGAACTTTAGGGGTTAAGACATCACGAATACCTCCATCCAAAAATGCTTTTAATTAAGCATGTATAATTTGGATCAGTCTTAACTTGAAAAATGTTTTTAGTTAGGCATGTGTAAATAGATTAGTATCATATCTTAATGAAAAAAAATGCTTTTAATTAAGCATGTATAATTTGGATCAGTCTTAACTTGAAAAATGTTTTTAATTAGGCATGTGTAAATAGATTAGTATCATATCTTAATGAAAAAATCTTTGAGCATCAAGTAGTGAAAAAACTAATGCTAAAGTATATTTTCATCTATTATACTTTTTTTAGAGGCCATAAGCGGAAAAATTCTTCGTCAAGAGTAGATGAGCTAGAATCCAATTTTATGCCTCAAGTAATGAAAATCAGTGTCCATGAATAGCTTTATTTATTACATTGTTTTGAATGAAAAATAGTAATAATGGTCATTTTCCTAGTCATGCATATATGAACTAAAATCTTGTAAATGTACATCAAGTAGTGAAAATCAACATCTATAAATGGCATCACTATTACATTTTTTTAATTTAACAAATAGTAATAAGTGGAGATTTCTTTAGTCAAGGTTCTAATACTTGGAAAGAAAAAAAGACTTTTTTTTTTTTCCCCCTTCTCTTTTGGTAGTTGGGATCCACCATGGAACAAACTATCCTCTCAACTATCCTCCCCTTATTGGTGATGAGATTGATTTTTCATACAATTAATAAATACAATTTTATATGGCCACGTGTAAAAATGGTGAACTACGTGTTTTTATCCTAATCTAAAAGACTTCATACTCAGGTTACACATTTCGCTTCAGAAATATTAATTCCTTTTTAGAACAAATACTATAACTTAATGAAATATTCTATTGAACCTTATTTCCATCTACATTCATTATTCACATCAATTGAGTTCTTCATGTTCATAATGTATACTTCCAATATTCTAAGCAATATTGAAAAATAGAATTTCATTCAAATTCTATATAACCATGGTAATAAATCTGTCAGGTAATAGCTCCATGGTAATAGGTAATAAAATTTACTTAAAATAGAAAATTTTGACCAACTTTTCTTTATATAATCCTTTTTCTAGAAATATTATTGAGTTCTCTACTGCTTTTTAAATTTCTAAGTTCAAAGCTCACATAATCCTTGCTCACCATTCACAAACTCATCCTCACACGCTCATAGCATAGCACCGTTGCTTTGATTGCCCCCAAATCAAGATTGTCAATAACTTTCACATCCCTAAGCCAAATAGAATGAATCAAAGCTTCTCATGTAGATAAAAATACAGTATATGGAAAACAAAATTTTAAAATTTTTAGTTTTTGTTTTTGTGGGATTTCTTTTTGCCCACTAAACTAAAATATACAATTATTGTACCATAACCTTTGCTCTTGGGCACGGATTGAAATTAACAATATATTTTCAAAAAGCTAATGCATTTTTCTATCTTCACAAAAAGTTTTAGAGAGTCATGTTGAATATTGAGACCGTGGGAGCCTAACCAAAATCTATTTTGTCCTTTGAGGGGACAATGGGACTTTTAGAAGCTAAAGAATTGATACCATGACATTCTAAAAATTTGCACTAGTAATTGATGAGCTTACTATGGAAAAATAGCAATCGTATTCCCTCACTTGTTCTACCTACTCACATAAAAATAAACAACAACTCTTTTGATTGCCAATGTTTGTTATATATATTCCCATGCTCTTCTAGTTATATAGATGTCAAGAATGTTGGTACCATAATGTCACTTGTTTAGTGCCTTCACCCCCCTCACATACAAGTGCATGGCCATTAATTTGGTAATCAATATGGACAAGGCATTATTGGCTAGCGTGATTGTATTGGATTTTCAATAACCTTGCCTATACAATATTATACTAGTAGGAAAACTTTTAGTTTGAAATTACCAATAGTATGACCACAAAAATGAGTTATTTCTAAGTAAGTCTTGGTTTCAACACTCCAATTTTATTTTATTTTAATTTCAAAATTGGTATCTCAATGAAGAAAGTTTTATCCATTGGAGCATTTTTTTTAATAATATCATTAACCATGGATTATCTAAGATTGAGGACATTTTGTGCTTGTTGGATGATTTTAGGGAAGCTTCTAGAACGGAGAAAAAACATTTTTTGGTCCAATGTTTGGTGAAGAAGTTTGCTTGGATTCATTCTCAAATAATGGTATTGGATTTTTTGTCTTTGAGATATTGTTGGACTTTTGTACACAAGAAATTGGCAAATCCATTATTACCTTGCAGTTTGTTTTGACAACTTTTCCTCTTTTTTCTTTATTTGAAGTTTAGTCATAAAAATGATCTTTGTTGAATTTGTATCAAACTATTGAAAAAAAGCCTATCAAGTCTAGTTTCTACTCCAATTTAAGAGACTTAGAAACTCCTAGAAATTGATTAATTTAATGCAATTTAAACCTTTGGATAATAACTATGGCGAGTTATTTTACAATTTTAGAATGACACATCAAATTGATTGAGTAGATCATTTTTGAGGTTTCAAAAAACCATTAAACTTGGTCAAGCTAGACATTCAACACTTCTTGTTTTTTAAATCATTAAAGACATTAATCACTTTCGATTACAATAGGATAATAAAACCAATCACATATTCTACACTATTCTACAACTAATATGCTTGGCAATACTTCTTTAGTGCACAGTATGTAATTACCAACTTCCCATACAGCTTGCTTGTTCAGATATCCTAAATCCATACGTAAGATACATCCTTGATTATCATACACATTTCAAATCCAAATAATATTGTTGACCTAGTAATCTAAAGTCAAGATCAACAATGCAACAAAGAATAGACATGACAATGTAGTCAAATAAAATGTGGTTGAGCAATTCCTTTCTATGAGAGACCTTCATATGCGGCACACACTAATTCATTACATGAAAATGAGTTGTTAAATGCAGAAGAAAGCAAAGAAGAAATGTGAGGAATTTCTAAGCAAGAGGTGTAATTGTTATACCCTTCATGTGTTGAAATAATCACTATCTTGTTGAGGTAACCGCACCTAAAATCACACGCTTTCTACAATTGCACATGAGAGATTCTAGCCTAAAATATATTCCTACTATTTATGAGTCTATGATTGCTTTTAGGAATACCTATTTTCAGCACTTTGAAAATTTATAGTTTATTCATATGGTGTCCAAAAAATGCATTCTCAAAAAATTTGGAATCTTCATTTCACTACCAATAGGACCCTACAAATAGTTTTTTTTTTAATGTAATAGTGGAAACCATGCTCAATTGCTTATTTGTGCAATCTTAGGTGTAGTTACTTTAGGAAAACTGGAATTCCCAAGTGAGACCAATTGTTGAATAACTATGGAGCATGTTATTTTTTTTTTTTTAGATTTTCTAATGCAGATTGAAGACTTGGGCTGACCATGTTCTCTCTCTCCACTACGTTTAATGTCCATTCATTTATCTATTCTATTTATTACATTTGAAGACATGCAAGACGTCATCTACTACAATCAAGCAATGAAGAATGACGAAAACCTCAGTCCTAAACCACAAATTGTGTAAGTGTACAAGAAACTGATTATAGGTCGGAGCTTTGTACCTTGCATTCATGGTGGGTGTAAACTTTTCTTCATCATGCTTCCAAATTATTGGTCTCCAAATGTAGCTGATATAGAGCACAAGCTTAAGCAACTAACATGAACTCCAAGCTTCGAGCTGGTGCTCAATTGTAGTGACTCTATTGATGCTGCAGCTATGAAGAATATGGTGGCAGACACCTAGTCACTCGTGGTACAGAACACCCGCATTAGCATCTATGGACAAACCGTCACATTCATTGCCGACTAGTGACTCTCGCTTCCGGTTCATTTCCTTGTTCCACTCTTGGATTCACAAGGGTACTTCGAAATGAAAATGATGCAACAAGGTTAATTTCAGCTACGATGCCGAGGTTCGTAGTTTTCATCCCTGATTGCCTCTACATGATTTAGTGATTGTCAGCAAATGTTTGGAATTTGTGTTTAGCACATGCCTTTGGTGGTATCTTATGTCGTGCAACCCTATACTTACAATGCATTTAGGTAGCATATGAGGATGCTAGTTGCATTGCAAGCAAACTACGTCGTCTTTCTGGTCTAAAGAAAATTGCCAAATACCTTTGAAGAGGTGGAATGCCACAAGCCTGCATTTGTAGAACAGGCTTGGCCTTTTCTAGCTTTGTGGCCTCTTTGGTTGCTTTGCAATTGTATTTTGGTACAGATCGAAATTAGTGTGGCAGGGTGAAAGTACAAAACTAGCTTTGGTGATGTTTTCAAGGTTTTCTTGGCCATTACCATGAGCGGTATTGATGTCTCACAATCCATCAATTTGACATTTGATATAACCAAGGCTTACTAAACTTGCCATAAATTATGTGTTTGAGATGCTTGATCGAAATTCAATCATTGATCCTTTTGACAAGTCCGGAAAGACGTTGACAACACTGTATATAGGGGACATTGAGCTCCGCAATAGAAGCTTCACTTATCCATCTAGGCCGACAATTCCCATATTCAAAGATTTGGGTCTTGTTGTGTCAATTCGTAGGGTCCGTTGTGTCTGAAGCCCTACTTATGTCACTTGTGGCCTGTGAAGAATTTGTGTGTTGTCATTGTAGACCTCTCAAGGTGCTTCATATTTGTCAGACTAATGTCAAACGTTCAATTAGATTCCAGTGAATGTATGAGAAATTTTGTTAAAATGGCAATATTTTGTGTGCCATTTTCAAACCATCTAGTTTGATTTGTAAAAGTGGCATCTAGGATTTTAGACCACGCGTTTTGAATTGTGAAAGTGAAATCTATAAAGAATGTAGATTTCAAACAGCTAGGATAGTTGTAGACTTTGGTTCGCCCGATTTGAATTGTAAAAAATGCTAGAGTTGAGGAATTTGCCTTTTTAACAAAAATTGCACGTAAAATTGTATGGTTTTTGTATTGTGAGCAAACCTTGACACTTGTTGGACATATTGGAGAGGTTTTACGATTGGGATGGTGGATCAATGGGCCAAATGTCCACTATCTCTTTGAAGGCCATTGGCCTCCAACTCATCGGAGGATAGATCAACAATCGCAATGCCTGATCTAATGACACAACAATTGCTACCAATTGGCATTAGCATACCTTAATTCAAAAAAAGATTTTAGAATTTTAGGGGTTTAAATTTAATATTTAAAATTTAACATGAAAAAAATTCCAAATTTTGAAGGAAAGGTCCTAGTTTAGCATTGCTTGAATTTGATTCTCTAAATTTGATTCAATATAATTGGCAAGAAATACCAATTTTGATATTCCAAATTCCAAATTTGCTATATTTGAGATTTTTTGGCATTCTAAATCACGTGAGTTTCATGAACTAAATTGATGATGATTTAGATGTGCCAATAAACATACCATTTGGATATGAAAGTAATAAGATGCAAGAGCAATCACCTAGTCTTGAAGTCATTTTTTAAAGGAGAAAAGCCCCCCTAAATGCTTGACCATCCATTATGTAGGAGATTAATATTGTAGAAAGTGCACTTCACCCAATTCATTTTCATTGCAAAAGCTTCAAGAAATATAATGTAATAAATCTATAGAAAAAATGATGTTGGATATGAATCAAAGATATAAATATGATAAAGGAGTTTCAACTATTTGTTAAAACATTTCAAAAGTAATCTTATGATCTTTGGTTCAAGCACAATAAGGTTTATGAGATTGCTATAGTTTATAAGGTTACATTTAGTTACTTGCTTTTGGCATCCCACGTGAGCCTACATTTGACTATTGCCGGCTTGTCATTATCATTCCAATATCCAGGTAGTGACAAATTTCTATGCATTTGCAGTACTGTTTCTAGGCTATTTGTGCGTAGAAATTATGAGCTATTTGGATTTACCTTGGCATTTCCGAACTAGAAACGTGTCATGGCTTTCCTCTTCCACGTCAAGCTAGTTTTTCTGCAAGTTTTATTTTTTTAAGTAAGTTCACTACGTTTGAGTGGATCTCAATAAAAAAATTTCAAGTAAAGTAGTTGCTATATTAACTTCAATTTGCGCAAGATATAGCAAAGAAGTTCGTTCCTTCAATGACTCAGGTGATTGTATTTAGAATGGGCCTCTTTTGGGTGCATTGTGCATGGTGACAAACTGTGTCACAATGCACCCCAATTTTTTTTAAAAGAAATAATACATTACCACCCTCCTACCTCCCCTCTCCCCCCCCCCATTGTACTTTTGAGAACCCATAGTATGGGACAATCAATATGGGACAATTCAGTATCAAACCATGTCTTATATTTGTATCTTGTATCCATACAATATATTGAAGTCGTATCTAGTATCCATATCCGCTTCTATATTCATATCGCATTTCGTATTTATATCCATATTTGGTATTGTATTTTGGATTCATATTTGGACGGCTTGGATTAAATCACACAAAGATCATTGGCCTATGATTTTTTGAGAAATGGACGGCATTTTGGAGGGGAAGTATTTAAAAGAAATAAAAATCAACGGTTTGTGATTTTTTCGAGAGAGGTGGGGGGGAACTAATGCAAACCAGCGGAGGTGGCAGCCTCTTTTGGGCACATTGCACATTGTGTGACATTGTCAAGCACCTTTCAAAACTAGCTGTAGACAAAGTGACAAACAAGCTGAAGAGTACCCGCATACCTGATGAATAAATAAGAACACTATCTAATTAATGTGCCGAAGAACTGTTTCTCGTCAATGATGAAAATCATCTATGTAGCCTGTCCTTTCATTTATTACAGCCTATCCACACGAAACGCTCCCAACCCGAATTACAATCTCCAAACGAAACGGCACATGAAGAATCTGCAAATTAACTCTATTTCAAGAATCTGCGAATTAACTGTAACTGTTCTATTTGACAGTATTCTAGACACGAGCACAAGGCCAATCATTGGAGGAAGAAGGTGAAGGATCTTTGATTTGCAGCAACAATTCGATCTGAGATTGCAGAGACTTCATGTGTTGTTTTGCCTGGAAGGGGAAAATTGTCACCGTCGAGGTCAGCTGAAAAAGTCCAAAAGTTATCCTTTACATCACGAGTTCCTCTCCCCTCTCTTGTTGAAGAATACCGGCAGACATTCACGGAAATACCAAAGGTCTCTACCACAGAAAAGTGGAGTTCAGTAGACTGCAGGAAAAAAAAAATTCGGTTTTTCTAAGGCCTTAAAACTCAAGCACATACATACTTACATGTTACTTCTTCAGTTTTTTTGTCTCTACCCCAAGGGAGAGACTAAGCAATGGGACAAAATCGTAGAAGTGCTCACCTCCATTGAAAATTAGATGTCAAAATAAAATAATGAATACTTGCATCATTCCGAAGAATGAATTTTTAATTTTCATTGATTGTAGAATTGTAACATTTGGTTTGTAGGAAGAGTAGTATTCTAAAGATGTTCACCTAGGGTGTTGATTTTCAACTACAAACAAATTAACCCCTAAAAGCCCCGAGGGTGTTTTCTGCCCAAAACCACTCAAAACTACCACTTTTGCTGTATTCACTTAAGGAAACCAATTTTTTTTTTTTCGGGAATTTAACCGTAGGATCTTGTACTTAACTTGCCTAGGATCATGTAGTAAAAATTTCATCAAATTTGACCATACGGATTGGAAGATATTAGCATTCAAAGTTGAACAAAAAGCTTTTTTTCACGAAAATGCTTAAGTCGTCCAAAAAATTAGATTGTCCAGAACTTTCTCATCCCTAATCCAAATAAAATCAAAGCTTCACGTATCAGTAAAAACATAATCTTTTAGGAAAAAATTCAAAAAAAATTATTTTGACTTTTTGTAATTTTTTTTGGGCTGCCCGAGAATCTTTATTTTTTGCTCATTGTGCCATAACTTTTTCATCCGGCATCCGATTGAAACAAAAATAATATATCCACAAAGCTCTTGCAAAGCCACAAAACCTCAAAAAATCTCAAAAAAATTCACTTCAAATTGAGACAATAGGAACCTACCCGGACCCAAATTGTCCCCCGAGGGGACAAGCGGGGCTTTAGGGGTTAAATCAAGTTATCCTATATGGTGAGTCGATCGAACCAACTTTCGTCGGCAAGCAGAGTCCCAGTTTTATAGTGTCCACGTGCCAATCGGTCTGCATGGGACATCCAATCTTCTTCCAGGTCAAGCCCGGCCACGAGAATCCTGTGGGTCATGCAGACTATAAGCGATAACTTAATTAATTGGCAAAATCGGTAGCTCCTGCCAACTGCTGCTGTAGGATTCTTCACTTGGTCTCGGACGTGTGGAGCCCAGATGGACCGCGTCCACAGTGTGGCCTTGCTTGCCTGGACAAAGTCCTGCCAAACTGCGTCAGTTGCAGGTACGGGAGAGAAATGTCAGGATGGTCCGTTTCAGCAGTGTCTGCATTCTCTGCACTTGTGGTGAAGATCGTCTGCAAATTTGGTCCACTTGTGATTCTCCACTTGGATTGTCCGTGCTCCTTGGCGAGTTGGCATCGGCATCAAATTAAGTTTCATGCGGCTGATGCTTTAGAGCACAGTTTGCTAGAATACGCTGTATCCCTTCCGTTCCCTTCCTCATGCTCTGGTTGGATTAAGCACTTCGTATATAAGTGTATGTTTTTATATAAAAACATACACATTATATCTAAACAGATCTTGGTTCTTGTACCCAAAGATCTCTCCAAAGCTCTAAACATTCGTCAAAATTCACACTTCTACATATTGGTTTAAATACTTAAAATGACGGAAATAATATCCTTAGTCTACCTTAATGAAGGCAGTGAACAAGTAAGGCATCAACAAGAAACAACTGAAAGGAGTAGTTCAATGAAAGGAGACAAAGTACCACAACCGCGTACTCCACTAGAACGAGTGCTTTCGTCTTGTTATACCACTCTTTTGATCTGCAAATGGGCCCAATTTTTCTTACTCTTGCAGTTCTCCTCTCTATGACGCTCAAAGCCTACGCTGAAGGATTTAATGCAGAACTCCACATCTCCAAGGTCAAGTTACACCCAATAAATAAACAAATAAAAAGTCCCTCTTGAGAGCCTGAAATAGGCAGTTATATAATAAACCAGAACACCGGAATGGTCAAAAGTGGAAGCTACATGAAAGGAAATACATCATTTTGGAAGCTTCAGGGTGAAAAATATGCCAATAGCAGAGGACACAATACCCTTCATTTTTGAACAATAGAAACAAGTTCTGAAGTTACTATAATCGCCTATTAACTTCCAGAAAAGGATTTTCTACTTTTGTTTTGGGTTAAAATTCAGATTCTCTACTTCTATTGAGGGTGAAAATAAATTTCAAATGAACAGTGATGCACTACACAAAAACAACTGCAATCACAAGTATTCCATCCTTGCACACTGCGTAGGTAAGCTTGGCACAAACCTGTTTCAGCAGATGCTGTAAAGACCCAAAAGGAGAGAAGCAGAACGAGAGCTCCCAAACTCAACTGTTTATTTCGATTGTATTCCATTCCAAAGACCGATCTGTGAATGCCAGTGGACAACCCTGCACGTGACACAATTTAAGACAATGAGAAAGAGATCATCCCTAGACAATCCAGAAAGTATACAAACACTCAAAGAAGAGAAAGTGACGAGCGATAAACCTTGAAGGATTTGCGGATCAACACGGAAGCATTAGAGTCATCAAAAGTGTGACTCATCAGAACTAAACAAACAGAGATTCACACTGGCACTCCTGTTGCAGTTTTGAGTCCTTTATGTGAGGACTAGTTTTGATTCAATTGTAACTATCTTTTCACCAGCAAACACAATATTCTACACTGATGTCGGTGACATGAAATATGGCCCCATCGATCTGAATTATTGATCTTTGCAATGTGAACAATCGAAGTGGTCATTTTCAAATCATGAATCCTACAACGTGTGTGACCACATTGATTTGTCCTAATGGTGAGGGGGAGAAATTACCGCCACTTAGCTAGAAAAATTAGTGTCACCACTAATTTTATTTTGTGGAAATTAGTACAATACACGACTATTTCAACCTGCACTAAACTCAAAACCGTGTGAGAGGGGTAAAAGTAGTGTGTTTTGATTTCATCACATAAGAAATATTCTGTTGAACAATATCAATTTTCAACCAACACAAGGCACATTCTCCCGTTATTTAACATCTGAATTCTGGCATTTTCACAATACAATCAACCCAATCCATCGTTTCCAAACCTCAAACCCCTTGGTCCATTAGGGTTTAAGCCCATGACAAAGACACATTACAAGCCCTACGAATTCAACAATCTCACAACCAGTATCGCTTCAATTCATACCCCAAAATCAAAGACTAAGGTTGCATAAAACTCACCAGGCACTACAGCGGCGTCCTTAACCACCTTCGCTTACACATCGTCAAGTGCTGAAACAAAAGAAACGCTCCCATAATTCTCTCTCACGGAAACGCTGCTTTCAAATCTCCTTTGACCTCAGAAAAAGGAAACTCGAAGAGTGAAATTGACACAAACCCAACTCAGAGACTTTCGAACTCTACGAGTACAAATCAAAGAGGATGAAATCAGGCGGTGTTTCGTGGGATTGGACGGAAGAAGCTTGAAGACGTGGCATTTGGGTATTAGCGGTGAAATGGCGTGAATGGAAGGATTTGATGAATTGAGTGTGGTAAGTAAAGCATGGTGATTTATGTGATCGAAGTGGGTTGGATAAGAATGCCTTGTATTGATTCAACACGGCAGGACACAAGCATTGTTTTTCCATACAATACTGATCGTGTGTTGAATGCGCGCAGCTCGGTGTTAGCGTTGAGTTGAGTTTCGTGGACGGACGTTTCTATCCGTTCGTCAACGTCGCTCTTCGTTCGTTGGGTGGTTCGTTTGCAGTCGCTGGATGAAGAATGTTTTGAAGTGCGTGCTTTTATGTTCGGGAAGAACTGGCGGCTAGTTCAAAGTTAGGTGGTGGAATTGGGAGAAAAATTGGTTGTAATTTGAAAATATCGGCAAAAAACAGGTAATTTTTTTTTATTATTTCTATTTTGAGCAAGAAATAGATAAAATAATTAGACATGGTACTTGAAAAAACGTTTCAATTTGGAAATTGAAGGAAAATAGCCAATAAAACTCAGAAAAATTCCCAACCATTGTCACATGTGCTGATGGTTGACGTATATGAAATGGATGAAATATATTTAAGTAGATGGTAAAAGTAATTTTTGCTTAGGAAATGAGACTACCTCTTTGTTGAGAAGAACATGTTTTCTTAGATATCAAGCTCTCTTTAAGGAATCATCTACAATGGTGAATAATGTAATGAATTGTCTAATTATTACAATTGAACGTGAGGTTCATCATCAAATATTTAAAAATAAACAAAAGTTCAATTATTGGGATATTGTTTTTCATTATAAGTTTTATTATACCACATAAAACAAAGATATAAGGGAATATTCAAAAAAATAAACTAATTTTATGAAGAATATTAATTATTTGTCTCCATTGTGGTGAACATATTATTTATCTATGGTAGTGTGTGTAACACTAATTCACTAAAGTCACATTGTCTATGAATGAACCTCTAAAAGACAAAGCTAAAAATTTAGCCAATTTCTTCATTTTAGACAAGCCACCACAAGTGCAAGTTTTCTTTGCTTTTAATAAAATTTGGTGTGGACATATAATTTGCTACCATCATTAAGGCCTACAATTTTGTAGCATTTTGATAAACCATGCAAAGGTTACACTCAAAAACTTCCCAAGAATTTTTTTCTTTCAAAGTGGAGGTAGTCCAAGTAGCCCACAAAAATCATTTTCTTAAACCAACAAAAGTTTGATGTGGTTCTCTAGTTTTATGTGTATGTGGAAAGCTTTAAATAATTTTATGATTATAAGGTGAAAGTTATGAGGAATTTTATTTTATAAATAGTAATAAAATCTCTTCTCAAAAATAAGGTTAGAAGTTCATTTTAAAACTCAATTTTCAATCTTTTTGAAAAAAAATACAATTCCATTCGTAATAATGTCAAATGTATTGTATATGTAATTAAGCTATTAATAATTTAGTATCTTCCAATAATTTAGACCTCCTTCTACATAGTATGTTTTGCAAGAATGAATATAAAGTATTTATTTCTGCCCTTTTAATTCATATTCAAAACTTGTTTCTTTAAGATCATTTCTTTTATTACGCTCATTTTTCTATTAAAAATTTGAAAGATAAAACCTGACAATTTACAAAAGTTGAAAGATAGGTCATTTCTTCACTTTGACAATTAAGATCATGCAATTTCCATGGTCAAACTAAAAATAAATAAATAAGTGTATGCGTTTCCATAGTAGTTTAGTGCAATTTTGTACTATCAAATTTCTAAAAGACAACTTCCTTTTCCATTTTATTCTCAATGCGCTATAAAATGTTAGTTGTGAGTACTTTCTAGAGAAGGGTTGCTATTATGTGAGTATAGGAGTGTGAGCCCATGAGCCTAGAAAATTACACATTTATAATTTAGGTGTATATACTATAGAAAGCGTCTATGATTATAGAGTATATATGTTACAAATACCTATATTATAGATATTTATGATATATGCACCTTCTATAGTGTGTGGTATCTATATTATAGGTACCTATATTGTAGGCTCAATGCTCACAAGCTCGCATTTTTGGACTCACATACTAGCACTGTTGTTTTTATGAAAGTAAATTTTTGTAGTACCACTAATTTTGTGCTCTTACTAATAGGACAAATTAAGTATTGTCACTCAATACTTTTTGATTGTTGTATTAGATTTTGAACTAATTCATGTAGGACTGGAAAGCAAAGAAAAATTTGCACAAATGAAGATCTTGTATCTAGATTCTATTCAATCTCCAATTTGTTTGTCGTAAAAAAACTTCAAATCTACACCCTCTCTCCTATTAAATTCTTATAGTGGTTAAATATAATATTGATCATTTTTGGACTCTTGTATGGTATTAGCATTGCTTTTTATCAATGAATGTTCTTCAATTCTTCTTTTGTTGGGGAGTTCACAAAAAACTATCATGGACATTTATCCTTCAACAACTTTGATAACTCTCTATCTTTACTAGATGTTGTAGAAGTCAAACATCTTTCATCCATAGGTATATCCATCTACTATAATAAGAGACTCTTCTAATATTTGTGTGGCTATTTGATACCTTTGACTTTTTAGACTATATATGTGACTTTTCGAAGCCTTCTAGTAACCCGTAGAATTTTTGAGTGCCTTCTAAAGACTCTTAGTATTCTTTGAAGAAACTTCAATCTTGCCCATACAAGTCTTGGAACATTGTTGTTAAATTTTGTATTATATTATTAAGAAACTCCTTTAGGTTCTTTGTATTATGAACTTTTATTCTCTTTGATAGTCATGGGGTTTATTGGAAAGATTAATAGGTATTGCACATTATCAATTTTGGTCTTTTTGGATGGTTATTGGATTTTGGAATTTAGGTTGACAAGTATTGTACATTTATGTTCTTGTATTACAACGGGTTATTGTATCCTTGATAGAAACTTTAAATTCAAAAATGTCTTGGAGTTCTTTAGGCCTTCAAGTTGTAAGATAGACGAACCCATCTATTTCCATTTATTGTGTTGGTTGTTACATCTAAGTAGCATTCATACTCTTCAATGTCAGTTTTTTATCTAGTTAGAATACTATAAGAACCTTTTGATGGACATTTTTGAAATGAATGCTCAAGGAAGTTACCTTGCATAAAATGTTGATGGATTCTTAGTTTCAATAAAACATATGTTATATTTTGTTAAGAAACTAAAACAAAACAAAATACTTTTCTTTCGTTAATTTTTATATATAAATATAAAATAATACTTTGAAATTTTTTATAAAAAAAGAATTGCATTTATATTACACCATGCTGATCACTATATAGATTTAGATAACCATACAAATGTTTAAATAATAAGACAAAAATCATCATTTTTATGAATTTTTTAAAGCTATATACTACTAAATTGATTTAAAACAATCTATTAAAAAGATCTTGTCATGTTTCACAATTCATATATTTTTTGAAAATTACAATAAACATCTTTCTTTTTAAAACAAACCTCTAAAATGTTCAAGAAGTCATATATTACAACACATCTATGTTTTGTCACAAATCCTAAAATATTGGGACATACAATTTTGACAAATTATGAAGACAACCATAAAACCCACAAAATTTTGACATTGAATAAGCCAACAATTCTAATGTGGAGACAAAAGATGGCTAAATTGTTAGTTTCAATGTCACAAAGTATTACCAACATTCTATTACTTCAATTGTAAATTAGTCTCTAAATCTCAACAATTATAGATTTAGAAACTTGGAGCATTGATAAACCATCAATCCATCATCCTTCATTCTAAAATACCACTAGTCCTAAAACCATGTCAAAATTCAATTAGAAAAATTCACTCATTGCAATATTAGACCCAATAAGCTAGTATTGCTTTAACCACATATCTCATTTCTTACAATCAACCTTATACCTAATAGTTGACAAGAAATACTTCTAAAAATAAATATCCAAGTATTTGAAATATTATATGTGTGTACGTCTGAATATATATATTATATGGACAAATATGAATCCTTCTATTTTGAAGATCTATTAAATTGCATTTGCCATTTTCAATTGATTCAACAAGGAATATTGAATCTAACCACTAAGTACAATTGTCTATCTCCTTGTCCCTTTACGATAGGATAAGAAATTCAGATAAATATTCTAATCTATTATACAATTAATATGCTTGGCAATACTTCTATCATTGCACAATATAGAATTAACCATTTCCCATACACCTTGGTTGGTCAAATATCCAAAATTCATACGTAAGAGATGTCCTTAGTTTACAAGAGACATTCAAAATCTAAGTATTACTATGGAAGTGGTAATTTATGTCAAGATTGACAATGTATTAAAGAATAGAAGTTGAAAAAAAAGATGACAATGTAGTCAAGAACCCTATAGCTAAGCAATTCTTTTTGATGAAAGACTCTTCATATGCTACGCACAATCATCATATGAAAATGAGCTCTTAAATGCAAAAAACACACATTAATAGAAGAAATGTGATGAATTTCTAGGCAAGAGTTTTTTTTTACGTTATATATGCCAAAATAATCAATATTTTAGTACATTGACTGGAAACAACACGGTGAGATTGATTGCTGAATAACTAATGTATAGTGTATGGAGAATGTGTCCTTATTCGAGGTTTTCTAATGCAGGTTGAAGACTTGTGCTGACCATGTTCTTTCTCCACTACACTGAATAGTGAGATTAGGTTGCTCCTCACTAATTTCTTGACATTCTATACTATATAAATATGTACTCTCATTGTTGAAGGATGTGGTACATTAGGATCCGTGTGTGTTGCATGGGGTGGTGCACTAATTCATTGCCCAAGTTTAGAGAGTCACATGCCAACATGCGCCTCCATGTGGACAAACAGTGGGTCATGAGGTAACTTCTCTAAGTAAGGCAACCTATAGTAGAACCACCCATTGTCGACCAGGGACCCATCCCCAATTTATAGGGTATACTATGTCCAACCAAGTTTGCAATAAATTTTCAACCAAAGCTTTGAATGTGCTTTTTCTCCTTTTCAAATTTAAGACTAATTGAATCATGACACATGTTCCAAAGTAGTGAGCAAAAAATAGTTCTTGAATGATTGGCACTGGACGACTCTAAATGTCAACTATAGGTTTGGACCACCAGACGGCTTCCAAAATTCATAGTAATTTCAATTCAAGGCATAAAATTACAAAAAATTGCAATCTCCTTTATTTCTATCTTCCTACATGGTAGAAAATTTACATGCCTTATACTGCTCCAAAACATGCACATATTGCTTATTTAAGTGGTCGACAATGAGTGGTTCCACTAATTGTTAAGGCAACCCAATTTCACTATTTGGTGTACATTTAATTTAAGGCCCAGTTATTTATCTATTCTATTTATTACATTTGAGGACGTGCAAGACATCGTTCAAGCAACGAGGAATGAGCAAAAATCTGAGTTCTAAACCAGGAAGTGCAAGTGTATGTCGAGATATCGATTCAGGAGCTTCGTACCTTGCATTCAGTGCGTCATTTCCCCCATTCCACTGTCTTGCATTCCGGCACCCTGACGCTGTGATCATCATGGGGGAGTCTTCTGTGTGCTCCTTGAATGTTATATAATTCCCGGAATAGAACGAAACTTATAACCTACGGGACTTCCATAGCAGCCCAGACAGAAGGAATTGGAAGTGACAAGCACGTACATCCAGGACTCGAAACTCAAACAATTTGCCCTGGCCGGGTATTCTTCATAGTCCAAGCACACTGTAGCAATCTGTTGATTTGAGGGTAATCATTGACTAATTATGCGTCCCTGTGGCAAGAGTAACGAGTGACAAAATCACACATTGCAAGCATCGATTAATGAAGAAACAAGCTAGTGCTCTTAGAAACAGTAACAATTCGCAGGAATGCAAGACTCACAGTGGAATGGGAAAAAAGACGCACTGAATGGCTTCTGCTACTGCCGCTGCCGGTAATGGAAGCTGCCAAAGGTTGTCCTTTCCTTGATGGCATGACACGGCCATGGAGTCCTCCCTGAAATTCGAAGAACCAGTACATTCAGTTACTTGCTTGTGGCATCCCATGCGCGCGTACATTTGACTATTGCCGGCCTGTCATTATCATTCCATAATGGCAGGTTCAATTTTCGAGGTAGATTTGTCACCATCCCATTGGAGAGTCAGAGAAAGTCAGAGAAGGATTATAACTGATAATTCATCCCCTCTTTCTACACCCTCCGATTTGCAAACAGTCCACATATAGACGTCTCTGATGAAGTTCAAGACTTGCCATTATGTCCGGTAATGCTCTTGAGCCTCCCGGCTCTCGAGCATTACCTAGTCCATAATCCAGGTAGCAATGAGTTTCTACGCATTTGTAGTAATGTTTCGAGGCACGAGATATAGCAAACAAGTTCGTTCCTTCAGTGACTCAGTCATGCACCTTTCAAAACTATCTGTAGACAAACAGGCCGAAGAGTACCCGCGCACCTGCTGAATAATTAAGAACAGGTACTACGCGCACCATCTAACTTGCCAACGAACTGTTTCTCATCAATAATGAAAATCGTCTGTTTAGCTTCTTTCATACATTATATCCTGCCCAAACGAAACGCTCACAACCCGAACTACAATCTCCAAACGAAAACTGCGCTATTCAAAGAATTTTTAAATTAACTCTGATTGTTCTATTTGATAGTATTCTAGACAGGAGAATTCCAGCATGAAGTTTCTCGCACAAGCACAAGGCCAGCCAATGGAGGAAGAAGGAAGGATCAGCTAGGGTGCTACGCTATGCATTTTGCATTTGGGATCTGGCCTGCTCTGCACTTGCACTGTGGTGTGGATCGAAATCGGTGCAGCACTAAGAAATATAACTTCGGCTACTCCAGCCTCACACCGCCTGTTGGCAGGGTCCGCTATATCTGAAGCCCTGGTTAACTTCTGGCGTGCGAAGAAGTTGTGTGCTGTCATTTTGTGCGCGGTTCAAAATATAAACTAAAATAGCTTCAAAACAGATTAAATTATAATTATTATGAGTAAACAGCTTCAAAACTTACAGGGGCATACCTAGTTCTTTGTCCGAGGACAGTGAGTGTTACTGGAGCACATTTGGGACCGCAGGTATGGCTGCAAACTAACTTATACAATGGCTCCATATTTCCAAAGCTTCATTGCATTCTTCGGTAGTGTTGAACGACCAAATTTTCCTATAGCTGCATTCTGGTCATTCACCTGAACCTGTAGCAACACTTGTCTGTAATAGTTGGTTGAGTGCCAACTCTGTCTTTCTTGAACTCAAGATTTGAGAAAATTTGTGCCAAAGGAAGAAGATGTTGAAGAATCACAGCACCTTGAATACCATGATTCCTCCTTGAATTAGCAAATAGTATTACGCGCAACGTGGTTGCATCACTTCACTCAATAATGTTATATATGATCGTTTCTGACTTACGTCTTCTGATTCATTGCTGTTTTCTTGGACCAAAAAACTTTGGAGGACTTAGTTTGATGCCAGCAAAACACAAAGCTACTGAGTTGCTGCAAGTGTCGAAAAAGGAGTTGATGAACTGGTGTCGCCGTTTCCTCGGGAGTGGGCCAAGTTGAGGCCCGAAGGACTGTCGTGAGTGAAAGCTTAGATCAGTTCAAGAAGAATCTGGAGTATTACCCCGTCAAGCTCTCGTTTCCCAAGTATTAAGTAGGAGATTCACATTGCATTCAAACTGATCAGCAGCCAGTTCTTTGATTTGCGGCAAAAATGCAGTGAGATTGCAGGAACTTCAATTCATGTGCTGTTTTGCCAGGAAGGAGAAATGTTTCACCGTTGCGGTCATTTAAAAAAGTCCATAATTATCCTGTACATCACCAGTTCCTCTACCCTCTCTTGTTGAAGAATACTGGTAGAAATTTATGGAAATACCAAGCGTCTCTACAACAGAAAAGTGGAGTTCTGTGGACTGCGGTAAAAATAAACGGTTTTTCTAAGGTAATAAAACTCAAGCATATACATACTTACAGGTTGCTTCTTAAGTTTTTTTGTCTCTATCCCAAGGGAGAGACTAAGCAATGGGTGAAAAATGTAGAAGTGCTCAAATCCAATGAAAATTAGATGTCAAATTAAAATAATGAATACTTGCATCATTCCGAAGAATGAATTTTCATATTTTATTGATCGTAGAATTGTAACATTTGGTGGAGGAACAGTAGCATCTAACAGTGTTCACCTAGGGTGTTGATTTTCAACTACAAACAATTTAAATCAAATTTAAATCAAATAGAATTATCCTATCTGGTGGGTCGATCAAACCGACTTTCGTTGACAAGCAGATTCCCAGTTTTATAGTGTCCACGTGTCAATCGGTTGGCATGGGACATCCAATCTTCTTCCAGGTCAAGCCGGCCACGAGAATCCAGTGGGTCATGCAGACTGTAAGTAATAACTTAAGTAATTTGTAAAATCGGTAGATCTTGCCAACTGGTGCTGCAGGATTCGTCAGTTGATCTCTGTCGTGTGGAGCCCAGATCGACCGCATTCATAGTGTGTGGCCTTGCTTGCCTGGACAAAGTCTTGCCGGACTGCGTCAGTTACAGTACGGGAGGGAAATGTCAGGATGGTTCGTTTCAGTAGTGTCTGCAGTCTCTGCACTTGTGGGGAAGATTGTCTGCAAATTTGTTCCACTTGTGGATCTCCACTTGGCTTGTCCGTGCTCCTTGGCGAGTTGGCAATTAATTTTATTTGCATTAAAAGCGAACGATCGACACTGATCGGTGAATATCCGAGAACGAGTTGTACGTTACCGCGTTTGATTGAAATTACTGTTCACGAGGCGGTTCCAATAATACCATTCCCGAAAGTTGGCATGTCGATTAGCAAGATGTCGGAGTTCTCTAGATCTAATATTTGCAATTAAGATAGTGAAACCCGTCTCAAACGAACTGCCACCATAGTATTAGCATGGCTGTCATCCCGCAATACACTGCTACTGGAGCTGGGGACGAGTAAAGTACCCACCGGCCACCACCGGGAGCCTCTGGGTGTAAAACAAGTGCATATCTTGGAGAGCACGTTCACAGAGCTCCATGAGCTCATGTGTCGTTCGAGAGCAGTCTGCCGGCATTTCTGGTTGACATGTATGATCCTCGCAAGTGCTTTCCTTCTCTGTCCGATCGCCCTTTGTAAGTGCTGGTAGTGTTTAGAGTTTGCTGCTCGTCTTGAAACCAGGGGAAGTGGCCTCAAGAGAGATCTGTTGATACAGCCACGAGGGAATAGTGATACTTGCACGGCTTGGCAAGCTTGGTTGCCCACATCGGGGTTATCAGTTACGTCCTGCTTGAGGATTCACTTCCTGTCCCTTTGATGTGGCTGATGCTTTAGAGCACACTCTGTGAGAATACGCTGTATCCCTTCCGTTCCCTTCTTCATGCTCTGGTTCGATTAAGCACTTGGTATACAGTGCCCACGGCCTGCTGCAAGAACCTCACTTGGTTTTGACATGTTGCAAGCTCGTGATGGCTTTGAAGTCGGGAGAGACGATTGAAGGTTAGCGACGACGCTGTGTGACTTGGGAAGTACGTGGTTGAGGTATTTGGATTGCACAGCAGGGAGTAGGGTCGTTGGGGTTTGGAGGACAAACGCGAACGCGGCTGCAAGCGTCGACCTCTTCTGATCACCGTACCGCAACTTCTTTTTTGTCTTTGAGATTTTCCACTGAAGCTGCATCGGGGTTGAGACCAGCATGAGGAAGCTTTTCGCTTTCCTGGTGCGGCTGTTTAGCTTCTGGACTTGGCATGATTTGTTCGTTCGTTGGCTTCGGAGTCCTGCCTCCCATCCTGCCAGCGGAGAGACTGCGGAGCCCTTGCCTTCCCATGAAGGGCAACAAGATTCGGAGTTCGCCCGCTTTCTCTCTTCATTACCCGAAGATGGACGTGGGGTTTGGCGTTTCTATTTTTGTGGAGACTGGAAAGTCAAAATTTTCTTCGGACGCTCTTCTTTTACTATACTCCATGGCACCGGCGTAGGACCACGTTATCGTGAGTTTCTTGAGGCTGTTGCTTCGTCAGAAATTGAATTCGAAGAAGTGAGTATCTATCAATATGGGGACGACTGTTGCCAACACGTGGAAGCATTTGCTGATGCCCTCCGCCAGTCTGACAGCACATTCAGAATATTGCGTGTTTATTGTCAATATGGCTCCGCAGTCTGATTTGCCAAATGTGTTTCAAGTGTCCTCTTGGGAAACGATGCTATTCAGCACCTCCACCTCCACCTCGGATCCGGCGCTCTAAAGGAAGAGATGGACAAGGAGGGGGCTGCAGAGTTTATGGCTTTTATTGATGTGCCCCATGTTTTTCCAATCCTCAAGACGTTCTCAATGTATGCAGGGGCTTGCAATTTGGATGGAGAGGGAATGGAGCAACTCTCGAAGCCCTTCCGAGGCCCTCATGGTGCACTTGAAGAACTCAAATTTTGGGGTTTATCATCAAATGCAGAGCTTGAACAAATAGGTGGCATGCTTGCCTCAAACACATCCCTCAAAAGACTTGAGGTCCTTGGAGGGCCAATTGAAGTTGAAAACACCTTCACAAGAGGATACACCAGCATAGCAACTGCATTGTGTACCAACCAATCTCTTGAAGCCCTATGGTGTCAAATTCATAGTAGCACGGAGTTAAAGATGTTGTTGGATCCATTGATACCTAAGAACAATAGTCTTCAATGCAATACAACCCTCACCAAACTTACATTATGGAACTCAATTGGAAGGGAGGAGGGGACTGAAACCTTAGTTGATATGATCCACACGAATACATCCTTATTGGATTTGGGTTTGATACAGGTGGACTATTTGTTATTGGATGACATCCAAGCGACTGAGAATGTTTTGGCCATCCTGGAAGCCTTAAAGACCAACAAATCTTTGAGGAGAATTTGGTTTTTTAGGTATAAAGCAGTCGGTGGTTACAAAGTACTTGGAGCGATGATGGACTTGCTCTTGGAGAATCACAACATTGAAGACATTGATTTGGCTGACACACGTTTAAGTAAGTCAGGAGATGCGGACTATGTGCTTTCTGCATTATCCAAGAGGAAGAAAATGAAGTTGTGGGGTATTATACAAAGCATGGCAATTGTCAATCTAACATTTGGACGAGTGTTTTTGTGTGGGGCACCATTTGCCGGTAAGCTATACATACTCATATTTGGCATATAAATATTTTACTATTGACATTGTTGGTTTGGTCAAAGATAGAAGTTGATTAATAGAAACATATAGAATAAATAAAATATGTGTATGGTGTGTGCATACATAAATTAATTTATTATTTTATTCTATTTATTTTCATATTATTTTATATATTTTCCATATCCTTAATTATTTGATTTGAAAGGTCTCAAACCAAGTGTAGCTCAATCTTAAAATGTGTCTATTAGAAAAGAAATTGAGATTTCATCAATAGAAATTATATTAACCACCATTTCTCTTAATCAAAATCATTTGTATAATCAAATTAGAATTTAGATTTTATTATTTATCAAAGTTATATTCTAATTCGATTATACAAATCATTATAACTTTTATAAATAATCTGAAAGTTATTTTCTACTTCATAAATCCTACTTCATAAATCATTATTACTAACTCCTAGAAAATAACTTTGACTCCTCTATTATATATGGTAGTTTTTTTTATTAAAATATATTATACATTTAAATAATTTTAGTTCTAAAATATATTATAAAAATATTTATTTCTAGTCCCCAAACGATATACAATATATAAAAATAAAGATATTTGTGTCTCAAAATTGTTTCCTAATGCTTAGTCGCAACCATTAACCTCTAAAGGTTACCATGTCTCTAAATTGGATGCTCCTTGGTCATACATGTTTGTAACTTTCAAAGTATTTAGTTTGGTATTGATTTCACTTAGAAAGTGAAGACTAAGAATTCTTGTTTGTATTCAATAAAAATAACATTGAAAAATCAAAACACTCGATGAGTCATTGCAACTAAAAGTTCCATTTGTGAAAATCCAAACAACCCAAGATTGTAAATGTTTCCTTTTTGTTTTCTTCTTTGAAAATCATTTTCACATTTAATTTGCAAAATATTGTTTTTTGATATATTTTTCATTTGCAATAAAATTTTAGATTATTCTAATATGTATTTTAATTGATATAGTTGGATACACTATACGCTTTTAAAATTCACAATGTTTTCATTTTCTACAAAATTATTCTATACAATAAATCTCTGTAGAGAAAGCATTGTTTCACAAATGAAAATTATCAAAAATTACCAATCGGCTATACAGAACCAAAATTTAGCTTGAAAAAGCTATTTCTCTTGAAGGTCATCCTTGAGAGTATATTGTGTGTATAAGAAGAAATCAATTCCTTAAGTAGTTTTGACTAAGTAACTTCAAAGTAAATTAAAAAAAAATTGGGTTATTTGAGTTTCTTTTAAATTTTTACTTGTTAGTTTAATATTTATACAACTATGGTTTACTAACAAACTAATAGAAATATTTCACACGTACCATAATATTGCACTGGAATTGAATATTCTACATGGATTGAAAGGCTACATTGAGCTCAAAATCCAAATATAGCCGTATGGGATTGGAATTGGTCATTTAGGAATTCAATGGTTGCACAAGTCATTTAGAATCAATCCTCTTAGTCTATGCGTAAAGGTTTAATATGATTTAAATAAGTGTTGCAAGAATTATGAAGTTTGTCTAATCTGAGACTCAAAAGAAATTCTAGAAATATATTGTATTGAAGGAATAATGTTTATGTGATTTAATAGATTTCATTCCATATTAAAAGTTCCGAATTGTTCTATTTTAATTATATGAGAAGACAATTTCAACAAGTTTTCAATTACATTGAGTAGGAATCAAGACTCTAAGCCAAAAATACCATTATGAAGTGTTTTTGCAATTTCTATTTTCAATGTTTCAAAAGCAAATAGAAGGATTTGATATGATTTGTTTGCTAGAATATTCTCATTGCTGAGCTCTAGCATCATTGACATTCTTCAAATGCATGTCAAATTCATTTGTAATTTTTGTTCCTTTGGCCCTTGCTTTGGCCTCATGTAAATCTTTCTATTCAATACATATTCTAAACATTAATATGAGCTACTATTCCATATGGAACATTTTTTACTGCTTCGAATCATGTTTTGAATGCATCCTAGAAACAACTTCAGCTACTTGTAGATTCCATTCATTTTTACATGAAAGTTTGAATGATATTATTGGATGCTTGTGACTTTTTCAAACACTTTATTAAAAAAGAACCTTCATTTGAAGTTTGAACCACATGGTCTTGCAATGAATAAGGATTTTGATTCTAAATTCTATAGAGAATATATTTTGAAAAGTAAACTAAGAAATTTTATTGCTAAAAGTAGCAAAAATAGGAAACTTTAAACTACCTTGTTGAATAATGTTTTAGTAATATATTGGACATCAAAAGTCTTTAGGACTTTAGGTGGTTTGTAAATGAATGTCATCAATGTCCTCCAAAAAGAATGTGTAAAATTTCCTCTTTAAATCTAAATTAGCTTGTTCTTATTCTACTTTGTTACAGGAAAAACAAGATTGCGAATGTCGATGAAGCAACTCAAGGAATTTCAAAGGAACAATGAAATTTCAAGCCAATCACGAATCACAAGAAAAATACAGAACATGAGATTCAAACGATCTAATGCGCCAAAAGTGTCAACCGAAGACATGCCACTAGAACGTACACATGGCATTGAAGTGGAGAGTGTACTATGTGATGGCATTGGCATTACCATTTGGGACATGGCGGGTCAAACTGACTACCACTCTTTTTATGAGTTGGTGATGCCCAATCTCTCGGCTGATGGAAGTTCATCAATGTTTCTACTCATGTGCAATCCAATGAAGCAATCCACTCCCTCCAAAAGAAGACGTCCATCAAAAATCAAATTGGAACTTGAATCTTGGTTGCGATTCATTGCTTCCAATACAAGGCGATCTCTTTCCTACCGCCCGCACGTGTCAATAGTAATGACACATTTTGACTATTGGAAAGATGATCATGCATTTGCAGCACGCATTGACGAAGAGGTTTTACAATTGAGATCTCAATTCCAAGAGGTACTTGAGTTTGATGAAGACAAGTCCGTATTCAAGGTGGATGGGAGGGATGAATCTCATGCTCGTGGGGTGTTTGATTTCATGAAGTCGCACATGAAGCAATTGTTGGAGAGATTGCCGAAGACCATAAAGGCATGTGAAGAAGTGCAACACTTGGTGACATTGTGGAATGCAGACCAATCAAAACCACCATTATTAAAGTGGGAAGAATTTTGTGAAAGCATGTGTAAGGAAGTGAAGGAGTTGAATGATGTGGACCATGAACTTGCAAAAAAGAAGGAGTTTGTAGCCATGTCCTTGAATGATGGAGGGCATATCATCTACAATGAGAAAGAAGGAGTCGTCATCACCAATCCCCATTGGTTTTGTCACCAAATTATTGGACAATTCCTACACCAATGTGCAATCCACGATCGTGAATTGGAGATGGTTTCGGCCAATGGGATCATATCCAAAGACCATTTGAAGCGATTGATATTGAATCTTGTGGAAGGTCAAGGAGACATGGAGAAACAATTTGATGACATCTTGAACATGATGATTAAACTACACATGTGCTATGAGCAAGATACTAGTAGCATCATGATACCATCAACTTTGAAAGACAACCACAAAAGTTTGAGTTGGTCCACCAATGATGAACCCACAAGCTTGAAGTATGTTGGGAGAAGATTGGCTTGCCAAGATGGAATTCAAACCATGTTGACTCCTGGATTCTTTACACGACTTCAGGTATGGTTTTTGAACACTCTTAGTAGAATAGAAGTTTATGTACTTCTATGTTTTTATTTGATGTACAAAATTATTATATTTGATTTTTTCACTTCATACTAATCCAAAAACCATAAAACAAGGATTATATTTGAATCATAATTATTTATAAATTGGAATAGTTAGTCCCGACTTCCAACTATGAACATTTAAGAAACTTAATTTTCATTTTTAATGACAATATGCTACCCTAAGTTCATTATTTTATATTTTGATTTAGATGCGATGATCAAGCTATTATGAATCAAATAGATTGAAGTTTATACTCACTTGTTATCTCATTGAAATGATATGTACTTCACTTGTTGATATATTGTGTAGGTTTCTTCTTCACAAAGCTCCAAAGCAAGAATGCCCAAGATACTTACGAGGTGTTTCGAGATATTATCAAGTTCATAAAGGATGGCATTGAAGTCATTCTTCAATTCCATCATGGTGATATTGACATCCTTCTACGATCCCATCAATGTCAAGACCAAATGTTGGAGTTCCTTGAAAATGGAATTGTCATGCATATTAAACTTCTCCAAGAAGACCCCACATTGGGTTGTGTTGGAGTTCGTCTTATCGAGTCCATTTTGCGCCCTACTTGTGTGCGAAGGTTGATTAATCCTGAGGACCGCAAAAAACAATGTGTTCAAATGAAAGACTTAGAAGCGAAGGTTATAAAGATTGGAGTGGATGCTACCTACAATTGGAAGTCATGTGAAGGTTTGGGCATTGGCTACAACAAGGTGAGTACTTTATTGGGAAGCTTGGCATGGAAAAGTATCTTAGAAAGGCGATCAGATGACCTACAAGAATGTCAAGAGAAAATCCAATCTTTGGGAACTTTGACCCAAAATAATCAATCTAACTCCAACATCGATAAAGGTTGTTTATCAAGCACTTCCTTTTGGCAAAAGCCTCGGAGATTTGTATATGGGCCTTTGGATGAGAAGTTAGACAACATGAAACGAGAACATCGTGAACATCACAAAGAGACAATGTCAAAATTGGATGAACATCACAAAGAAACTATGTCAAAATTGGACGATGTGGTGCATCTAATACAAAATCTAGAGCATGGCATTCAAAACATGCAAATGGAATTATTGCCCCAAGTGTGTTCAAAGATTGATGATTTGATGGCATTCTCCGTGGAGATGCAAAAGTCACAAATTCCCAAGTTGGCCTATCTTTGTGAGTTTGAAGAACGAAAGCTTTTGACACGATTGGTGCCTGACCTAGATAGAATCCAACTTCACCTCATGTGTGAAAGTATGCATGGATTTCATGAGGTCGCAAATCAAGAAGGTTGTGTGGTCCATTTCGGAACAGAGCACACAAGGAGATTTCTTGCAATGGTAGCTTGGGGATTGAAGATTGCCACCATATTGATTAAGATTGGTGCCCATGCTGCTTGTGGGATGGGTACTATGGTACCTGATATTAGTGATGGAGGCACTTTTGCAACCTTGATTCTTGACACGCCTGGTTTTTTGGATTATCGACTCCCTACTACAACTTTGGAATCCTTGCCAAGTGATATGAAGAAACATTCGAGGATCTCAATCACGACCAATCTGAAGCACAAAGGTGGCTTCAAGAGTTTTTAGAGCCCAAGTCTCAAAACAAGAGAGACTTCTATGAAAAATTTAGATTGAAGAAGGTTTGATATGTAGGAGCAAAAGGATCCATAGTTTGGATTTGTGATAAATGCATTTTAGAGCATCACAATGAAATTGATGAATTAAAATAGAGCATTAGCAATTTGAATTTTAGAATACATCTTTCCCTTTCGATGCCTTTCTGGCATCATCTTAGGGCTAAAGACATCTTCTGAGGTGTTCTAGTTTGTTAGTAGTAGTAATTGATTTTCTCATATCTTAAGTAGAGCTGTAATTTCAAAATCATGTTGAAAAATCCTAAAGGACCAAGACCTTTTCCTTGCCAAAATACAACACTTCAAATTAGCATTCCTATATCAAAGTGTAAAAAAATTACAAAATTGTTTTTCTTTTACACTTCTATCCATAGTGTCTTATACCAATTAGTATGAAAATGTGTGGAAGAAATTTCAGAAATTTTGACCACGCGGATTGCAAGATATCTGCATTTAAAGTGAATAAAACAAGTTTTCAGCACATTGTGGGACTAGATTTTATGACTTTGAACCTTCTTAATTTAAATTTTTTGCTCTATAGAGTTTTGTAGAGAATTGAGTTGAGAGTATATGAACAAAAACTTCAAAAACACTTAATTTTCATACATCAGAGAATTGTTAAGTAGAAGTAGGTACATGATACAAGAAAATCTAAATTAATAATGTCTCTAAAATGGAATTAAAATGCACTAATCCCAATGGTGAGATTGTTCTAGGAAGCAAAATAATCCACGACTGAAGGAGCCTTCTTTTTTTTTAATTGTAAAAATTGCAATCAAAAATGAATCCTACAAGTTATTTTTTCAAGAAGATGCTCTAATTGCCTCAACAACAAGATTGTCCATAACTTCCTCATAACAAATCCAAATGGAATGAATCAAAGTTTTCCATATAGGAAAAAATATAGTCGATGAGAAAAGAAATTTAACTAAAACTTTTCAATTTTTTTCCCCTCTCCACTCTCTTCCCCCACTCTTCACTATTTTGAGTATAAATTTCTTTCCCCGGCACCAATTGAAAAATAAAAATTTATTCCCAAGAAGATTATCAATATTTCTATCTTCAAAATAAATTTAAATAAATCAGGAAACAAAATGAGACCACAAGTACCTACTCGAAATCGAGCCCGAAATCCCGCTTGTCCCTTGAAGGGACTAATGGTCTTTTAGGGATTGAAGTCAAAGACTAGATTGCTATTCATTGTCTTTTCATACTTTAAATACTACATAGTTAGCCTTTAATCTCTAATTTACTACGGAATTTTGAGACCCAAATTTGCTTCAAAATACTTGTAACCAAAGCGAGGCTATAGTGTCTATTTATATTGACTTTCTAATAAATCCCACCACAAGATCCATATTCAAGTACATCCTCCTAAAATTCTAGAGTAAAATTCCCTACCAATTGCAAATTCAATGATTGTGCCTAAGCTTCAAAAAGTTACGTTTTTCCAAACTGAAGGTGAAGTTATGATGACCTTTATTCGAATACTACCTTCAAATTAACTTAGGCTTTTATAAAATTGATTGATAAAATTATGATAGTTTTTATGTTTGAATAACATAGATTTTCACACATAGAATTCCAATTACAATAAGTAATTGAAGTTTTGGATTTTTCCAAAGTTCTTGGATGGAGTGAGGAAATAGAAATTCAACTTATTAGGCATTATTTTCCAAGTTCAAATCAAAACCAAATATAGATGCTTTAGAAGTTACAATCAAAAGGCAAATTCACTTTTTGGATGCATAGAGCTTCAATGATGAAAAATCTTAAGCTTACACTAATTTTTTATAAAACAAAGTCTATGTTAGTGTTAAAATATATGACGAGATAAAGTTCATGTTACTATAGCAAATAATTAATTTCACATAAATGTTAACAAAGACCATCTTTTGGTTTTATTGTATTGTTCTTTTGGCATCCCACAATTTTTGAAATATGCTTATATGTAGGGGCTAGCTACTATAAGGAGATTCATTGTCCTAACTCCTAACTAACTATCTCCAAACTTAAGTGTAATTATTTGCATTTATTTTGTAGTTTATTAATTTTTGTTTCTTCACTTTAAATCTTCCTAGCTTGAATCTTTTGCACTACTAATTTTGAATTTCTATTTCTATGTACAAAATTGGCGTGAGAGTCTTAAATGAAAAATTCAAAAACAATGAATTAGATATTATTATGTAGAAGTAGGTTCACTATTGAAGGAAAAAACTAAATCATTAATAGTTCTAAGTTGGAATTGAAAAGTGTGAAATTTGATTGCAAAAGCAAATACCACAAGTAATATTTTCAAGAAGATGCTTTGATTGCCCCCAAATGAGGATTGTCAATAACTTTCACATCATTAAGCCAATTAGAATAAATCAAAGCTTCTCATGTAGATAAAATTACAATCTATGGATATCAAAATTTTAGAATTTTTTATTTTCAACTTTTGTGGGATTTATTTTTGCCCATTGAACTAAAATATAGAATTATTGTACCATAACCTTTGCTTTTGGGCACGGATTGAAATTACAATTATATTTTCAAAAAGCTAATGCATTTTTCTATCTTCACGAAAAGTTTCAAAGGGTCATGTTGAATTGAGACTGTAGGAGCATGCTGAAAATCCATTTTGTCCTTTGAGGGAACAACGGGACTTTTAGAGGTTAAAAATTGATAACATGACATTTTGAAAAATTTGCAGTTTTGCACTAGTGACTAATGAGATTAGTTTGGCAATATGGAAATTATATTCCTTCACTTGTTCTACCCTACTCACTAAAAATAAACAACAATTCTTTTGATTGTCAATGTTTGTAATATATATTCCCATGCTCATCTAGTTATATAAATGTCAAGAATGTTGGTACCATAATGTTACTTGTTTAGTATCTCCACCCTCACATACAAGTGCATGACCATTGTTTTGGTTGTCAATATAGACTAGGCATTATTGACTAGGTTGATTGTACTGTATTTTAAATAACCTTGCCAATACAATATTATACCAATAGGAGAACTTTTAGTTTGGCACTACCAATAGCATGGCTACCAAAATGCGTTATTTCTAAATAAGTCTTGGTTTCAACACTCCAATTTTTTTTCTAAATTTTAATTTCAAGACCTGCGTCTTAATGAAAAAAACTCATCCATTGGAGCATTTTTTTACTAATATCATTAACCGTGGATTACCTAAGAGGACATTTGTGTCTGTTGGATGATTTTAGGAAAGCTTCTAGAAAGGAGAAAAAACATGTTTTGGTCTAATGTTTTGTGAAGAAGTTTGGTTGGATTCATTCTCAAATAATGGTGTTGGATTTTTCCTCTTTGTGATACTATTGGACTTTCCTAAACAAGAAATTGGCAAATCCATTATTACCTTGTAGTTTGTTTTGACAACTTTTCCTCTTTTTTCTTTATTTGAAGTTTAGTCATAAAAATGATCTTTGTTGAATTTGTGTCAAACTATTGAAAAAGCCCTATCAAGTCTAATTTTTACTCCAATGTAAAAGACTTAAAAACTCCTAAAATTGATTAATTTATTGCAATTTAAACCTTTGGATAATAACCATGGCGAGCTATTTTACAATGACACAAGAATTTGATTGAGTAGATTATTTGTGAGGTTTCAAAAAACCATTAAAAATGATCAAGCTAGACATTCAACACTTCTTGTGTTTTAAACATTAAAAACATTGATCACTCTCAATTTTTGACTTAATCCCCAAGCTCTCTGTCGTCCCAAAAGTAGAAGCCAAACAAACTTAGAGCATGGCAGGCGACGAAGAATTTTGAATTTTCATTCATACATATTTTGGGAAGTTGTGTCAGGAGCTTGATGTTTGTTCCTGTACTTAGCGGTGGTAATAGTGACAACAACTTCAAGTGAAAAATGTACGAAGTGCAACATGTCAAGTTTTAGTTGAAATTTTGATGTGCCCAAGTGAAGGAAGTGCTAGCATTGCAATTATTGGGGCACAAAGTTTTCCTGACCAAGTAGGCAACGGGCTTCCACTTTTCAATTCCAGATTCATTTTAGAATTGAGGCCCAATGAATGAAAAATTGAGTTCATACAAAATTTTACGGTATGTTGTTAGATGTCAACAAGCCTAAGATGTGTATTCTTTTACAAGAGAAAATGTACAACATTTGTTTCTACTATACATTTGTCATCGCAGGCACTTCGGTCAATCCTTAAAAGATTCCCATCCGGGTATGTTGGGGATGTGGTCCAAAATGTCTGTTTCTTCCTTCGTTTCTACCTTCGTTTCTAGAGACCTTTTGCATTACAAGCTCCACATCTCTTCAATCCTTTGGTAAAGCTCAAGGAACTCAACATGGGACCATTGTATAGAACATAATCTTCACGTGGCGTTTTTTCCTCAAATTTTTGAAAGCATCTTTATTAGTGTGAGTTTTGACAGGATTTCTTTGTGATGTACAAGTTGCCCGCTCCGGTCAACACTGAAGTTTGGGGAGTCAAACCTTCTGATCTTCTTGATCCCTGCAATTTTCCACGGCTTCATTGCGGCTTGGAATTCTTCAAAAGCTCACAGTGAAGATTCTACCGATACTTCATGGATCCTGTACAACACGTCTCATGCATGACTCTCGAAAATTTGTCCACTTTTTGGTCTCCCGTTCACTTCTGCAATGGGTTTGGTTGCTGTAGGATTAAATGTCTACTCTAACTTCTATATAGGATAGCCTTCTATCAAGTATCAACCAACTTTGAAAGAATAGAATTTATCCCCTTGGGCCACTGAAATTTTCCCAATCAAAAGTGTTCATGCATGTAGGAATTCAATGTTCGTCTTTCAAATTAATGTCAAACTTAAGCAATTAAGGTGAAGGCACCCATTACTAACCAACACCCCATCAACAATCAATAGAGTGCCATATTTCCAACCAAGGCTGGATAGATTTCCATTTTCTCCTTGGAATGCATACTTTTCTTCTTTTTCAAGGTTTGGATCAGTAAGTTGATGACACATAAGTGATCAAAAAAGTAGGAAGCAATGAGTGAGAAAGTAGTTCTTGAATGATCGGAATTGGAAGAGTCTAGACATTGTCTATAGATCCGACACACTTTTTGCCTCTCGAAATTCATAGTGATTCCAGTTCAAGCAATAAAATTTCCAAATGTTTTGTACTCCCTGTCATTTTCTGTCCCTAATATTTGCTTTGCCTTGCACTATCCTAGATCATGTCCAGAATTGCTTATTTGATTGGTTATGGGTGTGTTCACCTTACACCCTAAAAAGAAACAATGTATGACATTCCACAATTGCAAGTAATATTCTGTTTTGATAATATGTTGCAATCCATACAATAAAAAAAGGCACATGCACACAATAGTGGTACCATCATATGATAGCAAGAAATTGTAATTTGGCAGTCAATTCATCAAAAAACACAATTCACCTACAATTTATTAAAGTTTACAAATGCCTAAGAAATAAAATGTATATCAATTCAAGCATATGCCCATTAGGTACTTTGCAGGCAAATTTATCTCCGATTTACTACTTCACCTTTCACAAATCACACAACTTGATTCTTAACAAAGATCTACTTGCTTAAGCAACAAGGCATTAGAGGGAATTTGGGCGCATTAGAAGATTGTAAGTTCCGGACAGCAAGGAACAATGGAAACTTCAACAATATATGACATAGCAAAGACGTTTCCACATCAAATCACATTATTTTGTGAATCGTTTAATTTTCTTAAACTAAAAGTTTCAAAATATAATTTTTATAATTTTTATTATCTTATTATTTGATATTTTGACTAGCATGAAGTTTCTTCAAAGAGAACTAGGAGTCTCTAGGAGGCACTATGAAATCCTAGGGGATATTAGGAGGCTTCAAGAAGTCACATATCTAGTCTAGAAGAATTACTTGAAGGATACAAATAGCTACACAAATGATTATTATAGGAGTCCCCTACAATACTAGATGGATATGTATACCTATCATTGAAAGAAGGCTTAACCTCTACAAAGTCTAATTTAGGTAGAAAGAAGTCATCCAAGTTGATGAAGGGTGAATGTCCTTGACAGTTTTCTATCTAAACCTCAATAAAAGAAGAACAAGAACATTCATTGATAAATGCATATATTACACAAGAATCAACAAATGGTTCCTATTATATTTATCCCCTACAAAAGTTTGATAAGAAAAAGGGTGTAAATCTAAAGCCTATCATGACAAAACAAATTAGGACTTGAATAGAATCTAGACACACAAGGTTTTTTTGTTTTTGCAAATTTTTCCTAACCTCCCATCCCTATATAAACTAATTCAAAACCTTGTCCAACAATCACAAAGCATTGATTGACAACACTAATTTGTTCTATTAACAAGGTTGCAAAATTAGTATCTACTACAAGAATTTATTTTCATAGAAACTGGTACACTACAATAATACTTTAGTCTAAGCTTATATGGTTAATTTCTAAAGTCTTATGACTATGTTTGCTTAGAAAGTGTTCCAAATTGCCATTTTCTGATGTATTGAGAAAAAATGGAAGAAGAAGTTGAATTTTGGAAATTTAATTGCACAAAATTCTACAAAACTACTATACACATGCCTAGAGTCTTTTTGCAAAATTTGAGCACGTAGATTGTGTTATTGTAGCTATAAAAGTAAAGAAACAAGTTTCTTGCAACTCTCATAACTAAAATAGCCGACGTAGTGATGCCTAAACTATTGATTTAAGTAGTGAAATTCCCGAAGGCTTACCAAATTGTCTAGACAAATTCTTTATTTTGCAATCCTGGTGTTCTATTCTCCGGCTCGCCTTTAGAGGTTTGGCAGTGAGGGATTAAGGGATAATCAATTATTTCACATCAATGTGGTCTAAATCCAATCTTTGAGAACTATGATCCAAAATGGTCAATCCAACTCCAACATTGATAAAGGTCGTTTATCAACCACTTCCATTTTGCAAATGCCTCAAAGACTTGTATATGGGCCTCTAGATGAGAAGTTAGACAACATGAAAAGGGAACATCGTGAACATCACAAAGAGACAATGTCAAAATTGGATGAACATTACAAAAAAGCAATGTCAAAATTGGACAATGTGGTGCATCTAATACAAAATCTAGAGCATGGCATTCAAAACATGCGAATGGATTTATTGCCCCAAGTGTATTCAAAGGTTGATGATTTAATGGCATTCTCCGTGGAGATGCAAAAGTCACAAATTCCCAAGTTGGACTATCTTTGTGAGTTTGGGAAAAAGAAGTTGTTGACACGATTGGTACCTGGCCTAGATAGAATCCAACTTCACCTCACATGTGAAAGTATGCATGGATTTCATGAGGTCGCAAATCAAGAAGGTTGTGTGGTCCATTTTGGAATGGAACACACAAGGAGATTTCTTGCAATGGTAGCTTAGGGATTGAAGATTGCCACCATATTGTCAAAGATTGGTGCCCACGTTGCTTATGGGATGGGTATGATGGTACCTGATATTAGTGATGGAGGCACTTTTGCAGCCTTGATTCTTGACACGCCTAGTATTTGGATTATTGACTCCCTACTGCAACTTTGGAATCTTTGCCAAGTGATGTGAAGAAACATTCAAGGATGTCAATTGATGATCAATCCAGAGCATAAAGGTGACTTCAAGAGTTTTTGGAGCCCAAGTGTCAAAACAAGAGAGACTTCTATGAAAAGTTTAGATTGAAGAAGGTTCAATATATAGGAGCAAAGGGATCCATAGCTTGGATTTGTAATAAATGCATTGTAGTGCATTACAATGAAATTGATAGATTAAAATAAAGCATTAACAATAATTGGAACTTTAGGTTGTATTGTTGCCTTTCCATGCCTTTCTAATATCATCGTAGGTACACATCACATCTTTGTAGGTATTCCAAATTAATAGTATTAGTACTATTTGATTTTCTTATGTTATGACTGGAGTTGTAATTTCAAAGGTCATGTTGTCAAAGTCAAAATCCTCAATGCTATTAATTATCTTTCAACTCCTAAAATAATACAGTGTTAGCCCTGAACTCCTAAAATATTACAGAGTTTTGAAACCCAAAACTACTTCAAAATACTTGTATACAAAGCAAGGTTGTAATCTCTATTTCTATTTATTTTCTAATAAATCCCACCATAGGATCTATGTTCATATACATCCTCCTAAAATTCTAGAGTAAAACTCCACACCAATTGCAAATTCAATGTGCCTCAACTTCAAAAAGTCAAGTTTTATCAAACTTAAAGTGAAGTTTTGTTATTCAATATTTTTAGAAGAACAACACGTATACTTAGAACCGAGCTTAGAACTTGTGTGATATAGCCAATATGTTAGAAAATGGGATGAAAATACATTTGCAAAAATTAACCAAATAATCTTTCATCATCTTTAATAAAATTATGAAGTGGAAGATGGTCAAGATCAAAGAAAACACTAAGCAACTTATATCGCTTACAAGAATCTGAAATTATTACTCTCAATGGTAAGAAAGTTCAAGTAAATAGTTGGTATCTTTAAAAGAAATTATTTACAAAATTTTCATAATTGAGTGCAAAAGACAAGTGCATTAAATGTTTTTGAGTAGATATAAATGTGTACTATCCAAAAAAATTAATTAATATTGTTTCAAAATATATTTTTGGTTGCCCAATTTGATATTGAAATTGAAGAAATCCTTCTAATTTTTACAATATTTATTGGAATGATGTGGAACAATGCTTTGCACATAGACTATAATGATTAGCATCCATTCTAAAAATTTCATTCAAAAATTTTCAACTTAGGAAAGTCAATAAAGCATGCCTAAGTTCTTAAAAAATCCAAACTGGAGTTCTTGATCCTTTAACCCCTAAAGTTCCTTGACTATGTTTTTACCAAAAATGCTCCAAAAATGCCATCTCTAGTACAAGTACCAAATTTTTGAAAAATATCATTTTTGGACTCATCTAACCGTAGGATCTTGTAGTAATCTGGTTTGAGAATATGTGGAAAAAATTTCAGAAATTTCCATTGTGTAGATTGGAAGATAGTAGCGTTTGAAGTGGCAAAAGTCCTTTTTTTGGCCCTGCAAAAAACCGGGCAGCTTCACTTCACAAGGTCAGATTATTATTAAAAAAATTCCAAAATGGTTGTGCTTCTTTGGATTCATTCTTCAGGGCAATTTGGCTACATGCTTGAAAATTTTCAGATTATTTGGAATTGTACAACATATAGGAAAAAAATAGTAAGTAGAAAGAAGTAGAGAATGGATCAAAACACTAAATTGTTAAGAACTTAATTATGGAACTGAAAAATGCCAATTCCAATGGTTGCAATGTTGTAATAAACAATCTACATCCTACAATTTTATTTTTTTGAAAAATATTGAAAATTGAGTGAAATAAACAACTTCAAAGTTTATTTTAGAGTGAACAATCCATAATTGCCTGCAAACTAAAAATCCTCATAACAATTGACTCATTGATCAAAATGGAATGATTCAAAGCTTTCCACATATATATAAATCTAATAAACCAATTTCAAATTTTTATTTTTGGAAAAAGTGATATTTTTTATCAGCCCGGACTGCCCAAGTTGAGAAACAAACAACATATTTGGCTATAACTTTTGACTCGTATTTCCAAATGTCATGAAATTTGGTGCATATGAAAGATATTCCTTGTTCCCACCAACTATAAAACTTTCAGCCCAAAATATGCAAATCTCCAGTCACACGTACCTGCCCAAAATTTCTATGTTGACAAAAAATGCATGTTGGTCCTTTAGGGGTTAAGGATTAAACCATATTTCATTTCCAAAATAATAATTTTGTTACATGAGACCATGTGAGTATGCATTATTTATGAATGCATTAAAAATCTATTAGTTACATAATAATTTATGATTGCTACAAGAAGTGAAAATAATTTGATAATATTTATTTTAAAAATCTGACTATTCTGAAGCTTTTCCAAGAGGTAAAGGTGGCCATGACTAATGGATAGTCACTATGCATTAAAAATAATAATAATAATTCAAATTTATTTATTTTTTCAATTACCTCCTTTAGTGAGCTCAAACAAATTAAAAATTAAATTAATTAAAAATTAATTTTCACCCCCCCCCCCCTCCCACCCTTTTGTAATTTTGAGGTGGGGGTGGGGTTGGCAATTGATATGGGATATATCCCATATCCATATATACATCTATAGCTATATATGTATCCATAGCTGTATATATATACGTAGCTTTATATGTATCCATATTGTATCCCAAATTGTTTTTTTGAATCGACGGTGCTCCAAGGAAATCTGATTTTTTCTAACACAATCAACAGCCCTCATTGACCGGAATACTCAAACAAGTAGTGACAACCTCTTTTCAGTGCATAGTTTGAAATTGTTTTCTTTTTGACAAGCAAAAAAGTCTTTACAATGACCCTTATTCAAATATTATTGGTCTTCAAGTTAACTTGAGCCTTTATAAAATTGATTGATAAAATTATGATAGTTTGAATAACACGGATTTTCACATAGGAAATTTCAATTGCAATAAGTCATTGAATTTTTGGATTTTTCCAAAGTTCTTGGATACAGTGATGGAGTAGAAATTCAACTTATTAGGCTTCATTTTCCAAGTTCAAATCAAAATCAAATATAGATGCTTTAGAAGTTACAATCAAGTTTGACTGAGATGAATTCACTTTTTGGATGCTTGGAGCTTTAATGATAAAAACCAAATTTTCATTATAAATTAATGAAACAAAGTCTATGTTAGTGTTAAAATAGACAAATAGATAAAGATCATATTACTATAGCAAATAACTAATTTGCTATAAATGTTTAACGAAGGCCATTTTATTTTTTTAATTGTATTATTCCTTTACATCCCACAATTTTGGAGGTATGCTTATAGAGCTAGCTAGGGGCCTCATTGTCCCCGCCAAATTCCTCCAAAGTTAAGTGTAAATATTTTTCATCTATTTTGTGGTTGGTTAATTTTTATTCCTCAATTTATTCTAGTTAATTTGAAGTTTTCAATTTCAAAAAACTTAATACATTTTTTTTTTATTGGTGGTAAGTAATAAGATCTAACATTTCTATTAGAAAGTGAAAAGATGGTAATGGGAGACATCAATTTTTTCCCATAGCCTTTGCAATGCTATAGTGTATTTGGTCAATTTAGTGACATTGGATACTTTTAGATAGCCTCTCCAGTCATCGCAAGATATTGAGGCTACACTTCCTCTATGTACTAGCTAAATTACTCATTGATATTTTACAATTATGTGTAACTAATTGGCAAAGGATAAATCTACATGTTTTATCCAATATTTAAAATCAATATTGTTTCTTCAAATTAGGAGTATATTGTACCAATGAAAAGTATTAGAGATCTTTCCAATGGTATATTATACTCCCTATGGGTGGAAGTACGCTAGATCCCATACACTTTTGGCAAAACAAGAATATACAAAATTTACAAAAAGACTAAAAAGGTACTAAAATGTACTCTAAATGTATTAAAAAGTACTAAAATTATGTGAAAAAATAGTGTTATCAAAATTTTGATAGATAGCCATTCTAAAATGGCTTGTGGGCTTCTAGATTCCAAATTAAAATCGATCACAAAAAAACGTATTTTTTAACAAAGTTATTCCGTTCCAAAAAATTAGCACTATTTTGTAGATCTTCGTGAAATATGTGACGTAGTTAGTAATTTGAAAACAGATTTGTGTAGAAAACCATTTGATGTGTCATGAGAAGAAAGGGCAGTAGAAAAAGAGTTTTCCATGGCTCCCCCCACAGTACTTTTTTGTGATTTGTAGTACTGTGACATTTGAGACCCTTGTACAAAAGTACTTATTACAGAACATGAAACAAGTTTCTCATCAAATTTAGACATGGTCATGGGTACTTAACAACAGTAGGTTAGAGAAAACAAATATGGAACTTTGGAAAAACGCTATGAAGATTGAGTAATACTAATTACAAAATAAAGTATATTGCCAATTTTGCATTGTGACCTCAAAAGTGCAAGGGTCTAGTGTACTTCCACTCCTATGTCCCAAAATGATCATCATGTTGAACAAAATTTTGGACTAACATTGAAAACAACATTTAAAATTTTTTTTTTTTGCATTGGATGTAGAGTTCTGTGCACTCCTAGCATTCTAACCTCCTAGAAACAAATAGTGTTCATTGACCCCTTTAGACATTTCATTTGTCTTTTAATTGATGATTGCATAGATAGAAGGAGAACTATTGTTTGGAGTTGTTTTATCGGTCCTAGATAGCAACCAAAAGCTAAAGTTGACCAATTCTCTAACATCACAAAGTACAACAAAAAGATCATCTTGGAACAAAAATTTGAGGCTAACTTAAAGATCATTTGGAGACCGTGTTGGAGACGGAGGGAGCATAATGAAGTTGGATAATTATTTTGCTTGTTAGATTTTATGAACCCTTACAATCCAAGGCCTTTTCTATACAAGGAGCAAAACACTCTAAACATCTTTCTTTTTTTGCATATCTAACTGTAGGATCTAACACTCGACTAGTGTAAAAATATGTAGAGGAAATTTTAGAAACTTTAACCTTGTAGAGATAAAAAATAACTTTGCATTAAAGTGAAGAAAACAAGGTTTTCTACACCTTTCTTGGCTAGTTTTTTTTACTTTGAATCTTCATAGCATAAAACTTTTGTACTACTAATTTTGAATTTCTAATTTTTTATGTTAAAGAATTGAGTTGAGAGTCTAGGAAAAGAAATTCTAAAAACATACACTTGATTTTCTCTTATTAAAAAATTGGTATGTAGAAGTAGATTCACGATTGAAGGAATATTTGAGTGGTGAGATTGTTCTAGCAAGAGATCTTAACCTTATGAAATGTATTTTTCTTAAGTATGAAAATTGAATGCAAAAGCAAATACTACAAGTTATGATTTCAAGAGGATGCTTTGATTGCCCGCAAATCAAGATTGTCAATAACTTTCAAATCACTAAGCCAAATAGAATGAATAAAAGCTTCCCATGTAGATAAAAATACAATCTATTTTAAAAAAAATTATATCACACACACATAGGTATGTAGATATATTTTTTAAAGGGTTTAAAGGGTTTTTTTTTAAAAGTTTTTGTGGGGTTTCTTTTTTTCCATTGAGCCTAATATAGAATCATTATGCCATAACTTTTGATCTTGGCATTGATTGAAATTAAAATTATATTTTCAGAAAGCTAATATGTTTTTTTTATCTTCACAATAAGTCTCAAAGAATCATGTTCAATATTGAGACCGTAGGAGCCTACCCAAAATCCATTTTGTCCTTGGAGGGAGCAATGGGACTTTAGAAATTAACAGTTGATAACATGACACTTTGAAAATTTGCATTGGTGACTACTGAGATTACTTTGGCAACACGGCAATCGTATTCCCTCACGTGTTCTACCGTACTCACATAAAAATAAACATAAATTCTTTTGATTGCCAATGCCTGTTAAATTTTTTTTATAATATCATTAGCCCTAGATTGTCTAAGAAGACATTTTGTGTCTATTGAATGATTTTAGGGAAGCTTCTAGAATAGAGAAAAAAAAATTTTGATCCAATGTTTTTTGAAAGAATTTGCTTAAACTCATTCTTGATGAATGGTGTTGGAATTTTCCTCTTTGTGATATTGTTTGACTTTCCTACTGAAGAAATTGGCAAATCCCATGAATTACCTGTACCTTATAATGTATTTCAACAACTTTTCCTCTTTTTCTTTATCTAAATTTTAGTCATAAAAATGATGTTTGTTGAATTTGTGTCACACTAATGAAAGGAAGCCTATCAAGTCTAGTTCTCACTCCAATTTAAAATTTTCAAAAACTCTTAACATTGATTAGTTTATTGCAATTTAGACTTTTGGACAATAACATGGAGACCTGATTTTCCAATTTTATAATGACACGGCAATTTGATTGAGTAAATCATTCTTGTAGTTTCTTAACAAACCATTAAAAAAAGACATTCAACAGTTCTCGATTTTTTTACATCATTAAAGACATTGATCATTCTCAGTTCTTTTAGTTAAATGTCGAATCTGACATCCACGTAGGATAGTATTCTGTCAGTCAACTTCGAAAGAAGAGAATTTATCCGCCCACGCCACTGAAGTGTTCCCAATCAGAAGTGTTCACGCATTTGCAAAACCAAGAATGTCTTTCGAATGAACACCAAAGCAATAACAAAACAAATATAAATTACAATTCCAGAATTATAAAATAACATTCTGTTTTGGTAATGCATTATAACCAAATACAATAAAAAGAATGCACATGCACACAATCCAACGAAGTCACAATAGTAGCACCATCATATGATAGCAACACATTGTATGCTGGCAGTCAATTCGTCAAATAACACGATGCAGCTGCAGTATATTAAAACTGCAGTATATCAAATCAGCACGAAGAAGAAACGTGTTTCAATTCAAGTATAAGCCCATTCAGTACATTGCACGAGAACGCATCTCCGATGTACTACTTGGCCTTTCACAAATCACAACCTCAGTCTTCAGTTGACGAAAATCTACGTGCTTAAGCAACAAGGGTGCTAGCAGTAGCAGATTCACTGCACCGACACATACAAGTGACAGTTAGATTGTCTGTCTTTCTGATATCTTGATTTGAAACTGCAGTTTACACATTTGGTAATTAAAAGAGCAAGACAAACTAGTACTATCACTGAATGATACTGTTTCAGCACGACTAAAGCTGTTTAGGATTCACCAAAATTGCTGATTAAATCCGAACCCTAAGTTCCAAAATGACCCAAAGTGGACGTTTCTTTGTTTTTAGAAATTACAGTGATCAGTTGGGAAGCTTGAAACAAGATGTACGACAACAAATAGGAACCATACCCTAACACTATGGAGCGGTGTTTTAAAACTTTTAAATATAGACTGCTAGCTTCCAAGAAGAAGTATAAATTTTAACTTGCGCAGATCATGGATTAATTCTTGAGCACATTTAGTTTGAACAAATCGTATAGGAAGAGAGCTTTCGAGCTTACTACTTCCAGGTGGGTGGGAGCTTCTTGGTGCGCTTGTAATAGCGTGCCAGGCGGTGGACACGGCTCTCGATCAAAATCAGACGGAACTTGGAGTCCTTGTCCTTGCGGTTCCTCTCCAAATGCTTACGCACAGCGACGGCCTTCTTGATCAAGTGGTACAAATCCTCGGGGATCTCAGGACCCAAACCTGAAACACACCACAACCACATTAGTTTCATCACTACTCCCTAGAAGCACCTCATATTAGCACCATCTCCTTCCATTTACATCTCAGGCACCCTCCGCTTCGGAAAACACGAGCAAATTCGGACGCAGAAGCGTTTACCGTGAGAAACCCCTGACAGCTCACTGTTTAAGCCCAAGGACTTTCCAGTGCGGCATACAGAAGGTTTTCAGAGAAGGTTTGTATCAAGCTCTACCGTGGCCCTTGAGGATGCGGAGGACCTTGCTCCCGGTCACGCTGTTGACCTGAGCAATACCGTGCGAGTCCCGCAGAATCACACCGATCTGAGAAGGAGTCAAACCCTTCTTCGCGAGCTTGCAAATATGCTCCTCCACCTCAGCAGTGGTGATTTTCAACCACGATGGGGGACTCCTCTTGTACGGCAAAGCCGATGAGGACATACCCTTCCTGAAACACCGAAACTCTCAGCCAATATTCCATATAACTAATTCATTCATGCTAGACACCAAACTACAAACCATGAAACAAACTCAAAACCCAAACTACAAACCCTAAGATCATCGACAGTACCTTTGCTTCAGAGCAGCTACAGAACTGTCACATTTCTCATGGAGAAAAAGGGAAAACGACAAACATATCACAAATTCAAAACCTAACCGTAACCCTAAAGCTCATTCACAGCAACTTTGCTTCAAAACATGTGCAGAAATGTCAAATTATTTTCATTGAGAAAAAAACGACAACAAAATAAGTTCAAAACTTGAATCGTAAGAAAAACAAACGATACAACATGTGAAGTCAAACCCTAAAAAGCTCGTCCAAGATGTCTGGCCTTCGGCACCATAGCAGAGAAGTCACATTCTTAAGAGAAAAGAAACAAGACTACGAGAAAGAAAAACTCACCCGGAACTGTGCATACGACCCATGGTGGCGGACTGTTGCAACAGGGGCAGACGCCGAAGAGAGAGGCGGAGGCCAAACTGAGCGCACGTTGAAGAGACCGACGGAGAGCACAGGTCTGGTTCATGTAATCCTTGTTTAGGGCTTGGGGAAACTTGGATGATACCCGGCAAGGATGGATGAAATACTGTCGCTAGCTGCCGTGTGAGTCTTTTTTACCCTGACAATTCTTTTAGGAGAAAATTAGCGCCCTTGACCCCTGAAGAGCGAACTTCTCAGGTGGGCACCCCAGAAACGCTGCTTCTTGCTACTGTCCATAGCCACTATTATTAGACTGGTCATATTTTCTTATTGGCAAGTGAAAGGAGGTTCCAACGCATCAAAGAACGTGGCATTTGGATATCGTATGCAAAAGTTATGAAGGGTGAAAGTTTTATTGGTAGAGGTTCTAAATCTTTTTTTCTGCATAGGTACATACTGACTTCGAGATGTACCTAGAGTGATAATGGCAATTTTTAGGTCAGTGGTGCATTTGGGGGTCCTACCTTAGGCTGATTTCCAAAGTCAAAATTGTCTTTGTTGAGTTTTGTAGTGCTTTCAATTCTATTCCCTTTGTTTAGAAATTGTAAATCCATTCTCAGTGGTGATTGCACTAATGGATTGACTATTCCAAACTGAGGTAGTTAGTATGTGAATAGGAAAAAACTACATTTAAAAAATATCATATCTTTGCCTTCTTGTCAATCTAAAAGCAATCAAAAGTTCTAGTCCAATGTCAAAATTAGTTTTTTAGAAGTCATAAACTTATCCTCCCTCTTCTGACAAGCTTTCTTTGAAAACTTTGCAAGCTAACATTTCCAATCCTCCTCTTTAAACTATTGCATACTTCTATGTACAATTTTAAAGTTCCCTCTCTATTTTATAGAAGTTTGTTGTGACTTACATAAAAACCACATGTTCAAGTTTTGAACAATAGATGAACTCAAACATGTCCAATACACATAGAATCTTAATTTATTTATTCATCTAAATATTTGTAAATTATTATGTTTGTTCTCTTACATTAGTGAGATACAAATCTTTTGAATACATTTATTTTCAAATATTATAGGGTTTAAGGGATACATGTCAATCATTGATGTTTCACAATAAAAAGTTATTTTTAAAATTTTAAAATTAACCTCTCAAAACAACTTCTTGAATATATAATTGAATTGCAAAAAATATATAGAGGCAATTTTGATTATAACTATACACATTAGTTCTTTAAAAAAAATTTACAGGACTATAATTATAGATTTTACATGTAAATAGAGGGTTGAAATACTTTTAGGAATAATTTCCAAATCTTGAACCCCCTTATGATAACCTTCCCATCCATATGTGATATTGTCGTATTTTCCTTTTCAAATGTATTCCATAAAACACCTATTTTAACCCCTAAAAGCCCATGCAACCATTTCATAGTCATTGTTTGACTTTATGACAAACTAAATCCCCTCCAAATTTTTTTTTTGAAATTTCATATTTTTCTCGAATTAGTTTGTCAAGTTGCCTTTCTATAGCAAAGAAAAACTTTTGATTTGGACAAAAACTTTTGCCTTGGATGATTTTCAAAGTCAAACACTATAAGAAATGTTTACTACGGATTAACTTGGGAGAGAGATATAGCTAATGAGAGGTCCTCTCTAGAATAAATATTTGATGGGTAGTGCAAGTGGGCAAGGGCTAATTGGTTGGAGTAAATAGTTGAAGATCATGTTTACTTAAAATTCTTGTTTTCCTAGTGTACCTCAATTGATTACAAGGCTTTGAAAGTAATCTTTTATTGCTCCAAATCTAATGAAAATTGGCATGGATTGCATGTTTTCAACTAATCATACACATATTCATTTGGTGAAAAAGGTCATTTTTTTTTATATGATATTCTTGAGATATGGCATCTCAAAGTCATTTTGCTCAAGAAAAAAAATGATGTTTTTTCAAAACTGAAATTTAATTGCAAATATCTCACAATCTATGCATTAAAATTCTTGAAAATTAGATAGTAGACTGATATGATAGTAGAAAACAAGATCCTACAATTAGATTTTCAAAAAAATGATTTTTAAAATAATTATATATTACTTTTGAGAAACGTCAATTTAGATGTGATTTTGAAAGTAGCCCCCCAGGACCTTTAGGAGTTAAAATCATGGAGTATAATTTGCGTCTTGGTTTTGAATACATTTTAATTCCTAAAGTCCAAAGTGTATGTTTGAAGGATTGGACAGATTCCTATCATTTCAATTTTGGTGTGAATTTTGAATTTTTTTTAAGATTAAGAAACACATTGACTTTTGAAAAATATAATTCTTATTTCTTTAAATCCCCTTGAGCTAAAATTATGCCATTGAAACCAAAATTTTAAACTTAGGCAACAACAACTAGAAATAATTTAAAAAATATATATATTTCTCATAGTTTATATTTTTGTCTATGTAGAAAGATTTTATTCATTCCATTTGGATCAATGATGTGAAAGTTATAGAACATCTTGTTTTGTAGGCAATTATAGCATCTTCTTAAAAAAAACAATGCATTAAATTTGTTTTAGAACTATATTTTCACAATTTAAAAGAATAGTTCAAGAAGGTTTAGTTACTTACTAAGTAAATGTCACATGGTTTCAATTTCATCTTAGAGCTATTAATAGTTTTGTTATTTCTTCTATCTTGTATTTACTTCTATACAACATTTTTTAAAGGATGAAGAATGAAAGTCATTTTTTTTATAGTTTTTTTCATAGATTGTCCACTCAATTCTTCAGTTAAAAAATATTAAAATCAAAATATATGGTGCCAAAACTTTAAGCTAAGAAGATTCAAAGTCTCACAATCTAGTCACTCAAAGGTGCAAATAACCTACTTTTTGTTCACATTAAACGCATACATCCTGCTATCAATGTAGTAAAAGATTTTGAAATTTTTCTATACATTTTTGTAATACTTAAATACAAGATCCTTCATTTAGATATGGGAAAAAAAAATTAATGATTTTTTTTTCTCTTTGCAATAGAAATGACAATTTTGAGTGGTTTTCAATGAAGAAAAGGCCTTGATTTTTTAAGAGTTATAGAAGGTCACAAAGGCCTTGAGCAATTAGAACTAAAATCGTAATGAAATTGTTCAACAACACTTTTGTTTGCAATTGAAAGATCACTAACATCTTAGTGTAGGTTATACTTGACACCCAAGTGTCAATATAACTAATTTTGGTAACTTCATGCATTCAACACTTGAGACTACATGAATTTGTCCTAGTAATGCTTATGACGCTAATTTATCAAAGTCACACTATTTTGAATTAGTGCAATTTGAAATATTACTCCGTTGAACCAATATCCAAAAAAACAAAATTTTGTGGCAACACTAATTTTCAAGGTGATGCTAAATTCCTCCTCACTAACGAATTAGGACAAATCAGTGTCCATTGTGGCAAAAATATGGACGTTTCTAGGGTAATTGAATGAGAAGCGGTCAGGACGAATGAAACAAATAGTGGATGAAGCGCCTGGATGAAGTTAGTCTCCAAGTGCCCAGTTGCTATTCTCCGAACTGAGTTGCTGTTGCTGTTGCTGTTGCTGTTGGAGTGTGTGCGTCGGCAATGGAGTGGCCGTTGTAAATTCTGCGCCATGGCTTCTTCTGGGACTTTTCGAGGTATGTCTCACTCGCTGGAATACACGTTTCCTCCGCCATGTTTTTTTGTTCCTCTCGGAGCTTCATTTGGCGTATTTTTTCTCTCTGTTGCAATGGGAAGTTAGGCATCGACAGGGTTTGTAATTCGGTAGGGTGTGAAGTTCTATTTCTTAGAATAATTTTGGGGTTTGACTTGGTTTCCACGGTTCGGAAGAGTAGATAATCAAAACCGTGGGGGTTTAGATGCGAAATTGACGCTTGTTTGAGCTGGTTCGAGAATTAGGGTTTATGGTGCTTAGCTACAGTATTGGATTTGTATGCGAGGATTGAGACTAATAGTACGTCGCATTGGGATATCATTTACTTTCATGATTGTGTAAGCGAGTGGTACGTTCGTGAATTGGTGTTGAAGAGGTAACCGATGTTCATTTTCTTTGCGATGCAGTGTGTGGGTTATGATTTATGTGAGCGTTTCTAAAGTGTTGGTGTACGCTGGATTGTAGTTTTGAGAGTTTTAGTCCGAAGTTTGGGATCTCTGAACACGTTTGATCTGAGTGCTGAATGAACATGCCATTACACTGGAACATCAGCACTGGTTACCAGAGGACGGGCTCAAAAATTTTATTTGAGATTTTGTGCTCAATTCTGAACGAAATGTTTTTTCTGATATCTTGTTGCAAATCTACTGAAAATGCGATTCTTATGAGCTATAATATGCCATTTAGCTTGAAGTGCTGAGACCACAACAAATATGGTAGCAAACAAATACGATGACAACCAATGCAGAGTGCCAACGAGCAGTTTTTAAAAATAAAATTCATTTATTATTAGATTTATTCTGTTTCTTGCTCATTTGATGGTCAAGTCATGCAAGCGATAGATTTTGAGAGCTGTAAGTAACCTGCTTCTAGCACGCTTCAATCACATTTTCTGTTTTCAAAATTTGAAACCGCAAAGACCAATTGAAGTTCGCTGATTAGGGTTTCAAATGATGTCAGCAGTTCTTTTCCTATTACCGGTTTAAGAATATTCAAATTAATCTTCTATTCTCTCTTCTCTTCTGGAATAACGTCTCGTGTCTTTGAAACTCAGTGCCTGTTTTATGCTTCATTTTTGGCAATTGTGTTCTAGAGCTTGTTTGATAATTGCGTCTGTTTGCAGCCCACATGATCTAGACAGAGTTTTCTTCCATCAAGTGCATGCAAGGGGCCATGGTATTGTTGTTTCAGTATCCCCCAAGTGACAGTAAGTGTGCAGCACGCATTTGAATAGCTCAATGATTTTACTTGATTTTATACTTAGTTTCAATTGTGTGTTTGTACAGGTTCAGTTTGAAGAACTGGTCGCAGATCTGATCCCTACACTAGTCCTTTCCAGCCTAATCCTCATCATCCGTTCTCTATGAGGTGAAAGCTTGAATCTGTTGACCCCAATGGTCCAACGGGACCTCATCGTTTTTAGCATTTTTTAGTAGATCATATGAAGGCTTAGTTTTTGTCCAATTTATTCAAATTTGGACCAACACACTCAATGTTTTTCACCGACTCTGGTAATATTAAATTTGGTCACATTTTAATTATATTTTTGACAACTGAAGTGGTCATTTTCAGACTATAAATCCTTGGTCCTTTAGGGGTTTAGGAAGCGATGGCTGCGGATGACAAGGAGAGCGATGAACGTCGCCAATCTCGCAGCTTAGAGAGAGACCGAGGCAAGCGCCGCAGGCGGCACCGTTCTGATAGCCCTTCCCCCCCAAAACAGAGACGCAAGCGCTCTCGTTCTCCCGCCGCTGAAGATAAGCACAGGCACAAAAATTCAGCTGAGAAACATGAAGACAGTAAAGGTCATGAGCTGAGTAACAGGAATATGTCGGAGGAAGACAATGGCAGGGAAGTGGCCAGGAAAAACGGTGTGGAAGATGATGAGAAGGCAGGAGCTAGAAAGAGCAGCAAAGAGAATCGAAAAGTTGAATTGCATTCAAGTGGCGTATCCAGCGAGGACGCATATTCAGGCAGTGAGAGTGACAGAGGAAGGACAAAAAAGTCAAGAAGCAAAAATCTCAAGAGTCGGAAGTCCAAGAGTAAGCACCATCGGCATGTACGTTCAGAGTCAGAGCAGGATGAATCGCAGACCGAAGGCACATCTGGAGAGAGCTCCGAAGATAGTGAAGATGAGTACAGGAGAGCCAAGAGACGAAAACGGCTCAAGCAAAAGGAGAAAGATGAGCGTGAGAGAAAGGAGGAACGAAGACGGAAGAAGGAGAAGGTAGACCGTGTGAGATGTGTCTGTATTGCCTTGATATGTCTTTCTTTTGCTCTACCTTTATATTCTTTCCACTCTTACCTCATTCCATTTTTATTGTGCTACGATTTCTGCAGGCAATGTGTTTTACTTCCAATAATTATCTCATGTGATTGTGTGCTGAAGAAACGGAAGATGAAGGAGAAGGAACGAGAACAAGAGAAGAGAAAGAAAAAGAAAGACAAGGTGGAAAAGCGAGCCAAGGGTCCAATAACCGAATCCTGGGGCAAATATGGGATTATTAAAGAACTCGACATGTGGTTGGTGTTTTCCTTTCAAATGCTTATTTGCAGTCCTTACTTTTCAGTGGAGAGTAGAATTGACTGAAGGACTTCGTGAATCTTTATCCTTCCTTCTTGTTCGTTGGTATGATCTATTAATTATTTCGTGGGTCCTGACTTGTTTCGGCATGGGTAAATATAACGTTAGTATCTTATAGGAGAATATCTGCCTCCTGATTATCATTCTTCTTGTTAAACTATAAATGGACACATTAGAGAATTTCTGATGCATTTTATTTCGTGTTTTGCAGGACAAGGAGGCCAGAATTTAGTGCTTGGTTGGCAGAGGTGAAGAAGGTATTGCCCTAACTTTTAAAATAATTACCTTACTCTAGTAGCCGAAAATCATGTGTGTTTTCGACAGACATTGAGCGCCTACAGAGGTTCTATATCTATGTGGATGTTTAATGTGGATATATTATTTCTCCGACTAATAATAATTGATAAATCTTGTGTTACTGGTTGTGCTTTGTGGTAGGTGAACCTGGAGACTTTGACAAATCGAGAGGAAAAGGACATGTTTAAACAGTACGTTTTTGGATGATTATACATAACCTCTCAATCTCTGTTCTCTGAAAGTGAAAATAGTGCAGAGGTTTCCTTAAAATTCTAGATTTGAAACTGAAACCTTTACGAGCGGTTTTAGGTTAACTGTGTGAGTTCATATAACTGACCTCTCTTCTCATTCGACTCATATACATGGAGAAAGTTCTACGCAAGTGCTGGATCTTTTTTTTGCTAGTTTCATGCACTTTCTGAAGTCTTACTGTACTTTGAGTATTATGCTTTTGGTTTAACATCAACAACTCTTTTGATAGGTACATGGAAGACTACAACACGGCGACTTTTCCTTCCAAAAAGTATTAGCCTGCACTTAAGCGTTCGTTCTCTCTTATCTTTTGGATAAAGTTGACAGTTTTGTATGGGTGGTATTTTCTTTTAAGTTTGAATGCCTTGGAAAACGTGATGATTTTTTGCACCTTTCCGGTTTGGATTAATTCGGCATTGAAAAATGTTTTAACACTATGAGATCGTGTGGTCCTTATGAATATGCACTGATCTTTTGTGGTACAGGTATTACAATATTGATATATACCATCGTAGAAAGGTGACCAAACAGAGAATGAAGGGCATGAAGGATATGCTGAATAAGCAATCTGAGCGTACTGAGTTCAACGATGAGGAGCAGAGGCGGTATGCTTTGAAAATTTCTTTTATATTTTGGGCTGAAAGAATTATGAAGGGTGTGCTTGGTCAATCTCACCGCGTTATCATCCTTTATGCATTTGACTAAGGTCATGATTTCATGACTGTTTGCAGGCAAGAACTTATAGCTGAACGAGCAAAGATGAAGGAGACTGAGTTGGACAAAATCAAACGCACAATGATGGAAACTGGCATGGTACTGTACTTCGTTTGATTTATTACAATATATTTCCTCTCAGTTAGATGGAGACCAACCACAAATAGGAGGTGCATTTTGTTTTGCAAGTTTTAATTTGTTATATCGGTCTGCAACCCATGCCTTTCCATTGACTATTTTCTTGACTATTATTGCCTTGATCCAAATGTTGAGTGTTAGTTTTTGGTCGTAACCTATGGCTGATAAATCTATGTTTCCGGTTACTGAGGTGAAAAGCATGTGTGATCTACCTGTGGATCAGGGGAAAGCCATGAGGGACCAAGCTGTGTTGCGGGAGGAAATGCAGTATCACTATCGGTTGGGGAATACTGAGGTACCTCGCTTTCTTTTGGACTACTTGGAATTGAGTTGATATTTGAAGCAAAAATGTTTTAATTATTGCAAGAAAAATGTGCTTAATTAATCCACTAAGTGCCAAAATGGCCAGAAGTGGCTTCTCCGTATCTATAGGAGTTGAATCGAATCATTTAGGAAGTTTCAAAGAAGATAACAAAGTGTATTCTAAGATAGAGCATATCATGTCCTACAATTTGAATAATACAAATGTGTTTTGGAAGTTACTATAATCAACCATTAGCTGTCAATGTCTCGGTCAATGTGGATTAGTTGGGCACTTAGGAGTAACCTATTATGCAATATATCAGATTGTTCCTTAACCCTTTCTGCTTGTTACAGGCCGCGGAGAAGATACAGAGACGTCTTGAGCCAGATGTACCCGGTGCACTCTTCTGATCTTTACTACAAAAGCTGGAGCCTGGAATTGTTCATCTAGACATTTCGCATATTCCCGAAATTGTTTTCTGTGCAAGATCGCAAGTTTTCGTGGGCACGAGAGTCATCTTTCAACAGTGTGTGAGATACTTAGGCTTGAAGTTTCAGCAGACAAAGGTGTTCCCTTACATGATCAGGGTACACATTAATAGGTTTGAATCGCCCATTGTTGCTGCTTTTAGCTATTTGTCTGAGTGTGATGTGATGTACTTGAGGTGGCTTGCAAACACTTCTGACTTTGATCAAGGTTGCAACTCTGGAATCTGTAATTAAGCATGGCCTTGTGCAAAAAAATATATATGGCTGTATCTCTGTTTGTGGTATTTTTTCTTGTTATTACTCCTGCCATCATAGTCGTATGCCATCCTTGCTCTTGTTTCAGTTGTCACACTCCAATATTTTGGAGTTTTCTTGTTTAGCGTATCGAGTAGTGAAAAATCTGATATGGCGTTAGAGAGCACTTGAATTTTGCAGATGAGACGTCACAACCGGTCCCATTCTATCACTATTGCCGTCTGTTCCTTCTCAATGTAGGTTCCAAAGGATCTAGAAGGTGTGGAGCTACTTGCCTCGAGTCAATCTAGATGCAGGCCTGCAGGGCCTTTTGTTCTTTGTTGTAGTCCTCCTTTTCCCCTTTAAAATAAAGAGCTCAACTCTTATGTATTGACTAGTCGGAGTAGTCGCTGTTGCTCGAAAGTAAGCTTGTTTGTATGGCTGGCACAAATGTATTTGATAATATTCCTGTCCCCGATAGTACTGAAGTACGAATGCCAGTCTAACATCAATATCATTTTCTATGTCTTGGGTCTCCTGGAAAGCAGCTTACAAGCTGCATCGTGACTTGCAGATAAGGCTCTCTCTCGTGGGAAGTTTCTACTGTTTTGAGGTAAAATTTACATAAGCTAACTACACCTAAAATCGATCGATCAAATGAGCAATTCAGCATGGTTCCCATGGTTCCCATTATTATGTAAATTATGTGGGGTCTTGTTGGTAGTCAGAAGGAGATTCTAGAGCCTCTTAGAATGCATTTTTTGGACATCATATGAATAAACTACAAATTTTCAAAGTGCTGAAAATAAGTGCTTCTATAATCAACCCTAAACTCTCATGAATAGTGGGAGTACATTTTAGGTAAGAATTTTTAGGGGTTGGTTTTAGAAAGGGTCGAAATTAGGTGTAGTTACCTTATATTTGGATACAGGCTTTGAGTAAAAAAAACCATCTATATGTTTTGGCACATGTTCCAACATTAAATTTACATTAAATTTTTGCAAAATATGCATGTATTTATCTAATCTAAGTAAGAAACTAACCCTAAAGAATTGACCAAGACATTCAAAGTATGAACATAAAAATGTCTTAAGCATAGCTAATTTTTGTTTTATCATCCATCAATTTTTTTGTAGATTCTTGTGCTAGTTCTTTTACACTTATATTGTATGTGTTTTTTGAATTTTTTATTCCAAGTATTCTATATTTAATCCCTATAGGACCATACAACGTTTGTTTGTCAATATAGAAATTTTGGATAGGTATGTGTAATTGGAGATTTCTACATTTTAGATTGAAATTTTAATAGAAGGTGGGGACAAGGAATGTCTTTTATATGCAATAAATTTCATGACATTTAGAAATACAAGTCAAAAGTTATGGCCTAATAGAGTTAATCGTAAAAGAACCCCCAATTTGAAACAGGGTGTTAGAAGAAGGTCTAACTAAGAATAGTATAGAAGAAACATAGCCCCAAACTCCATTGGACCTCAATTTTGGTGCTCTAGGGAATTTCTTCTTATGTTTTCCTTGAAATTCTAGCTCGTGGTCCTGCATTGTACATACTTTACGATTAACTCTAATATGTTATTTTTTTTTGTTAATAGACAGTCCAGGAAAATTAGAAAAAATCATTTTTTTCAAAAACAAAATTTGAAGTTGATTTTTAGAATTATATATACGTGGAAAGCTTTGAAAATCATTCTATTTTTATCAATGAGCCAAAAGTTATGAGGAGTTTTAGTTTGTGGGTAGTTGTGGATTCTCTGCTCTAAAATAAACTTTAAAGTCCTTTATTTAATTCAATTCTCAATTTTTTTTGAAAAAAATAAAATCATAGGATGTACATTGTTTATTATAACATTTCAACTATAGGGATTGGAATTTTTCAATTCCATAACTAAATTTGTAACAATTTTGTATTTTGAATCATTCTCTACTTCTTTCTACTTAATATTTTTTTTCTATGTGTTGTATGATTTCAAATGATCAAGAAAATTTCAAGCATAAAGCCAATTTGCCTTTAAGAATGAATCCAAAGAAGAACTTCTATTTTGGACATTTTTTCATACAAATGTGACCTTGTGAAGTGCAGTTGCCTTGTTTTTCACAGGGCCAAAAAAATGATTTTAGTGAATTTGAATGCTTATATCTTGCAATCCACGTGGTGAAAATTGCTGAAATTTTTACCACATGTTTTTAAGTCAGAACATTACAAGATCTACAATTACATGTGTCAAAAAAAAAGTTCTTTTTCAAAAATTTGGTACTTGTAATAAAAATGGCTTTTTAGAATGTTTTTGGTGAAACCATAGTCATAGTCCTTTTAGGGTTTAAAAGTTAGTCATTGTCTAGTAAATGCATATAATTAAGTAAACTTGAAATTCTCTTTTGATATCCAACAAGATCCAACAAGTCAACTTCAATAGTTTGATAATAGGAACCATGTTCAAATGGTCAAGGTGGTTTGATTGATTGTAGACCCTTTGGTCCTTGCACATGTTACATATTTCTTTATATACAATTTATTTTTTTTGCAATAGAACAACAAACATTAGAGAATTTTCTACATGTATTTTGATCAATTCATTTTTTTAAAAGAGAAAAAAAGACTCATTATAGGTGGTCAAACCCAAAACATATAGCTTCCCATTGTTGTTCTTTGTTGTTCTCAAGATTGTACAATCTTATGCCATGTATTGAAAACGTGTAGAGTTATTCATGAAATTCATAAAATCTTGCCTTCACAACCCCAATTCTACACTAAGTTGTCACAATGCAAGCTGTTGTATAGTTTTCTCTACATTAGAGCACAATGCAAAATTGGATCAAGAACCAAGTCTAGGGTTGAAACACACTTGGTCTTATTTGACCTAGGGTGCAAAAATCCCAAAATTTTCATTGGAGCAAGTGTAAAAATCTATTTCCTATTGTATAGTGGTTAATTTTGTATTTAGTGATTTCTTAAAGTTTCCTCAAAACCATTGATTCTAAATACAATTTCAAAATTTTCACCTAAAAGTAAATAATAAATTCCCACATTTTCTTACAAAAGAAAGTTTTCACAAGACCAAATCTGGTCTAGTCATGGTCCAAATCTAGTGGCTGCAAGTGGGGCAAGGGTGATACAGGCTCTTGGTGTACTTTCCCATGTAATGTAGAAGAAGAGCCAACAACTAGTTAGAGATGAGCTCATTAATTTTTCCAAGCAGATGAATTCTAATGAGAACTATAGGCAAATTATAGATTCATACTTCAAAAAGATTACTAATTTTTTTTTAAATGCAAGAAATAAACTAAGCTTATCAATAGGTCATCACATGATTATAGAAAACTTGAAGTTTAGGTGGTTTTGGTTCAAATTTTTTCCATGTGGCTTGTTTTTGTTATTGGGTTGGTGGAGCACCTTGCACCTTGAAAAATAGACAATTAAAAAATCATCCATTTTGTACATTCATCTATCATCCTCATCATCCAATGGGTATAATTAATAAACTTCATCCAATTTTTAGTGAATCTTATATTTCTATGAGATGTTTTTGGTGATTCCATCCACTTTTCTCTTATTTCTTCTATTTTTTTCTAACGTAAAGGGAGCCAATAAGTGAGAAACTGGCAAAAACTTGCTCAAAATTGGAATACTGCTGCCTTCCCTGCCCTCAATTCTGCCATGCATTGATCTCTATGAACATCTACCGTCAATGAAATAGTAAGGGTGAAGAAATAGTCTTTGTAGTTGGTAAGTTACCACTTGGTTGATAGCACACACTTCCTTACTAACAGTGAAAAGCGGATCTGCCAACCCCGGCACCTACTCCCTGACGTGGCACGACCTCCCAACCTCCCCTGACAGGTAACCCAAGTACGAACGCCAAGACCTACCAACCAACCCCAAGACCTACCCGTGTAGTAAGTAGTGAGTGGAACCACAGTACCTCCCACCCTGACCAGGTACCTGCCAACCTCAACCCGCGGCCCGAGTACCTACCTGCGTTCCAGGACAGTTTCTTTTGGCGCGCGGTCCGTCGTCCTCCTCCCCACCGTACTACGTCTCCCCCGTACGGACTCACGGCGTTGAATTCCACTTCGCACTGACCGACCCACCATTTTTAGTCACCGATTTCCTCGTCAAGCTCCCTGCTCCCCCCCACCAAAATTCCTGCGAAGCTACGAACGAAGCTTTCCCATCCCAAATGGTGCCAAATGGTGCATGGACTCCCAGAACAGCTGAAAACGTACAACGCCTTCCTCAGATCTTTCCCAATTCCGTCTCCAGATCGGTAGAATCGTTCGCAGACAAACGAGCGCAAGCGGAGGTCAAGTTTGCGTGGTGGGTTTCCATTCTAGCAGCAGAGATTTGGGGTGCGCACTTTGGGATTCTTACTGTGGGAGGCGCAGTTGAGAGAGGGTCATTAGAAAGCTGAGGTGAGTGGAAAATTTTCTTGCACTTGTTGGGGTTGTGTGATTGTTCTTGTTTGTGGAGGAGTGATGTGCTTTTTGATTCCGAGGAGAGGTTTTCGTTATTGAGGATTTTGGAGGATTTTGGAGGATTTTGAAGAGGGTTTGGAGGTTTGGATTGCGTGATAGCGCTTCTTTAGGGCTTTAGAGGTGGGAGTGTGAGGAGAAGTGTGGAAGGAGCAATCTCCGAGTTACTAGCGGTTCTGGAATTAGTGTGGATTTGGTTGAGAGGAGTAGTGTTTGTTTTTTGTTTGTTGGTGGGGAGTTTTTTAGGGTGGTGATGAATTGGAAGGTAGTCGGGGAGGGGGAACATTTGTGGTGGTAGCCGTTCCCATGGGTTTGGGATGTGTTGAGGGAAGCGGTTTAGTTCCGTTTCTTTTACGGAAATTGGGTGGAGAGTCGATTCTTGTTTTGATGATTTTGACGCCATACTCTGTTTTTGAGGTCATGAATTTTTTTACATTTGAAGTGAGATAGGGTGGTTAGAATGTTCGTGTCGCCCTCAATCGATTGACTGTTGGGCTTATGGTGTACAGAGATCACCTGCGACAGGATTGATATTGAGAGAGATTTCTGTCACTAGCCAATGGTTTTGGAAGGATATCGGATACGGTGGTGTAGTTTTGGGGTAATTTTACAGAGACCAAGAAATGGGTGCGCAACGTGAGATCATCGCCAACGTCAGCTGAAACATTTTCTTGTCAACTACTTGACCTTTTGCGAATGTATGTGAAGTACCAGAGGTGCCTGAACAGGACGACTATGGGTTGCTTGTTTTCACGGTTTCAAATGAGAGCTTTACTTCAGCGAGAGCCTCCCAACACATCGAGAGAGTGAAGGTTTGAACTCACTCATCTTCCGGAAGGGAGTTCGATAAGCTCCGAAACCAGACTTGAAGAATTATAGGCGCGTTTCAGATATTATTACTGTTGAGAACACAACAAGATGTTCAAGTTTCTTTAGCAAATAGAGTCGACATAGCCAGTGAGAGGGTGGCACGATCATGAAGATATGTGCGGTGTTTATGCTGGTGCTCTACCTTTGCCTGGGAGCGTTAGCAGCTTATTTCGGATTTTCTGCAAGACACTCAAGTAAAACCAGAGTGAGTGATCACTTTGAACTTCCCATTATTGTCTTCACAACAATACTTGTTTTTGTTTTTGCAGCTGGAATCATAGTCTGTTGGAGTTTCCTGTGGAGTTGACGTTGTAACAGGAGTTGCACTGCTACTGCCACTAGGGAGGAGGGGCCATAGACTGGGGTTTCAAAACATTGAAATTTCTGAGTGGAATTGTGCAGGAATATCATCCCTTGCTTGTCAGAGATATTTGTATCTACCCGGACAGTCCCGCACAAACGACTGGGCTTCTGGCTGGACTCATCTTACTTGTGGCCCAAATGCTTGTGATCGCAACATGTGGCTGCTCATGTCGTTGGAGCTCCAGGAAGCAATTGAAAGGCGTGAACGCCAGTGTGGTTGGGCTTGGCTGCATTCTTGGCTGGTCAGATTCTAACCCCACCTTGGTTACCACGTCATAATTTAGAAAATGCTTTTCCGTCACTGTATCCAATTAATACCAAATATGTAGGGAATTGATAGATCTGTGTAGGGATCACTTTGGGTAGAAGAGACAAACTCTTTTGGGATCAAATTATGCAATCACTAAATGTATGATGATTTCTTATGCAATCATACAAACGTTGAGGTTGTAGACCCACTGTTGAATGGACAGTAGACAACTCGTTTTCCATTCAAAGATGAGCCGCCATAGATGTTTTAGCCAAGTAATGCTTACACCCTGCTTGCTTATTTGAGTTGCGAACCAAGTGTATTGGAAGAGATGAGTTTTTGTTGGCAACAGGGTTCGTTCAATGAGAGACTGGATGTGATCCCTAACGGTTTTAGTATCGCCTACCGTATAAGCTTGTATTTGCACATCAAAATGGTGACGTACTTGCCTGATGGCATGTGAAAGAAGCTTATAATCTGGTCAAAGTTTGGTCCAATTTGAACAAGTACTAACTCATTCGCATGTTGTATTCTCCCTGATGGTAGTCTTTGTTTCCAATGCTGGTTGTGCAGTTTGGCCACTGGTTTGTCGGCAGCTTTTTTCGCATCTGGCGCTGCAATGGGTAGACCAACGGAACGGTACAGAGCTCGCCACAAGACCAACACTTCGAAGGATTGCGCGGAGCCGAAGTTCACCGTCGCCATTGCATTGCTGTTTGTTGCTCTATTTTTTGGATTCATATTCTACCTCGGAATCATTCGAGAAACTCGAAGACGTGTTTTGACCACACCATTGCCGCAGGTGATGCCGCCCACCGCTGCCGTGCTTGAGAATCCCTCGGGTCCTCAGGACTCGTCGCCTCGCCCTGTATAGTATCTGTAGGCTTAGCATTCTTACAATTTTAAGAATTTTTTATTTTTTTTTCTTGCATGAGGTCATCTCTCTGTCTGTCCTAGGAGCTTTCGGGTTTCAGAGGCCTCATCTTGTATAAAGCCCTTCTCCAGTTTTGCTCTTAATACAGACTTATGACAGTGGTGACGGTGTTACGAACTGTCGAATTGATTGGCTGAAAGTGGCCACAGAGTTGTTTAACTGACTTATCAGATCAGTGATCATGGTTCTGACTGAACAGATCAGTACTGTAGTGAAAACCTGTGCAGGCATGCGAGTTGTAAAATTACAATAAGAGTCTGTTTTGAAGATGGATCTTGTTATAGTAGAGGTAGGAGTTTCATTTTTTTTTCGACAAGTGAATTTGGTGAACACACTGGTCATGTACTTGGAAGATCATGGTGAGCTGTTACTCCACTTGTTCAGTGCTGTGGACTTGGTTGTGTGTTGTCAGCTGACGTGGCTTTCTTCCTGTTTGAGCTGATGTTTATTGCTGAACAACCGCCCCACTCAATCTTATTTCTAAGCTCTGAAAGATTGTTTTGATGCAGCGACAAGAACACATCAATTGGCTTTTGCAATTTATACAATTTAGTTCAAATTCTCTTGTTGGCAACTGATAGAAAACTCATGACAGCAACTGGAAGACACCGCATTTGAATATTTATGCTTAAATCATGGATTGGTTTGCATGCTGGGTTGCTCCATTTGAAGTGAACTTTAGGCCTTTGCCATAGAAACCCATACTGTGGTGGCAAACCCATCACTGTCTAGAAAAGGAAGCTGAAAATTATCTTACATCGCATAACTTTATCGCACAGATATTTAGCTTGACTTGTGGCAGGCACCAGCCCAGATGTTGTGGAAAGGGGTTGGATCACCTCTGCATAACATTGTTTACCAACGACGCAGGGGTCCTTTTGGCATCCTTGAAAATGGGACACCTACAGTGAACAAAATTATCTTCTATGGTCCTCAATCCTTGAATTAACCCCTAAATGCCCTACCGACCATATATGGTCAATATGAAATTTCAGTCTCATTTTGGTGTGGGCAGTTAAATTCCTTTGACCATTTACAAAAAAATTTGCGGACAATTCTTAGGGTTAACTATTGGAATCTTTCATTTTTCATTGAAAAAGTAAAATACTTGATTATTGAGAGGTCCTCAAAGGCATATATGTAACATTAGTCAAGAGTAAACTTTGCCAATTTTACTTCATTTCCCGGCTTTTGCCAATTTTACTTGATTTGAGATCTAAAAAATTGTACATATCCATTTGCTTGAAAATGATCCTAGTGGAAAGAATAAAGTATTTTTGTGATTTTCGCCATTGAAAATTTAAACATGCAAGTGTTAATTTGGAGTTATTTGTGATCTTTATTTATTAAAAAAAATGCATTATAACAATCGCAAGGTGGATTGTGTTATGAATGTGATAGCTTTTCATGTGAAATTAAGTTTTTTGAAAGGGCATTTTAGTGTGCTAACACTATTTGTAGTTGTACATATCACCTCCAATCCCAAAAAACTTTTATGTGCAAATTTCTGAAACATTGTGGGGGAGGGTAGTATACTAAAAATAAAAAACATACATTTCTCTTGTTATAATCTCGCAAATAATATGCAATTTTGCTCTCAAAATTGGTATGCATACTAATGAGCAAGATCTTGAAACATCTATATGGTTAGATTTTGAAAAAAATCCATTTACTTTATTGGAGATAACTATAAGTCCATGTTCATTTTTCATAGGAAAAATACACTTCAAAAGGCTTGGGCATTTAGGGGTTAACTGAAAGTCCCTCTTATGTATCTGGCACAACATAATACCTTCCCAACATAGGGAGGACCATTGCTTGGTTGTACAATGTTATGTGGATTACATCTAGTCACTTTTGTGAGTCACATCAATTTATTTATTTAGACTCCTATGCCTATAATGCAATTTTCACAACTAAGGCTAAGATCACATACAATCTTGTATATTCAAGATGCGCAAACTCCTTTGCTAATTCTAAGACTAAAAAACCACATTTACAACTAAATGTAAAGATGGTTAGTCAAAAATCCAAAAAATTCATTGAGCCAAATACCTATCTTTCATTGACCACCCACCATTAACTCTTACATGATGGGCTCATAACCATGGAAATCATCTATTTTGACACCATGTGAATTATTGGATTAAAATAATGCAAAAGCACTCATTAGAAGACAAACTGTTGTAGATGATCTTCTTTCCTACAAAATTTGGAAAATGAATAGTTGCACTTTTGTCCTATACAAGAGATTCTCTTGTCATTTGTTGGCCGCAAAACGTCTGCCTCAACATTTAAGGATTAAACATTGACACTGATGCCAAACATTTGATGGATGATAGGAAATCATTGTAGTAAGACAAAAGTGCAACTATTCATCCTCAGAATTTTGTTGTGAAAAGGGAAGGTCTTCTATAGTAATTTGACTTGCAATGAGTGCTTTTGCTATTTCTTAAGCCAATGATTTACACAGTAATGAAAAGGGATGATTTCCAAGGTCAACCCCTTGTCCTTTAAGGATTAAGAATACTTTTGATGGAGAAATGTAGGAATTACTTCTTTGACTTCTAGGGAGGGAAAAAGAAGTTGATTTTATAATGCTATCCATTGTACGTCATGAACGCTCAAAAGGTATGGGGTAATTTGAAGATGAGAGCTTGATCAATCATTATCAAAATGTATAAATTGTCTTCAAACCTTATTTTAGTATAGTAGAGTAATTTTTTTTAGAAAACTTTTGGACTATAAAAAGTTGATAATTCAATCTTAATTCAATATTTAGGAATCCATTTAAAATTTAGAATCTCCAATCAAAAGTTATGGACAAAATTCAAAGAAGATGTTTGAAAATGTCAAAAAAAAATGTCCCTTCCAACCCCTCACTAAACTTTATCCATAACTTTTGATTGGAGACTTGAAATCTCAAATGTTTTTTCTTGAGATGAAAGTTAGATTGATTTTACACATTAACTTAGTTCAAAGTTTTTTGGAAAAAATTATTCTTCTATGCCTAAATGAGGTCTAAAATTCTACTTTGAACACAATTCTTGCTATTGACTTAACTTTGTGCAGTTGAGCTCCTATTAATCCTAATTTACGTATCCCTCATGCATTGTTTTACCTTCTACAGCCCCACTTGTATAAAGAGTTTGTTTTCTCATCTCTATGTTGGCGAGACAATAAGTGTCTTTTTGAAGCTATGTGATGTAATTGCCGAATCTTTTGATTATTTTAGATATTAATGTTGAATTTTCTTAAATTATATTTGTAAATGTGTTGAAGTTCATTTTGACTTAAATTAAATATTTGGCACCAAAGTGTCAAACCTACTATCCGATTATAGTGTCATGTAAGTTATATACCTACCAAATTTTAAAATTATAGAAGTTTTGCACATGCTGCCTAGAGCTACCCAAGATGCCCCAAAAGTTTAGGGTAGCATAACTTTTAATCCGGGTATACAATCAGAGAAAAAACTATAATCCCACTAAAGGAATACATATTCACACCTTGTGTCAAAATTTCATGAACATCTAATCCAAATTGATTTCCTACCGGAGATTTCTACCCGAGATTTCTACCCGAGATTTCTTTCGTACATTGAATGGACACTTGATCCTTTAGGGGTTAAAGTTGGAAAAAGTGCTTCAACATATGCTTGGAAAAAGAAATATTATGCAATATTCGGGGGTTTTCCATCCACAAAAGAATTTGAAAACATTGCCTCTCCAAAATCCAGAATATTATGAAATTATTTTTTTGTTGGCCCGAACTATAGGCAATAATAAAGATATTGTAAGGTAAAATAAAAATGTTGTACTTCCTCATGCTCACATACATAATGTCAAACCATGTAAGCAATTACCATTGGTCAATCAGGCATTGCTTGAATGGGTAACCCCTAAAGGACGGAGTCCATGATCATGTAGTCAAATTTGCGTACGTTGAATAGACACTTGGTCCTTTAGGGGGTTAATATTTTAGTGTCTACCTAAAAGATTTTTTAAAGTATATTTTGAAATCTCATATCTAGTTTCCAACAATATTTATTTTCAAAAAATATTTCTACTACTCAAAGCTATAAGTTATATTTCCTTCTTTAAACTATTACACTTGATTGCCTACCCAAAAAAATCCTCAAAGATTCATTGGTTCTAGACCCAAGGAGATCAAAGGAGGCAATCGCCAAGAAGCTATCACAAGGTGATGTTGCCTGCATGGACATGATAGCCTCTTGTAGTGTAGCTGCTTGTTTCAACTCGCAAAGATCGAAATGAAACCAACCAATTTTGGTTTAAAATTTTAAAACAATAAATAAAGGTTAAGCAAAGTCAAGGGCAATCAGCTTTATCAAAGATTTTTTCGAGCAATTGTTGCTTCTTTTTTTTCTCTTTTTTTTTTCTTTTTTTCTACAATTATATTGTGATGTCAACTTCCCGTCACCACACATAGAACTGAAGCTCCGCACAATTATCATTCATGGAGATGGCCGCAGATCGGTGCCTTGGCGGTGCACATCTTGACCTGACAGTGACTTGACTTATTAGATGGTGCCATTCAAATCTGATGTCCAACTGCACTTTTTTTTTTTTTTTTCCAGGTACAATCCGGACTCACCAGGACTGTACATCCCATGTTGGGCTGTACATCGTATTAAGGCCTTCCAATTGATTTTTAATCAATCTTTTGTTCGTTGTGCTGTCCGAGTGTCCGGGGAAGCCAAATGAAGTTCATAGTCATAGTCAATGCAACAATCATGTACGGAGAATATGCACTCCAATATAGAACAAAATGGTAAGGCAGGGAATTAACCGGTACAACCCCAAGGCCTTTTTTTTCCCGTCAAAAAACTACTGAAAACTGCCGGTTTTAGTGCATTGGCTCAAGAAAACATGAAAAATGAAAACTTTGAGTCTTTGATTGTAGGATCTTATAACTAAAAGGGGGGGGGGGGGGAAATTGGTGAGAAAGCACTAGTGTTCAACCTCTAATGGAGTTCAAAAAGCATTTTCACTTTAGGTTTCAAACTTCATTGAGGAATATTAATTAAGGTGAACTGTCTAGTGTATTACCGCCACCCTTCTCAATTCTGCCTTCATGTACCCATAGGGTACACGTTAGAAGGGAAATGTACACTTCACGTATATGAGGGTGGAATTGAGAATGGTGATGGTAATGGACTGGTTCACCTTATAATGAAAAATTGGTGAGAAAGCACTAATGTTCAACCTCTAATGAAGTTCAAAAAGAATTTTCACTTTAGGTTTCAAACTTCATTGAGAAATATTGATTAAGGTGAATTAGTGTATTATTGGCGCCCTTCTCAATTCTGTCCTCATGTATCCATGGAGTACATGTTAGAAGGAAAAAGTACACTTCACATATATGAGGGTGGAATTGAAAATGGTGATGGTAATGGGTTGGTTCACCTCATAATGAAAGAATTGGGATCAAATGTATGTAACTAGTTCATTCCACGTGTTTGTCTATTTAAAAATTATAAACTCCTCAAAGGCTCCATCAACAATCATAGTCTTATATGTGGATACAATAGCAAACTAATTAATGATCATGACAATGTACTGAAGTAAAACCTAAGAGGTCCTTGAAAAGTGATAAGAGTGGTCAAATTCACTAAATTCCAAGTTGATGGGATACATTGTAAGATATGCCATCAATATAAACAATGCTTTTGCAAAAATGTAGGTCCCAATATACAAGTAGGTCTTCAATGGGTGATGTTAGGGAAACTTGAATTCTTTTCAAAGAAATGAGAAGTAGTAGCCATAATGGGTGATTGGAGGAAACATGTGTCAATTTTATTGCATTTTGATATGGTGTACTATGAATTTTTGGAAACAATTTTTTAAAATTAAGAAAATTATAGAAGAGCAGTTAAATATGAGAATAATGTACTCTAAAAATTTTAAGCCTAAAAATGAGTTGCATGATCCTTGGACTAATAGAAATAAAATACACTTTAAATACATGGATAAGATGGAGATATATTATTTTCTCAAATCATTTAATAAATTGATATAAACCTTGTAGACAACCTTAGGGTTTGCAATTTTTAGCTTCAAATTTGGTTTGTAATATATATATCTTCTAAATAGTAATGGTGACATCCAATAGGGTGCTCTTTACAAATAAAAATAAAAAATTATTTTTGAGAAATATGAAAAAGTCACTCAAGGTGTAAAATAGCCATATGTACATTGTTTATGAATCTTGGATCTTTAAAAGGTACAATGCAATAATAATGATCAAAAATCATATCACCCAACAACGTGAGACAAAAAATCAAACAAGATTCTTTTTTGCAATTGCCTTGCTATGAAACTATTCAAAGGGGCAAAAACTAAAGTAAAAGATAACATTGTATGCAAAGTTATTTTCGAAGTAAAAGATAAAATAGTGAAGGAAATGGTTGTTAATATAAAAGGAAATGTCAAAATAAAAAAGACAAATGTTAAACCTAAAAGTTGGTAACTTCACTATCTATAAATAAATGGGGTTTCTTTTGGTTTCAGCTCACATTTCTCACTCCTCTCTTTTTCCACTCCATTCTCTCAAATCTTCAGTAATTTCCTTCACATACATCTTTTTCTCTCTTGTTTCTTTCATCCCAAAACCTTACAAGCATCTTTGCAAGAAAGACTAGTACTAATTTTTGTCACACTTCACGTGTCGGACTTGTTATCGGCTATAACTTTTGAAGGATGAATCCAATTAACTTAAAAAATTTCTTGGAGATGGCTAACCTGATCTTGTTTAGATCCCTTATTTTTCAAAAAAATTTAAAAATCATTTTATATTTAAATTTCAATTTAGCTAATTTGTCACACTTTGCAATTTAGGGTTTTTTAGTACTAGGGGAGTATCAAAACTTAATGATCTAGATCTGAAATTTCTATGGTCTATTTCCATATTAGGAAGTCATGTTTATACCAAAGGAAATTTAAAAATATTTTATTTTATACCCTCCACATACGTGCGAACAGGGCTCCCTTGCGCGCGCAGTTCTGAACATTCAAAATTGTTTCAAGATCATTTTTTTGGTGAAATCTCTTTCCTATAAAGTCCTCCCAAATGTAAAATTTTTAGTTTCCATAAAAATTGTTTTTCCTATTTTTTACAAATTAAAATGTGAAAGTACCTATTTTCATGAGATTTTGCACTTTTCTAGTTCTCCTACTTAGAGAATTTTTCTATGCTTTTCCTTCCTAGGGTAACTTCTTCTTAAAGGTGTATACATTGAACATATTTTTCAGATTTTCTTAAAATTGTTTTTCTAATTATACAGTACTCCCAAAAAAAACATGAGTATTGTGGAGAACGCTACGCTTTTTGGTTGGTCTTTCTTGCATTCACCCACAATGACATTCAAAAACTTTCTTGAATTTGTCTTTGTTCTTGTTTTGTTCATTGCTTTGCCATTCACTTTTACAATGGTGACTGAAAGCAATGAACTTGAGCGCAATGTTGCTCTGGTCCCATTGTGCTCTTGAAAATATTTCCCTTTAAAACCCCAACTACTTCCATTGCTTGCACCAATTGCCATTCCACCTGTAGCACCAACAAGCTCTAATATGTTTGAATCAAAAAATGATGTTCTCAAGGCCCTACTTAACTTAGACAAACATGGCCAATTCCCTCATCCATTTCCTCACCCATTAAATCATCCATTTCCAATCCCAAATTGTGATCCATCAAGTGAATCAAATTGTTCATTTCTATTACCAATACCACATCCAATCTCGGATTGTAATCCATCATCTGATGATGATTGTCCTTGCCTACTTTGGCAAAATTGTATAATTGCAAATCCATAGCTGTGGATGCCAATGCGGATTTAGCATTGATGTAAGTGAAATGAAGCTAGATTTAAATTTTGTTAGTAAAATATATAAATTGTAGAAAGAACTTCTTGGGATATTAAAATTTCAAATATAATGTAGATGCAAAACAACATGGATTTTGTTAGATTAAAATTGTAAGTACATGAGTTAAATATAGCATCAAATTTGTCAAATGTTTACTTTATTATAAATCATTTTTTTCATCACCATTTCATTCACAATTGGATTTTCATGCAAGTTGATAAGATTCCAATCAACATGCTTAATAAGATATTTGATATTATATGAGGGTCTTTACCTATAATTTTTCATTTGGAATGCTTCTTCCATGTTTGTTGTATGGTGTTTTTTGGTATTTAAAATCTACTTATTATTTCACAAAAACAAAAGTGCACTATATTGTAGACAAAAAAAATTTAAAATAAAAATTGTTTGTAATCCTCTTCACTTCCAATTTGCTAGCTTCTAAAAATTAATGTCTTAACCACAAAATGACTTCACCATTTCCAAAACATTTTAGAAAAGTTGGAACAAATTCAAAACTACAATACTACAACAACATTGCAAAGGATCTCCATTTTCCATGCATTCAAACTACACAAGCACTAAGGTAGAGAAACCAAATGACCAATAGAACAAAGAAAAAACAACTCTTAAGTATTAGGAATGTCAACACAAAATCACAAATCCAATGTAATGAATGCTTACAATGGTATGCACACTTTTAACTGCTACAAATTGTACAACATATAGGAAAAAAATAGTAAGTAGAAAGAAGTAGAGAATGATTGAAAATAAAAATATCGTTAAGAATTTAGTTATGGAATTGAAAAATGTCAGTCCCAATGGTTGCAATGTTTTAATAAACAATCTATATCCTATGATTTTAATTTTTTTTTTAAATATTTAAAAATTAAGTAAAATAAAGGACTTCAAAGTTTATTTTAGAGTAGAGAATCCAGTCAATTGAGAATTTCCTACAAACTAAAACTCCTCATAACTTTTGAATCATTGATCAAAATGGAATGATAAAAATCTTTCTATGTATATATAACTTTAGAAAACCAATTAAAAAATTTTGTTTGTGAAAAAGTGATTTTTTTGTCTACCCGGACTGCCCATTTACAGAAAAAATAACATATTAGGCCATAACTTTTGATTCATATTTTCAAATGTCATGAAATTTATTGCACATGAAATATATTCCTTGTTCCCACCTTCTATTAAAATTGTAACCTAAAATATGCAAATCTCCAGTCACACATACTTGCCCAAAATTTCTATGTTGCCAAAAAACAACATGTTGGTCCTTTGGAGGTTAAATAATAATAATTGTTTCTATTAGGTCAAATTAGTGAATGAAAGAGGATTCTAACATACTTTACAACGCAATATTTGGACATTTTAAGAATGAATTATGAATTTTCTAAGGCTAGTGATCAAGTGTGTGATAAACCAACATAAAGCTATAATATTTAGAGCTTGTACATCCTCAAAATTAACGTCTTCATTCTAGGCATGAATCTAGATGTGATTGTTTTAGAATAATGATGATTTTGTGCTTCCTTTACAAGAACAAGTAGAAAGTTTAGTGCTAAATAGTGTGAAACATGTGAAACTTTGCATTGAAACTATAGCTAAAGTAAGCATATCCATTATGTATTGCAACCTAATTTGGAGCTCTACTTTTGGATCCAATTTACTAATGTTACATTCTAATGTAGTTTTCTTAATTCCATCGGGTGTGCAATTGGGACTTGAAGTTTTGGAATTAGAAATGAAAGGGCAGGAATGGGTTGAAAGGTCATCATTTAACCCCTAAAGTTCCATGACTATGTTTTCACCAAAAACACTCAAGAACTGCCATTTTTAGTACAAGTACCAAAATTTTGAAAATAAAATTTTGACACATGTAACCGTAGGATCTTGTAGTGTGTTGACTTGAGAACATGTGGTAAAAATTTCAGAAATTTCCACCACGTGGATTGCAAGTTATAAGCATTCAAATTCATTAAAATCATTTTTTGGGCCCTGCAAAAAACCGGGCAGCTGCACTTCACAAGCTCACTTTTCTATGAAAAAATGTTCAAAATGGTGGTGCTTCTTTGGATTCATTTTCCTAGACAAGTTGGCTACATGCTTGAAAATTTTCACATCATTTGGAGTTGTACAACATATAGGAAAAAAATAGTAAGTAGAAAGAAGTAGAGAATGATTCAAAATACAAAATTGTTAAGAATTTAATTATGAAATTGAAAAATGCCAATCCCAATGGTTGAAATGTTGTAATAAACAATCTTCATCCTATGATTATACTTTATTTCAAAATATTGAAAATTGAGTAAGATAAAGGATTTCAAAGTTTATTTTAGAGTAGAGATTCCATAACTGCCCGCAAACTAAAATTCCTTATAACTTTTGACGCATTTGTCAAAATGGAATTGATTCAAAGCTTTTCACATCTATATAACACTAGAAAACCAATTTCAAATTTTTGTTTCTGAAAAAATTGATTTTTTCTGATCTGCCCTTACTGCCCGGCCAGGGAAAAAAGTAACATATTAGGCCATAACTTTTGACTCATATTTTCAAATGTCATGAAACTTAGTGCATATGAAAGATATTCCTTGCGCACAACTTCTATTAAAATTCCAGCCAAAAATATGAAAATCTCTAGTCACAGGTACCTGCCCAAAATTTCTATTTTACCAAAAAACGCATGTTGGTCCTTTAAGGGTTAATGAATTCAATGAACTCACTATGCACCTTCTACAAACAACAAAAGATTTATTCATTGTTTCCTTGTATAAAGGGGTACTTTTGGATTTCTATTGAAACCATGTAGGAAATTAAGATAGTTGCATTCAAATCCAAAAGGGCAAGAATAGCCCCCCTAGTACCGACAATAGGAAGCTATATGTTTTTGTTTTGATTGCCTAAAATGTATCATTTGACTAAAATACATGTGAAATAAACTTTGATTTATTATTTTTAGGCAAAAAAAAATTGTAAATTCAATAAATGTATATTTATATAGTGAACAAACAATCTACAAGGTCAAGGCTTCCTACCTTAACCCCTAAAAGACCAACATGTGTTTTTTGGCAGTAAAGAAATTTTGGGCAAGTACCTGTGATTGGAGATTTTCATATTGTTGGCTTAGGTTTTAATAGAACTTGCATGAGAGGAATATCTTTCATATGCACTAAATTTCATGACATTTAGAAATACGAGTCAAAAGTTATGGCCTAATATATTAAAAATTAATATATTCATAGGACTTAGACTTAAATAAATTCATAGGACTTAGATTTTTAATTACAACAATGAAACCATTGGGATTGGCGTTTTTCAATTCCATAACCAAATTCTTAGCATTTTGTATTTTGAGTCATTCTCTATTTTTTTCTACTTACTATTTTTTTCCTATATGATGTGAAAATTTTCAAGCATGTAGACAACTTCTCTAGAAAATGAATCCAAAGAAGCACCACCATTTTGGACATATTTCATAGGAAAGTGAACTTGTGAAGTGCAACTGCCCATTTTTTTGCAAGCCCTAAAAAATAAGTTTAATGAATTTTAATGCTTATATCTTGCAATCCATGTGGTAGAAATTTCTGAAACTTTTACCACATTTTCTTAAGTCAACATACTATAAGATCCTATAATTATGTAGACAATTTGATTTTAAATTTTTAGTCTAATAGCCTTTCTAAGTGTGAATGAGGTAGTTTAATTCACCTATTTCCATTAGCCTAAGCAAAATTGTGCTAATTGATAAATCAAACAGATTGCAACCGGTTCGAATTGATAAGATTTGAGAAGTGTTAAACTTGAACTCACATTTTCAAATTTAACAGTTGTCACCTTCCAAAAGTGTATAACTAATTTCCTTCCTTTCTTGAAGCTATCAAATGGAGCATTAATTTTTCTCTTTGTGCGAATTTTACAAACTTATGAACTCCTTCACAGCTTTTAATATGAATATAAATTCTATTTTGCAATTCGGCTTTGTGTGAGATTGTGAGTGCTGGATGTGTTTGTTGAGTTGCTATATTCTTGGTGATTGGTTCGGCAGTAAGCGGATCAACTTGAGGCTGTGGCTATGATTGAATTTCACATCGACTAATTGAGCAGGGAGTATCTTTGAAGATGTTTATGTAATGCAAATATAAAATCAACAGTGTGTAATGGATTGATTCTGGATGATTGTAATTTTGTATGAGCATTTATAACTTGTGTGTAGCTAATTGATATCTCACAGTGTGATTTATTTGAGATTGAATTGTCCTTAGTATGTGCTGTATGAATATAGTCTGCTGGATCTAATTGGCATTGACAGACAAAACTTAAATTTAAATTGATTGATCAAGCAATCAGAGAGTCTAGGGCTGTATGTGTTGTAGTGGATGCGATGCATGTCTGGATACTTTGAGTATGTGAGAAGTTGATTTGTAAAATTGTTAAGTTGCTTATTAACTAAATTAATTGACCATCAATTTGATTTGATTTTAATCTCACATGATGGATATTGAGTTTAATTGGGAGTTGGAAGGATATCAACAATCCCTGGGTAGTTGAATGATAGAATTGAGAATTTAATCAAATTGACTAAAAGCATCCAGTTCTATTTGTTGCATAATTGAATGACATCATACTGATGGAAATGAATTGATTAATATTTGTATGTGTATGTTGGTGAGTGAAATGAATTTGATAAAGGTCTGATCAAATAGAGATTAAATATTATTTAAATTATTTAAATAAATAAATAAACATACCAACCACATGTGTTGATGAATTTTATTATTAAATCAGGATGTCATGAAAATTATTTAATCTTCATAGTTAAATTAGGTGAGGAATCAAATTAAGTCTGATCGATAAGAGATTAGAAGAATAAATATGAACCGTGGATTGTTTTGTGATTTATTTGGAAGATTGGAATTAAAGTTAATCAATCAAAGTAGTGAGTAATTCAATTATTCATCTCAACTACTAATTGAGTTGATATTAATAAATTGAAAATACTGCCTATTGGTCTTACAGTCAAATTAACCAAGGCATGAATGTACTAATTATTGTTGATCTTATATGTCAAAATTGGAACATTGATTAGTCATTGCGTGGGTTGTTGGGTAAATTATAGAGAATATAGTTTCGTCAAATCATATCAACTTGTGGCAAGATCCTTTACAAATTGAAATCCTTGATTTGACCTAATTTGTCTAACTTTGAGACTAATACAAATTTAAGGTCTGTTAGCTAATAGTCAAATTGAACTACAACCATCCCGACATGTTAATACAAATTAAATTATAGAAGTTTAATATTTGGATATGTGAGAATCACGGCGGGTTGTAGCAATTACAAATAGAAACAGACGATCTAATAATGCAAGTTGAAATTCAAAGGAGCTGAATGGATAAAGAACGGACGATGCTATTTTGCGTGCGGTGAGCGTAGAGCATAAAGCGGTGAGCATACTTTTGCAAGCCTTGTGACCACCAAAATGGACATATTCTATAAAAGTAAAAGTAGAAGATAAAATCTAAGGAAAAAAACAAGTAAAAATAGAAAAAAAAGTGAAATAGTAGGGCCCTATTTCCGTGAAGTAGGTCGATTGTGTGAGAAAAAATTGATCACAATAATAGGCAACACAAGGCGGTTAAATGACAAACACAGATGATTCATGGAATAAATTGAGTAGGTATCCTATAGCCGTGGAAATCCTATGACCGTTGTCATCCACTAGCCGTTGATATCCTATGCCCGTGTTACACAATGGCCACGGAAAGAGGGCTAAGGTGAGTCGGAACCCTCATTCTAGGGACGAACACTCGAATCTTTTATTTAAAATACACCACAAAATTTTAGGAATTCTAGATTCATTTGTGCAAGCAAAGGCCCCAAATTAACTAGGAGTGATGAAAAAATACCCAAAAAGCATGTCTAAAAATAGGGAGCAATTTTTCTAACTTATCCCTGGTTGGAACAATGAGGGGGTGAATTCTCCCTTTCCACGGTGAGAGTTCCTTAAAATAAACTAAGGTACCTTTGAATATTATCACAATGTTAATCCGAATAGAACCATTTGATATTCTTAAAAAATATGCAGACATAAATGTGTATCCAGCAGATGAAGGAAAAATTCGAAATTATCGTGAATTTATTCACGTAAGTACTGAAGAGAAAAGAAATGTACTCCGAGAACATCCATTCATAATAGATATATTCTCAATGCATTAACCAAAGATAAAGCAAACAAACTGTGCAACAAATTTATAAACGAAGTGAAGATTGAAATCATATAGACTTCAAATGAAGAACTTCCTTAAATTTTGGACAATTTGAGTTGAAATGTAGTGTTGAGGGAAAAGTATCTGTAAATATTTGAGAGAGTTGCTAACCCAGAATGACTTTAATAAATGGATATACTGCAGGCAAACAACCAAATTCAATTTGCACTATGAATGGATGCTAAGATGAACCAATACAACAACATAAACAAACGCAGAACATTACAAATGGAAGCACAAAATGTATGTGAGTGAAATGAATTCAAAGACTAAATCCGTGTGACATTGAAATTATCAGAATGAAAAATCCGAGGAACTGTCATCAGATGCTGAACTTGGTCCCAAATCAATGTCTGCCTCGTCATCAATAAAAAGATGACCGCGTCTATCAAAACCTCTATCACTGGGCATGGAGATCGGAGATGATTCCGCTGTCTGCAACTCAGTGACTCGTGCGTCCCACGGTGCCATAAAATAATCTTTTGCCGGAGAAATAAGTAGGGCGATCACTCTGAGCCAAACAAGTTCGTGTTAGTGAATTTATCAAGAACAAAAGAATGAAGGATAATAGGTCCAAGCAAGAGACGTACTTACTAAATCTGTTCTTCTTAGTGACATGCCGAATAGGAACATCCAGTGCAATCTCTGATGGAGACTCGGAAGCGTCGAGTTGAATGGGAGGTGTAGCTTCCACGTGGTGGAACTGCTGCAACTTAGCCTGGAATACCACGATGTCGTCTTCGAGGGCCGCAATGTGACGTCCAATAACATTGCAAGCTTGAACATAATTACTTGGATCTCAAAGAGGGAAATCAATATTGTACATGACCAAAAAACCGGAGAAATTCATGTCAAGAGGATAGACTACTCACCAAGAGAAGCAAATGCATCGAGGATGATGGACCCCGACTTGGTGAAAGCCCCAATCAGCATTTGAAGGAAAACTGGATCCTTCTCACGGGCGCCTCTCCACGGAATAGATCCATTCATGGATTGAGTGGCCGCAGTAGTAAAATTGAAAAGCACATCGGACTCAGCAACTTCCATCCCAAACTCTACCAGTGATTCATCAGCCGCTATCACAAATTCGCTAGAATCCATCGCACTGTGAATAAAGAGCTGAATCCGGAATCCTCTGCTTTGGAAATGAAGATTCGGATGATAATTAATTAGAACAGACAGAAAGTAAAGTACAATCTAATGACTAAAACAATTAATCTGAGAAAATAGTTACCTTATTATTTGAGTTGTAATACGACGCAAAAGGAAGGTCATTGATTCCCCACCACTCCCGATGCAGAATGAAGCTGTAGCACTTTGCATAAGACAGTACATCAGTCCTGATCTTTGGAACATCTGGGACAAACAATAGAACAGCCCCCGCACCATGAAGGAAATGTTCCGCAAACTCAAAAACACTTTCAGTTTGTTGCTCAGAGTACTCATTCCAGGCAAGAACATCGTCAGGATTCACCGAAATGGACGGCACCCAAAGTCCATCCTTAATATCGCCGAGAATCAAATCAAAGCCACTATGCGGACAAGACATATTCAAAGCCTTTCCACTGTCTTCTTTCTTGACTTGGAGATTTCAACAGATGGAATTCATTAGTCCAAAAAGACATAACAAACATGACTGAAAAAAGCTTTGTGCACCGAAAGCGAAGGACTGCGGTTTTAGGCAACAATGAATCACGAAGTGCCGACATCGGCATAGATTCTAAAACGTAAAATGCCAAGGCATAATCACAACAATAAATCACAACGTAGCAGCCTTCAGTCCAGGAAAACATAAGTTTAAATGGTGATTGAGATGACGAACCTTAAGAACAAACTTGTTGAGCGTCTCCAGGCAAGTGTGTACCTGAGGAAGAGCTTCCACAATCTGAGTGAGGCTAGAATTTAGAACACAAACAGATGATCTACGGGAAGACCCAGACGACGAAGCTGCATTTCGAGAAGCAATTTTGGTCTTCAGCTCCTGAGTGACAAATGACAACGGGCTCGATACCCCACTCAGATCAGAAACTTGTGGTTTTCGAGCACCACCTTGCGTAAGATGCAGAGCTGTAGGCTGAACCACCTTCAACACTTCCATGTCCGTGTCCACATCCGCGGAGCAAAATGCAGGTGGTCCCGCAGCTTTCTAGGCACTCCCGACAGCGATTACATCACTCTCTTCTGCGGTCGCAGCATTTGATGCAGCCTTCTTCTTTGCATCTTCCTCGGCCTTTCTCTTTGAGCCCCTAGTCTTCTTACCAGCTGCCCCCTTTTGCACTATGTCATGAACTGTCCTCAGCAAAGCCAAATCAGGTTGAACCTTGTTCCTCAAATCAATCTCAAACGGAGGAGGATTGTTGAGAGGGCAGTCCACATACCAACCACAGACTTCCCAGTGCTCCTTCTTCCACTTCTTGGCAATCTCATCCAAAATCATGCAATTCTCGGCACGTCTGTCCAAGTAGCTAGGAAAGAAGGACGGCGTCTTCGATGTGGCATTCCGTGCATGCAGCACGAACTTGAAGTATCGGTAGAGAACCCTGGCCACAGCCTTATCTAGGCCGATCTAAAACTCAGGAAGATGATTCTTGTGAACTCCTTTGCCATCGAACTCATGAGAAAATGCAGTATCCCAAAGCTGAATACGATTCTGCTCTACATAATCAGCAATCCCGGGAATTGGACTCTCATCAAGAGGTTGATAATTGATCGCAACATCCAACTCAGAGAGCGTCGCATCAAACAGTTCCTGCACAGCACTTGCCAACTGCAACAAGAAATGAGTAACAAATTTGACAAGGCCAGATCACAATCAAACAGTTGAAGAAAAGCTCAGTACGGTACCTGAGCCCACCAGGTGGCCTTATAAAGCCAATCCGGAAAAGCGTGATCAGGAAACCTAGTCTTTGGAAACCTCATCGCTTCTCGAAGCGATGAGGGTTTGTTCCACCGCTCAAGCCATTTCACTTTCATTGCCGCGTCCATGACTGAGGTTGAAAGGTACCACAACTTCTCTTGGGACATCTCTGGGTCGTCTTCCCGGTTCTCATAGTGGATGCAAACTTGCTCCAAAAATTGTGGTGTTTGCCGCGGATCTGCAATGGGAAGTTGTTTCTTTACATCGGATGACATATCCTTCTTCACCTTATCCACTGCCTTCCCAATGACATCATACAGCTTCCCCGTATTCCACTCACTTGACTTCTCCGGATATTTCTCCTTGAATTTCCTGGTCGCGTGAGCTACTGCCTCCCCCAACTCTTGCTGCCACACAAACAACAAAGCAAAAGAAACAGTTGTCATTTTGGAAAATACAATCCATGGATAGAAGCCAGGAAGTTCCCAAACCGAAATACAAGAATCAATAGAGGGGGGTTCTGGACATTGGCAACACATTGAGAGTGACAAAATTGGAGCGCCGACATCGGCACCCTCCACAGTAGTGACTAAATTAGTTGAGTGTCCGGGATGGCCAAAGGAGGTGCCGGTATCGACTGTGAATCCGAACGATAGATGAACCCAAGCAACAAGTATAATATAAAATCACACCAAAACATCGAGCCAGTAAACGGTCCGTACCTAGTAGAGAACACTGATTAACCCGTCTAGTGTCAAAGTGTACCAAGTGCAAGTCTTGGACTTTTGCTTCTTCTCAGCGTCAGCTAGTTCTTCTTTGGTAACTAGATTCTCGTAATATGATAGGGGTTGGCCAGCAATACTCTGGAGCCGATAGAGTTTGTGTACAAGGTTTAGCTTTACGTGACAGGTCTGGTTCCTCCTGTTTCAGCAAATCAATGTTAGCAATGAATAAGAATCATCCATCAGAGTAAAACAGCTCAAGAAAAGGTCTCCGACAGGTGGATTACCAATTGACTTGGTGCAAGGCGGTTAGAAGTGGTCCGATCTGGCCCTCAACCTCCAAGATAATCGATTCAATGGTATAATGCCAGGCCGGGTCATCCCCATGGTCTCTGTTAATTATTGGCAGCCAAGCCGAGAGCCGATGGTTGCCGTCCCAAACAAAAAACATCTTCCCTGAGAATTGCTTCCAAGCATCTTCCTTCTGCAGCTCCCGTTCGAAGATCTCATTCGCAGCAACCCATTAAGGACTCCAACTGTCCACATTATTGTCGGTGACGTCATGCGTCTTGCCCTCGTTGTCTTGCAGAGCAACATAGAAGACACCATGCCCGTCCATATATCCGGTACTCACAAAATGTGTTCCCAGTGCCATGACGTCGTTTTTCAGGTACGGGCGGACTGCAGCCAAAGCTTTCATTCGGCAAAGCGGGATGTTCAGCTTCCACTTCTCTCTTGGACGGAAACGGAGCTTGTCCAAGACAACATTGGTGTTCACGGACTCCTGCACGACCATCTTGTCCATTTCCTTACCCAGCTCTTCGGCAGACATCACTGACGCTGCTTGGTTTGCCTCCTCAACATCTTGTGAAGTCTCAACACCGTTGTCACCAACTTCCTCTGCGTCAAAAATATCGTTAGGAAAAGGACAACAAACAACGGAACAAGCAGAAACGAGGTCAAATATATGCACCGGATTCAAGAATGTTGGGTTGAGATGACGACTGCATTCCATCTTTTAACGCATCTCTTCCTGGATCTGTCATATCTTCCGATTGACCTAAAAGTAGACAAAAGAACAAAGTATTTCAAGACAATAAACAAAAAAAATGATAGAAATGATGAGTTCCAAACCTTAAGCTCTCCATTAGAGGGGGTGTCGACAGCGGCACCCCCTCTAAGGGGGAGCTGTGTGCGGTGATGAGCTCCCCTTTAGAGGGGGTGCCGACAGCGACATCCCCTCTAAAGGGGAGCTGTGAATTCGATCAGCTCCCCCTTAGAGGGGGTGCCGTTGTCAGCACCCCTTCTAAGGGGGAGCTGTGTGCGGTGATGAGCTCCCCCTTAGAGGGGGTGTCGACAGCGGCACCCCCTCTAAGGGGGAGCTGTGAATTCGATCAGCTCTCCCTTAGAGGGGGTGCCAATAGCGGCATCCTCTCTAAGGGGGAGCTGTTTACATGTACGAGGGGCTTCGTGGCCTGGAGATGGTACTGCACCTGTGGAGATGCAAAATACAATTGACAGCGTAGAAGGAAGGCAATTGAACATAAGGGCAGGGCAACGATTAAATACCTCCTGTAGTATTCGTTGTCTCCTCTAGACTGCCCTTGTCCCCGCGCTCCATTTTTTCTTCCTCCGTTGTATTCAGGGATGCATTTTCCTCCTCTGCCTCCACGCCCGTATTGTCGACGCTTAGCATGGTTCCGGATGTTTGTTGCTCTTCCCCAGCACCTGTAGGGAAATTCCAGGATTCGGAACTCTGTCAATGCGTAAGTCAGAAGAAATTCTCTCGCCGCACTTGAGTTTCTTAATCTAAAATGCAAGCCTCGCGGGTGAGGAGGACATCTCGTCAATAACCTCACTTCTCGTAATCCCAGAGATCGGACGTAACCCTCAAGGCCATTGCTGCTCTCAGAACACTAAAATCAAAACCCTAAGCCCCACGAATTGGTGTTGGTGTAGAAAGTGAAGGTCGGAATTCCTGAGCTCGCGGGCCCTCTTGTCCGGCATGCAGTCCTCCTTCTCGAGATCACCGTGGGGTTTCTTCGTGGTTCAGCTTCTCTCTCTCGTGGTTCCCCCACTTCTTCCCCAAGCTTGCTGGTCCTTCACCTCGGTGTTCGTGGTCTCCTTCCTCGAGACTGGGGGCGGCTTTGTGGAGCTTTAGATTTGCTCCCTTGACCTCCGTGTCCGCTCCTCGAATTCACTTTCCGCACCCTCGACGTCACTGCACTCTCCCTCATGCACTCCGTCCGCTCCATCGAGCAACCCGTTCGCTCCCTTGAGCACTGTGTCCCCTCCCTCCCTCAACCTCACGTTCTACACCTTCAGCTCCCTCTCCGCACCCTCGAGGTCAGTTTCTGCTCTCTCGATCACTCCTTCCGCTTCCTCGAGCACTCCGTCCCCTCCAACGTACACCCAGTTCTCTCCCTTGAGCCGTGCGTCTGCTCTCCCGCGTTCGGGTTTCGCTCCGTGAGCCCTAAAACCGCACCTTTGGGCTCACTATCCGCTTCTCAAGCTCTCTGTCTGGTCCCTCGGGCTCACGTTCCATTCCTCGAGCACTGTGTCCGCTCCATCAAGCACGCCGGTTGCTCCCTCAAGCACACCGCCCGCTTTCTCATGGTCACTGTCCGCACTCTCGCTCTCGTGGTCACTGTTCGCACTGTCAGCACGCCGCTCGCTCCCTCAAGCACTCTGCCCGCTCCCTTGAGCACTCCACCCGCTCCCTCGAGGACTCCGTCCGCTCCCTCGAGCTCTGTGTCCGCTCTCTCTAACGGTCGGTCCGAGGTCCTCAGATCACCGTCCGTTCCTCAGTCTCGCGGTCCCGATTGTTAGGACAGGCAGTTCCACGAGCTCGCGGTCCGGTTATTTGGGCTCCCGTCGCCTTCCACTCAGGATCTTGAGATTTCCGGAACCGCTCACTTTCCGATTAACATACCTCCTTGTAATTCCAACTCTCACAATGTTCTCGCTGTGGTTCTATGGCTTGCCGACGCGGAAAATGGGATCTTGGTTACCCTGGGTCCTGCCTCTCGGTAACTCCTCTCTCATCTTTACTGCATGACTCAAGGAAAACAATCCTACCCCAGAAACTTTGCCTAGTTCAATGAACCAAAATGTATCTTAGAAATCAATCTTGCCCTTGTTTGTGCTTCGAGATTGATTGCCACAAAAGTCACTAATTCGTCACGCGCTGTCCTCTTGTAAATTTGTTCATAGTATAAAAACATATTATAATATGTATTGTTGAGTAGCTTCATGGTGACGCTATTTTGTTGAATAATTTCAAGATGACGTTTTGTGGAGGTACATGTCATCTATTTAAAAGGACGGCTTTGCTTTAGAGTTTCATTGAAGTCCATTAGTGATATTAGTTTTCCACTTTATAGTCAGAATGTCGAACTGGAGGGTTTTTTCAGAGTTCCAAGAGGAAGAAATAGAATCGGAGCCTGCATTTGAATTTTCATTGTCACAACTACCGGATCAACCTCTTCTGCCACTAAGTCTTGCGCCGCCGCATGAGCGTCCACAAGAAGAAACTGGGCCTTCTCGTCCGCCAAAGCAACCTCGTGTGGAGCGGCGATGGCACGGGAATCTTCAACGTGACGCTCGGGCACTGGAGATTTTGTTGCAGGTTGGATGTGTTGAGCCTGGCAGTCGAGATATGACATTTGAAGGATGTTTCGAAGGTCTCAACGTTGATCAATATTACTGCATGATGAAGCCTATTGAAGGAAGTCGTGGTCACCATCGTTGGTTAGAAGGGCCAGTGAATCCTTTAACGAAGGCGGGTCGTGTTCATTACATCGCTGCGACTATCAAGCGCATTCTCAAGTTCTTGCAGATGGAGTAAAATTAGTCTTGGAATTCTAGTTTTTTACCTCTAATAGGCATTGGTTTAATGTTAGTACTTCAATCCATATTTGAAGTATTTTGTTGAAACTATTTTGTTTGGTTATAGTTGTAGAAGGAAAGAATGGAAATAGTTTGGACTTTGAAGTGATTTTCCTTCTAAGTTAAAAATAAAGATATAGATGTGGGGCCAAATATGAAGGCCATTAGGTGTAAGTTGAATTTAAGAGGGAGTTAAGGGCTGATGTACACTTGTTTAGGTGGGGCAAAAGGTGTTGGAAAAGGGGAGGAAAAGATGGACACTATTCATCTTCTCTCCCAATGTTGTTTTGGGGGAACCGAGTGTTTGGAAGCTCATTGTGTATTGGGTTTTTGGAATTTGGTAATGAAAACTGGAGGAGTTGTTTATCATACTGTTAGCTTTCCAAATTGTTCTCTCTTGCTTTATTTGAAGTTGTGAGTTGAGATTTGTGCTTGTTTGAGTGGAGGGAGGTCTGCTGCCTCCTATGAAGAGGGGCTGAGACTTCGACCGACCATAGAAAACAAACAGGTCCTTTGTTTAAAATGAAACTTTGATGGAGTGTAGTACATGTTGTTAGCTTTCTATAAAGCTATCATTCATTCAATTTGGAGCATTTATGAGTGAGTTGTGAGTGTGGGAAGGTGAGAGAATCTCTTGTTTTTACCATATATGGACCGAAACTTTGAGAGGTCATAGAAGTTTGACAGAGTTTTGGAATGACTTGAAAGTTGTAGGAGTGATAGGAAATTTTGTTAGCTCTCAGAAACGCTATCAATCTTTTAATTTGAAGAAGAAATGCAAAAGTTATGAGTATGGAAGCATAGGAAGGTCTGCTGCCTTCTTTTTTTGAGTGGAGTTTAGGTACTTTGAGGGTGAAGTTGGAGTTCTTTTAGAGTTTTGAAGATATTTTTGAAGATGTGAAGGCTTAAAGACTTGAAGATGAAGATTTGAAGAGCTTTGAGGGTCTCCAGTGTGTTGTGGCTTGTGGTTCTTTTTCATTTCTGTTATTCCTAGCCGGATTTGGAGGCTAGTTGCAATTCAATTTCTACATTGTAAACCTGTTGCAAGCCGTGGTTATCCAGTAAGTGCTCTTTTTTGTATTTGTGGTGACGAAGTGGGGTTAATGGCCCACATGGTCGATCTTATTTGTTGTTCCCACCGGTGAAAGGCGCTTCCTGGTCACCGTGGGTTTGATTTTAGGAGCCAATCTTTCGGACGGCCAACTTGTGGTTTGGTCGTCCCGTTTTACCCGTCCGAGGCCTTGTTTCTTATAACACACCCTTACCTTTGGCCCTATAGAACCACCTCAGGATAGGCAGGGTTGACAGGACGTCCGGACGTCTGCGTCCACGTCCGGCGGACGTGGACGCTGACCTCCGGACGTCTTTTGACATCCCTGGACGGGCCGTCCGCGCGGTCGGGAGGCTCGTGGACGGGCCTTCGGGCGGACAGGGCGGACGGCGGACGGACGCGATCAAGCGGACGAGATCGCGCGGACGGATCTTGCGGACGGGATCGTGCGGACGCGATCGTGCGGACGGGCACGTGCGGACAGGACGTCCGCCCGATCCCGTCCGCACGATCTGCCCGTCCGATTCGCACGTACGCGTCCGCATTGCCTGGTCCGCCTTCGGACGCCATAAATAGCGCGGCGGACGGCTCATTCCTCACAATCGTTTCCCTTGCGGAGTGGGTGATCTAGTGCCTCTTAGTGGCTCTGCGCGCCCCTTTCGTTTTGGTGCGTGAACGATTGTGCTCGGATACTGAATTGCACCAATTTATTTTGGTGATTACTTGGTTTTGAAGGCCTTGTTAACAACTTCACCTCGTTTCATTGGCAAGTGTCAAACATTTTGTTAAGTTGTTCTAAAGTTTCATGTGAACTTTGTCATCAAATCATTTCATTTTAATCAAGGTTATCATGCCTCGCAATAGTAGTTCAAGGTCCAGTAACAAAGGCAAATTCCATGACATGAACTGGGGAGATTAGGCAAATCCAATGTGTGTAGCTGAACCTGGATGGGAAGAAGAGCCCAAGAAGGTTTGGGACTGCACAATGTGCAAAAAGTACGTCAAAATGACGCACCTCTCCAAAATGTGGTCATAAGAAAGAGCAGACAAACAAGTTCGACGCTGGGAAGGACAAATTTCCACGTGCGAGAGCCAACACTTTGTGCACCGATACGAGGAAGTAACGCGGTGCGCTGAGCTGCCTGACTCCAAACCAAATGTTATGAATTATTCTAACATGGCCATGGTTTGGGCAGAGATTGTACTCCACAAAGATGTAGATTGGCGCACAATTTACGGGAAAAATGTTGACAATATGAAGCGCACTGACGTTGTTATTTATACGAGTTGGACTCAACCAAGCGATTGTATGCGAATGTGGTCCAATCGAAGGCAGTTTGGATTTCCGCTGGTTGTATTGCCGGATGCTGAGGATGAATGGTCGGACGACGATGATGTAGAAGACAATCCAGCACCCGTAATATTTACAGTGGGACATGAGCGTCAAGAAGCTCGGGAAGACATCGAGTTCAATCAACAAATGCAAAAAGCTATGCGTAGGAGCATGGAGGATCGGGGTCAACAACACGGGCATGACAGGTCCTACCAACATGATCGTACTACATCTGGTTCACAAGATGGTCAAAGGGTCTTACACTACGCTAACGACCCCCGAGGTACTTATTACAACCCAGAAAGAAGCCATGGAACCACACATGATTTTGGATCTAGCCAAGGAGGCTCCCAATACTTGTCCGGATCTACTACGGGTGGTTCATATGAGCGTTACACAGGCTCTCGTCATGTCGAACCAAGGCAAGGAAGGTCTCAGCACCGTGATGTAGTTCCTCCTCCAACTTTTGGAGGTCCTTACTATGGAAATCCCAATCAAAGAGCTACGCCAAGCGACTATGAATGCACTTGGGGCGGAGGACCATATCTTGGCACTTATGGATCCGGTTCCACACCACCAAAACGTAGAGATGACATCCATTCAGATTCCGAGTAAAGTAGGTAGAGCTATTTTAGTCGTTATCTCACAATCGAGTGGGCCTTGGAATCTTTTGTTATTGGATTATAGAGTGTGGCAATCATAGTACAAACATATCGGCATCTCGGCGAATAGCATTTACGATTTTACGTACTAAAATATTTTGATGTAAATATATTGTATTAAAATGTATTTGGAGGTTGGTACTTGGTATCATCATAGCGGTATTGTTCAAGTATCAACTGTATTGCTTTTCAATATAAAAAATATTTGCGCATGACCAAATTCTATTATCATTATCCCCTAATCGTTTTTGACTATGTTTTCACCAAAAACGTTCCAAAACTGCCATTTCTAATACTAGTGTCAAATTTTAGAAAAAAAACATTCTTGGACACATGTAACCATAGGATCTTGTAGTAAACTTGTTTAAAAAGATGTGGAAAAAATTTCAGAATTTTCCACCATGTGGATTGCAAGATAATAGTGTTTGAATTGACAAAAATCCTTTTTTTGTCCCTGCGAAAAAACGGGCAGCTGCCCTTCACAAGGTCACATTCATATGAAAAAATGTCCAAAATGGTGGTTACTCTTTGGATTTATTCTTGAAGGCAAGTTGGCTACATGCTTGAAAATTTTCAGATCATTTGGAATTGTACAACATATAGGAAAAAAATAGTAAGTAGGAAGAGGTAGAGAATGATTCAAAACACTAAATTGTGAAGAATTTATTTATGGAATTGAAAAATGCCAATCCAACGGTTGTAATGTTGTAATAAACAATCTACACCCAATGTTTTTATTTTTTTTCAAAAATATTGAAAATTGAGTTAAATAAAAGACTTCAAGTCTTCAAAGTTTATTTTAGAGTTGAAATTCCATAACTACCCTTAAACTAAGAATCCTCATAACTTTTGACTCATAGATCTAAATGGAATGATTCAAAGCTTCCCATGTACATATAAATCTAAAGAACCAATTGGAAATTTTTATTTTCTTAAAAAGTGATTTTTGAAGAAGTTTTTTTCGCTGCCCATGCTGCCCGCCAAGGACTGAAAATGACATATCATGCAATAACTTTTTAACCATGTAGTCTAAATGTATGAAAATTGTTGGGCCTTAAAGCTACTCCTCGGGCACGTGTTGTATGAAAATTTCAAAGAAAAAAAATATAAATTTCATTTGTAGTGAGCTGCCCAAAATCGCTATGTTGCCAAAAAAATCACTTTGGTCTTTTAGGGGTTATATGTGTTCAACATTGATTATACAATTTTGAACCCAACCAGATTAAGCTAACATCCATCAACAATAATTGTTGCATTGCACTTCTCATTCAAGGATTTCAAGCAAAACATATGATGAATGCATAAATAGATGGTAGACATTGGACATTAGAAGTTTCAAAACACACAAACATTTCAAAACTTTATATGAATTATAAGGGTGCATATATATTGGCATACATTGATGGTGCATATATATACTAGAAAATCCTTGCACACAATCATGCAAATTTATGTACTCGCCTCTACATTTACCTAATACTTTTATAGTTCTATCACTTCTATGTCGTCCACTAACACCATAGACACTAATATGAGTGGTAGAAGTGTTCATCCGGAATAGGCCAGTTGTAATTATTGGTAAATCGATGGATGATTTCGGACAAGCTACCGCGAGAATCAATCACCGAATCACAAAGGCGCTCCAAGTAAAGGTGAAAAATCCTTGCCAAATCCTCATGGCTAAATCTTGTATGTCCTTCATTTTCCCGATGTAAGCTCACGTAGTCCGTCGACATGCAACCATTGTTGATGGCTTGAGCTATTCGACCAACCGCATATTCCTCCGATTTACGTGATAAATCCGGTATCATTGACACATCCGCGTCTCTTTGGTGCAAGTATGCAATAGAAGGGTCCACCCACCACCTCTTTTTCAAGGTCTCAGTCCGCTCACTCTGAGAGGTGAACGTGTACAAGGACTTCATTGGTTCATTACGTAAAGTAGTCATGCCCCAATCGCAAACTCCAATGTAAACACGTGACTCATCATTGGGAAAGTGAAACATAATGTTGTCCAGTGAAAGATCATTGTGCAAATGTCCAGCGCTGTGCACTGCATTCATGAGGTGCACCAATGCCCATGCAAGCTCCGTGCGCTTCTTCCTCCAACGACCAAGAAAAAATCAAAAAAAGCTTTCGTCACCTCTTTCGGGGTCGGTTGAGAATAAGCCAACCGAATGCCAATGTTATCGGGATATTCCTTATCCAATTTTAACATTTGCTTCAATGTTCCGCCATTCCACCAATACGAGTACCCTTCATTTTGCGTTGCATGAACAGCAAAAAACCGGATAACTCCATCATGTGGAATTCTCACTGCCATTGACTCGTTTTGGTGTTCCAACCTTGCGAGCGGAGGTCGTATGCGTTGTTGATGAGATACCTTCGCTGCGAACTCCCAAAATGTGGGTATCTCACGACATCCTTCAATTTGGACCCTTCGAATTGTTGCGTATCCACCCCTCAGGATTTGATCATCTTGTAGAATCACCCTTGCTGTTTCCAGAAGCGCTAAGAGATGTCGTCGCCCACGTTGCAACTCCACAACTCCTTCATCACTATTCCACCAACCCATTGAACCTCGCCTATTTCGATTCTTTGCAAAAGGGGCGCATTGGCGAACAAACAAGTCTGCCCTCAAAATGACCTGTTCAAAAGCGCCATCACCTACGCGGTGTTGCTTCCCGTACTTCTCTAAGATCACCTTTGCATTCCACAATGCATCATGGACCTTGTTCTTCAAAAATTGTTGAAAGCCCTTCTTCTCCATTTCATAAATCCAGTAGAGTACGTTTAAAGCATCCGTGAACTCTTGTGCCATATCTCCCTTGAATTTAGCTGGACACTCGTCTTCATACCTCGCATATTTGGTATACAACGACGCAGTGGTTTCCGACTCATAAAAATTGACAATGCATTCAATGAGAAATGCTTTGCAAGCGAGAGAAGGAGCGTCCATACTCGCCTCACTGTCCGACTTCACTCGTTTATCCTTCGCAGCCTTCTTTGATCTCGGCATCGTGATGAAATCACGTTTAGAAGTGCACTTGCAATTTGTAATCCACAAGGCAATATACGATTTGCCAAATGACCATACGCGAAATGTAGAAAAAAAAAGCAACAAGTATCCCCTAGAAATCACACTCTTATCTTCCCTTAGAAAGGAGCCAATGGAGGATAAACCACCAAGCTCTCCGCTTTCTCTTGCATGACACAAGGGGGAAGATAAAAGTGAGGAGCAGACGGGTCGTCCGACTCTTTTATGCAAGGCGGACGCCACCCGTCCGACACATCGGACGGCCCCGGTGAATCGGACGGCCGCCGTCCGCTTTGGGCCGTCCGACCTGGGCAATTCGCCTGATCGGACAGCCCCTCTCAAGTGGAGATCAAATTGAAAGATTTTTCGAGGTCGTCCGACCAGGCGGACGGCTGCATCATCTGACTCCTAAAACGACCTCGACCAGCAAATAATGACAAGGATGGGAAAGACAAAAATCTCATCGACATTCACTTTCTTACTTAAAGAACTTGAATCATTAAATAGAACTCCAGCGTTTTTTAATGCAAAGATCTTCAATTTTATACACTAAGTCCTACATCCTAAACCCTATATCCTAAATCCTATACCCTAAATCCTATACCCTAAACCCTATACCCTAAAACCTAAATCCTAAATTGTACTCTAAAGTTACAAATGTAAGAAATCATAACTAATTAAAAATATGAAAACAAATGCAAATTAAGTTCCTCAAGAAATATATGGACCATCTTCAATTAAGAACTTAACTTGAGGATTCTTGATTGGGTTTAGGTGTTTCTTGAATTCATAGCATGCACAAGTTCGCAAATAAAGCTTTGAAGTCAATTTTTTAATTTCTTATGTGAATATATTTTGTTAAACAAATTCAACAATAGACATTTTATGTAACTTTATCAACACCATTGTCCCACATTAGTTGCATGAATTTATACCTCAAAGAATTCACCAATGTGCAATTGTGCATGGAATTTAAAAATTAAATGTTTACTTCTCTAGCTTTTCTAAATTGGGATGTTTGGTCATTCAACCCTTTGAGGAATATTCACGTACGTCTTTCACCTTGTGCATTTTAGCCAAAATTTAGGCAATTGAGTTATGAATAAATGATTAAATGTGAAATGTTTAACCGCTACTTTTTAGGCACCTTGGCACCTTGCTTAACTACATTTTTTTGCGATGAACCTTTTTAACTAAAAAAGGCTACTCTAGTGATGGTGAATGTCTAATTTTATATGATAAACAATTGAGTTGAGAATCTAAAAAAAAGATTTTAAAAAAGAAACACTTAGTTTTCACTCATTAAAAAATTGTTAGGTAGAAGTAGATTCAAGATCGAAGGAAAAATTAAATCATTAATAGCTCTAAGATAGTAAGATAGAATTGAAATATACTAATTTCCACTCTGAGATTATTCTAGCAAGGAATGTAGACCTCATGAATTTTTATTTTTTATTTTAACTCTTAGAATTCAATTCAAAAATGAATACTTCAAGTTATTTATTCTAAAAGATACCAAAAAAACTCAGAAATTTACAAAAACTATTGAGGCCATAGGAGCCTGCCCAAAAATCTTACATCCATTTTGTCCCCCGATGGGACAATGGGACTTGAGAGAATTAGAGGTTAAACTCAAAAGAACTATACATTCATTTTTTAAAATTTGTGAAGTAGAAATTGATGCACTATTAAATGAAAAATAATACGCTAATAACTTTTGGAAGAATTGAAGAATTGTTAATCCCAATGAAAAAAATATTCTAATAGACAATTAATATTCTTTGATATCAATTTTGAATAAAGAACTTTGAATTCTAGAGACATAAGACAACTCTATATGCTTTTTCTAACTTCATGATTTGCACTCCGCAAGACCGCAAGTCCGCAACATATAAGTTATATAACTCCAAATGATTTTTGACAACATTATTTGACATTGAATGGGGCAATTTCTTATATGTAGGTAATTACTAATTAGGTATCAATCTATACTATCATGACCAAAATGATTTTTTAATATTACATCAAAATATTATCACACATCCATTTTCAAAATACACTTCTAATTTGGACAACATTTATATGAATGACATGAACCCGCAATCCTAAATCCTAAATCCTATATTAGAACTTTGCATACAAATATCTTAGAAGATCGTGACTTTGATGCAATAGTATTATATAAGTACATAGCAATTGTTTTTAGTTTCATGACATTAAGTCGGGTTTCGCTTACTTCGACAAATTTCTTTATAAAAATAATTATTTTAAAATTGAGATGTCTTACAGTATATAGTAATATATGATTAAAATCCAAATAAATTTTTGAATATAATTAAATCTACGATCTATCATCAAAAATTTAGAAAAAAAAATTTAGAACTATAGGTAGCATTTCATTTTGATCTTTCAAGATGGTCATTTCAAAATATCATTGAGATGTTTAATTTCAAGATTGCACCTAAAAATATGATGTGCACATTGAAGAATGAAGTTTGATGTCGGTGTCATGAGGAGTTCAATGTCTTTGAAGTATTCACATTGGATGCTTGTTGTCATGAAGGCACACTCTTTGGAGATGACCTGGCCATTTCAGGAATCCTATGCTGCACTAAATGAGAAAAAAACATGCACTGCCATGGTCCGATGGGCGGTCGGAGGTGACCAAGGCGCGGACGGGACACCAGGCAGACAGGCGGTCGGACCGTCCGCCCGTCGGACGGAGGTGATCAAGGCGCGGACGGGACACCAGGCGGACAGGCGGTCGGACCGTCCGCCCGTCGGATGGAGGTGACCAAGGCGCGGACAGGACACCATACGGGCAGGCGGTCGGACCGTCCGCCCGTCGGACAGAGGTGATCAAGGCGCGGACGGAGACCAGGCGGACAGGCGGTCGGACCGTCCGCTCGTCAGACGAAGGTGCCCAAGGCGCGGACGGGAGACCAGGCGGACAGGCGGTCGGACTGTCCGCCCATCGGACGGAAGTGACCAAGGTGCAGACGGGCCACGAGGCGGACGGGCGGACAGACGGTCTTCGCTAGTTTTAAGGTATTTGAAAAAACAAAATTTTGATGGTGTGCACAACATGAATGAGCAAATTTGTATTACAAACTTAAAGTTCGAACAATGAATTGTCATAACATAATGTGTTTAGGGTAAAAAACTAAACACTCAAGTTTACATCTTCTCAATCTTTATAAACTATGGTTGATAGTCACTATCTCCTTTGACTTCAGCCCCGCTACTATGACCTGTTGTATCCCATCCGGAATCATCGTCACTGGATGAATTTTGCATACTATCTGATGAAGATTGTACAATCTTTCCTCTTTCTTCTTGTACTTGTTTCGATGTGCTTGATCTCACTGGTCTACCTAACTTATGATCCCTTTTGACTTTTAGTAGAGACTTTCCAATACCTCCCTTAAGATCGTGGATTGGTTTCACCTTTCGCTTGGTTAGAGGCAGACTTGCATCAAGGGGGGTTCTACCTACATTTTGTTTTTTCAATGGAGAGATTGCAAAAGGCTCCATTATTCTTTTCCTCTTAGCTTTTTTAGACTCCTTCACCGCGGGTGGACGTGCTTCCGAACCTCCTGGAATGTTTGTCTTCTCTGCGGACAAAGCTTCCACTGTAAGGTTTGAAAATTTGATCGGAGAATGCTTTGCATGGCTAGAAAATCGACAAAACATAGACTCCAATGTTTGCACATCATCATTGTCTGATGAAACGGATGGATTGGGATTGGCTCCAATATGCAATTCCTTCAAATTGCTCAAATGTTGTTCTTTGAACCGTGAGTCTCCAGGACCATTCAAAGTCGTGCTACCGCTTGTATATAGTGCATGTCGAGGACCGCTACGTGATGGTAATTGAGGATCTCGCACGAGGTGCTTCATGTCTTTGGCGTTGCGGTGTGGCATTGGGCACATGGACTCCAATACACATGGATCTTGACTTCCCTCTATTCGAGGTGCTTGGGCATTTTGAATGCCGAAAAGTCCAATAGTTTCACTTGTCAATGCCCTTGGTAATTCAATATTTTGGTTGATCACATTTGTGTGGGACTTCACCCCACACTCTGTCTTTGTGTTGATCATTTTCTTCCGCTCCTACCGTTGTCATGGATGGACACTCGGGAATTCGAATCACTTCATCCATTTGGGGAGTTTCATCACCTATAACCATTTCCTCATCTTCCTCCGCTATCTTCGCATGAGTATTTTCCCTATTTGCTAGAAGGTTTTCACTACGCAACAATCCGGTTCCATCTAAGTATTTAGCTATGGAAGGTCCACCTTCGTCATATTCACAGTCGTCCTCATCCAACGGAAACTTGTAAGGGTCTTCACAATGATCTCCGATGTCTGCATCATAATGAGGTGGGCTTCGAAGCGGTTCATCATCGAAATTGCGGATGCCGTGGTCATCTTCATCGTCCATGAGGGGATCAACTTCTTCACCGGATTCACCACCCTCGTCTTCTGATGAAGACAAGGCCGAATCCTCTGACTCGAGGTTCTCATCGTACCACTTCTTCTCGTCATTTTGCTTTGATGCACCGAGGACTTTGGAATTGGTATACACATATACCAAATCCTGTGCTCTTTGTGGCTTCAACTTGTTCCGATATTTGTTGTGAACAAAAGAATAGCTACTCCAATTTCGTTCACATGAAGACGATGATACCGGTTGGGCCAAAATCCTCTTGGCAATTGGAGCAATGAGCTTCCCGCACGCGCCCTCAAAATCCCACCAAGCATGCGCTGACAATTGTTGTTCACCCGGATCCAACATGTTGTGGAACGGAGGTTCCCTATGGTGGAAGGCTACAAATTCCTTCACCACCTTCGCATACTCTGAAGGTGTACATATTTGCATCAAAACGCGCTTGCATGCAGCCATGGCATCGGTGTCGTCGGCTAGTTCTTTGTCTTCAAGAAGGTAGGGATTCAAAAGTGCTCCTGCATAATGTAAATCGGTCTTCACCATATCACGTCGTTCGTAGAACGCCTTTACCAACGGGATGGCTTTATCCAAAGCCAAACAAAAAGGCTCTTTGTCTAAAGCGAGGACGTGCTTCTCTAGTTTCCTCATAATATGTAACACCTTGCCCATGCATGTTGTCTTCGCATCCAAATCACGAAGAGCACTGACAATTGGAGCTGTCACATCTTCAAAATTTTGACAACGATGCCAAAAATGACCATTTAGAATGGTCTTCTTCACCCATTCGGATTCTAAACAAGTTTTGGATTTTCGCGAGTGCTTTCTAGCATATTCCTCCCATTGCGGGTCCGTCACAGTTTGTTGCAATTGTGCTTTCACCTTGAGCATACGTGCAACCATGTTGTAATTCGAGGCAAATCTTGTTTCCACCGCCAACAACAAGTTGTACTGCGTCGAATATTTCCGAAGTATCGCAAGCGGCATGTGCCTCTTCTTGAAGAATTTGACTATCTTTCGGGAATCTTTCACGACGTCATCAATCCATTGTTCGTTTGCCCAATCTTTTAGCAACAAATTCAAGGCATGCACCATGCAACCTTGGAAAAAAATGTGGGGATAGGTAGTAGATACCAAACTCCATGCTGCTGGATTTACAGCCGCATTATCTGTACTCACCTGCACTACGTTTGCAGGGCCCACTTGTTCTATAAAACTCTCTAATATAGAAGCCAAATATGGAGCATCTTTCGTTTTCCCAGTTGTATCCACCGATCCTAGGAATTGCTCACCCGCGGATGACACAAGCATGGCATTTATCAATGGCCGATTCAAAACCGAGGTCCACCCATCAATAGACAATGTGGCTCCAAACTTCTTGATACTGGTTTCTGTCCGCTTACGGAGATTGACCTCTAAGTCTACCTTAGCTTGGTCAAGCAATTTATGACGTAGATCATGGTATGATGGTGGGCTATAAGGTTGGTGAAACTCCGCCGTTTTCTTCACTGCTTCTTTGAAGGCTGGATTTCGGGCTACAGCAAATGGTATATTTGCCGCATAAAAGAAATTGGCCCACATTGCATTCAAAATGCGTTTATTTGCTTCGTCGAATCCCTCTACTAGCCTACTCTGTCTTTGAGGCCTACTACTTGATGTTCGCTGAGTTCCACGTCCACCTGATGCTTGTGTACTTGGATTTCCTTGGGAAGAACCACCAACATATTCCTCTGGTGCCGTGCATGAGTCTTCTTCAGTAGAGTTCACAGTGTCTCTCGCATTTGACATAGCACGAACAACCATAGGCATAGGTGTGTCGTTGCCATCCACATTGTGTAGAGTACCTCTTTGTGGAATCACTCCATTGCAACGAATAAATAGACCTCGAACTTTAGATGTCATTTGAGTACAAAGGCTGATTCCTTTGTTACGACTCCCTGATGTGCCTGCATATCCCAAATGACTAAACATACGGACCGGCTTCTTGGCAAATACCAATTTGCAAGCCTGGCATTGTACTTTTCCATTTGATAGGGTTTCGTACCAAGAAGACCAATCCTTGGTCATGGTGGCTGTTTTAGGCTCTGTATATTGAAACTCTAAATTCAAAACGTAATGATAACAATTGGGTAAAATCGTTCAAATGTTTATGCACAAAGCCTTGGAAAACAAGGCCCCCCTTTCCACTGAACTATGCATTACCAAGCAAGGGACACAAAAAATTGCAGCGCCTAGCCCTTGGAAATCTTAACGTTCAGTTTCTTAGGAGTGTTTGCAAATGTCAATTTCAGAACTCTTATAGTCTTCATCTGTATGTGACCGTTGAATATGGGAAAAAAAAAATCCTCCCACAACGGTCACGCGGACGGCGGACGGCCAGTTGGGCCGTCGGAACAGCGGACGGCGGACGGCCAACTGGGCCGTTGGAACAGCGGACGACGGACGGCGGAAGGGAATCTGGGCCGTCCAAACAACGGACGGGCGGACGGCGGACGGGAATCTAAGCTGTCGGATCAGCCGATGAGCCGACGAGCCGACGGAAATCTGGACCGTCGATTCAGCGGACGGGCGGACCGCGGACGGGCCGACCTAAAACCTGTTGGGCGAACAGGCGGTTCTTACAATTTCGGTAAGATGTTTGAAGTGTGCAGACAGGCAGACAAGTGGATTACACGAATAGAAATGTATGTGCAAATGAAAATGGGTGATTTGTAGGCATGGGATTATAGAAGATAACATAACAATAACTTAAAATGATTTTGTACAAATGTACAATAGGTATGATCTTCTGCAATAGGTACGCAAAAGAAACATATTTGACAAATAAAGAAGGCAAAATTTACCATTATGAAAAAACAAATCCAAACATATTTGTATTGCATAAATATTTATACATTAATTAAAAGCAACTCATGACATACCATGAGTGTTGTGCATTACTAATATTGAATTCTCATGAGATTCAAATAAGTACAAAACAAATTTCATTGGTTAACCCCCTAATACAAACACTATTTTGTATCATCGCTACCGTTTGCAGAAATATGAGAGGCACCCTCTAACCCTCTTGTTCCTTAAGTCTTCGACTTGCTCTACGAGTTTGAGGACCACCCGACCCGGAGGCTGTGCCCCCTCCTGATCGGACTTCCATGTCCACGGCGATGAATTGTCGTTTGATTTCTGGAGAGTAGTCATCTTCGTCTTCCATCTTCCGTTTATTTTTCCTTGTGGGAGACAAATCTACTTCTTGTGCCTTTAACGCTCTCAAAGCCGAATAAATCTTTTCTATCATAGCATTTACCGCTTTGTCATCATCTCGAGGGGTCAACGAGATCGCTTGCCCTGTGCCATGTAGAAAAGTCCTCCACGTCGTTATAATGTCGGTGATCCTCTTATCAAATGCACTTGCCACCTCCACGAGTGCATGTTCTGTGCTTGATAGCCCATCTACATTAAAAACGGCACGAACTTGCGCAGCTTCTTCCAATTTTGATAAGAAGAGGGCCCTCCCTATTAAGCTGTGATTGTATGCTCCGTACTGCTCATTGAACTCTTGGGATGGTTGCACTTCTATCCAGACGCCATCTTCTCCTTTCCGCACTTCCTTTTCAGGAAATCGGAAGAACTTTTGATGTGAGATGCTCCAGTGTCCCCGCATGCTATGACAAAACAATTCTCGAGCCTCCAAGTCTTCAATACCCCTGGCCCGCAACTCCACCTCTCTATTGCGCATCATCCAGTCAAAGTCATCCAATTCGTCATTGTAGTTCTCACAAACATCATGCATGAGTTTTTCCGCATTCCAAATTAGAGGTCGCCCCCAATGAATGTAATTTTGGAATAGAAATGGCTTTTGGTCAAGTGGAAGGATCCATCGATTGTGTTCGTGGCTAGGGGGCATGCTCTCCTCGTGCCCAACCATTTCGTAAAACCTAGGGCTCAAAGGAGAACGACACTCGGGACAAACCGAACGAACAAGGGATGATTTCACCATGCACGTGATATGGTAAGTGTGGCGACATTGGCCCATGATTAAGGCGCCCTCAGGACCAAAATGATCTAGACAAAGGCTGCATTTACCCTCCAATAGTTCCGTATTTGAACTTTCACCATGCACTACTATCTTGTCCGCCTCTTTGATGTGCGCTGAATGCGAGTTGTAAGGGGCCCAACCTTCTTCTACTTCCAAGGTCCAATTCATGGACTTTGACGCAATCTTTTGCGCGTCATTCAATCGCTCAAACATTGCCGACATGTCCCCCCAATATGCGACGTCAATTGAACCCCAATGATGTACCTCAAACATCCTTCTAATAGATAAGAGGTCAGAGGAAATGGCATCGCATTGCTCCTTCGACTTCATGGTTAATTTGAGAAGTCCCTTCATTGCTCGGGTTACTACAGACGGTTTGTCTTGTAGTTTTTGAACCCACGTCAACCAATGAGTGTCGGAACTGCTCTTTGGCAAGCATTTATCTAGCTCCATTACTTGCATCATTTTCTGATATTGTGCCTCCAAATAGATGTTTTGTTGAGTTACCAACTCTAGTTCATGCTTCACCTCTTCAAACTCGTGGCCTTTCGTTTGCATGGACGTGTCTTGGAATGTGGGAGGAGGATTATCCATGGCGGTTTCGGATATTACTTCCTTTTGGTTGTTTTCCTCAACCGCTTCTATAGGCACAGCTCCGCCGGTCTTTGGAAGAACATATCCTCCATCCTTCAAATTCTTTTGCTTGAGCGCTACAATTTCGTACTCCAATTTCTCGATCAATTCCCTTTGAGAAACTAGAGTGTCATATCGGGAATCCTGTGCGTTCGCAAATCTTTCATAATTAGCGCACACTCCTTTGAATGCATCCTTCAATTGCTTGTGGTCTTCTTTCAATTTCTCGTGCTCTATCTTCAAAGCCTTATATTTCTCATTTTCTTCAGCGAAGATGAGCAGCTTACGATTATTTTCGACCCGCTCCTCCAATAATGGTTTCATAGACGTGACGAAATTCCAAAACGACAAGGCACCTTCTACCAACTCGGGCCCGGATTTGGTGAATATCTGAGCAACTTCCATAAGTTTGGGGGCAATGCTAGCTACAAATTGAGCTGTAATCGACAATCTTTTTGAGGTGATCACAAAATTGGGCCATTGATCACTGTATTCGGCGAAGGGATTACTCGGTCCGGCCTCGTTTGCGGTTTCAGTTAAGCCCGCCTTGTTTGCGGGGTTACTAGGACCGGCCTCATTTGTCTCGATTACTTGCTTTGGTTGAAGAGAGATGTCTTGTTGATGTGCCCTAAACAAATAAGAAGCTTCCAACAAGCTTTCCAATTTCCTCGCCATTGGCAAATGACAAAGATCCTCCAATTGTGCCGTATTTTGAGTTGACAAATGCGGATAGCTCTTATCCAATGGGTTGTCATCAATGGACACATTTTGCACCATGCCATCGAGTTGCTTTCCATTTTTTGGAAACATCTGCCCTTCAACTCTTGGGCTCGATACGGGGCCGAACATAGGGCTTGATACGGGGCCCAATACGGTGCCCAATACGGGGCTCGATACGGGGTCCAATACGGGACTCAATACGGGGCTCGGTGTGGTTGGCAAGTCTTGATTGCAAGGTACTTGTGTCATAAAATTCGTAGCATCGCTCGCTATGATATTATCAATTGATGCAATGGCCCTTGCCATTTGTTCGGGACGAACCTCTTCCCGATGTTTTTATGGTGCAGACGGGGTCACCGGTTCCTCCTTCACGGGCCGCATGCTTAAAGCACCACTTTGTTCACCCACGGATGTAAAATTGCGTGTGCATATCCAATCCGCCCGAGGAGTTGAAAACACCTCTCCGTCAACACCTTCCACCGTGGCATTTGACATTGTAGTTGGAATCTTCGTAGAATCCAAATGTACTCCAATATTTCCCCCCTCCATGATCTCTTTTTTAACCTGCATTAAAGCATGTTTTTGTCGCTTCTGTGATTTTGGTGCCTCACTTGGACTTGCCTTTGGATCATACAAATCGGGAATATCTTTTTGCCCTTTTGTAAGCAAAAGCGGAGCCGTAGTTGTCGTTGGATATGTGCTCTAGTCCACCTTCCGAGCCAATATGAGCTCAGCATACACCATAGAGGCCACGCTGTAGTTTATGAGACCCTTACTCATTGATTTGTCCCCGAAGAGGGCCCGCCAAACCTCAAGTGATCGATGGACAAAATGTCCATCCTTGCAATTCGATGGCCTGTAATAGAACCCTCGTGTGTGAATAATGTGGAACTCACGAGGCCACAACTTGTCGATGTGATACATTTTCACATATCTTTTGCAGATTTTGGAGGTCCAATAAGTTTCTTCTTCCTTCTCCCATTCGTTCTCCGCTTTGATATTCGGATCATCTAAAATGTCCCAGTGAAGCTCGTGGGCAGTCCCCTTTGATTTTGTCTTTGCGCTCTTGCCACCTCTTGAAGTCATCGCTACAGTACCCTTGCTCGTACCTTCCGTTGTCATGGCTGACGACAAGTGATATCAAAAAATAATTGACCTCACTCTCCACCCGTATAGGAGCAACTAGCACAATGAAGCAACAGTTGTAACGTCCGACACGGGTTCCACCTCTAAATGGAGAGAAGAAGTGAGGAAAAATGGAAGGGCCGTCCGCCTTTATACCCGTTCGCCACCAAACCTAAAGTAGGTCCGGCTGCGAACGCCCTCCCAAACCTCCCGTCGACTGACCGTCGTCTGCCCGTCCGCCCCGTCTGCCCGTCCCGTGGTCTGCATCCAGCAGATGGTGGCCACTACGTCCGCTGCGTCCGCAACAGCGTCCGCGGACGCTGCGTTCGAACGTCCGGACGTTCGATTTTTGGACGTAATTTGCCCCCGGACGTTCCAATTCGTCAACCCTGAGGATAGGTCAACGGAAGATTGAAGTGAAGATCAAGCGAAGATTGAAGAGAAGATTAAGTGAAGATTCAAGTTTTGTTACTTACCTTTCATCTACACTCCCAACTTGCAGCCAGACACCTCGTGTGTTCCCTAAGCGCGCTCCTCTCTACCCGACATTTGGTGCTCCCGACAGTTTCTTCGAACTATTACACTAAAGTCTCGCAAGTCCGGTGGCGCTCTTCCAACTTCTAGAGGGGGCAATTTGGCATGGAGACTCTTGTTCTAGTAACTCATGGGACAACATTAGTATCCTCCCTGAGTTTCACCTTTCCTGCAACGAGAACCCTTTCGCGGTCTCTGATGTTTTCAGTGCTAATCAGACCCAGGACTCCATATAACGCTTACGCTGTCTCTAGTGCTGCTAAAAGCCATTGGACAACAAGCCTCGTAAGAGTCAATCATGCCCTCGTGGGTCATTCCTATGTCAATCTGGCGGGAGCTTTGGAAATGTGTCACTCGCTGTTCCGGGAGATCTGACGGTGAAAGTGTTACGAGCTTCGGCTAATTACTCACGACATCCCAGCTGCTCAAATTGGCTATTGGACATGAAGCCTCATAAAATTCTCACGCGCTCAAACTGTGAAGCACACGTTCACTATAACTCTCAACAATAACATGCGCCTTAATTTCCACTTTCATAGATTACTCGCTCAGCTAGTAGAAGCATTTCAAATGAGAAGTTAGTTCTGCGGCAAACATCAATAGTGTGAGCTCCTAGGAAGTTGTAAAACACTCCTAATTTTCCATTGTACTCCAGGTGAGGCGCTAGCTGTCTTCCCGACGTTGTGGAACCTCTTGCAAGTTTTGCCAGTAATGAATTTGCAGCGTGATGAGAAAAAACGCGCTGCCTTGATCATTACATGAACCTAAGATGACGGATTACTATTCATACTCAATGTAGAAGGTACTAATGAAAACACCTTCGACAACACAAACAATGATAGTAGGAGACGAGCCAAAAGTTTGGTCATCACATTACCTCGCTTTGGAGTGGTCTCTCTACTCGACCCTTCTGCAGGATCTCCAGCACACTTGTTGGGTGTACTTCCACTTTCGCTTCTACCAGGGGACGAATTCACTGGAATTCCTCGGCCCTTCGTGTCCTTCGCAATTTCTGAGAGGCTACATGAAGGAACACCCTACATTCCGCCAGCTGATGGTTCTCCTCCAGAAAATTCTAGGACTCTTACAGTTTCTCTGGCATCAGCTATTCTAGCCTTTGATCGCAACTCCCTCATAATCCTAGACTTCTTCAGACGCTTCGGATTTGTGAAATACAGAGCTTGTCGCTTTCGTCTCTTTGGCATTCTAATGGACATAGATATTCATTGTCATTTCAACCTTAAACAATACTAATTACCCTAATCTTATTTATGTAACGTAAAAGCTATTCAGATCTCACTACGTATTGTTTTAAGTGCTTCCGCCGTAAAGACTTAGTTACGCAGCCCATTGGGGTGTTAAACCCTTTAGACATGCCAACTACCACGTGTGATTACAGGTGTACAGCTCAAGTTAGAATGAGTAATGACATCATTCCATTCTGGTGGAACGACGGTGACAATTGGCAGGTCAGTCCTTTCGACGCCGTGGCGCCGTTACGACCTCATTTAACATGGAGCTGAGTGTCATGGAGCCTCATTATGTAGAATCAATTTGTCCTTCAATTTCCGAGTTTGAATATTCTGACACTTCAGTTGACGTTTTGTCTTAAGGCAGTTCAAGGAATTGAAGAATAACTAGTTATGGACCTAAGGGCTCCTCGTTCTATCCAGAATAGGTGAAGCTTTATAATTTGTGGTACTCATTACTAGAAAATGAGATGCGGGTTTCGGGGTCTTGCAACCCCTCATAATTTTAGTATCTGGTTTTGTGTAATTACAGTAAGTCAGGCAGCTTCTATAATTCTTTCTGGTTTCAACTGGCTGGCGATTTGACAGTGTTAATTTTAAGTGGGAACGGATACTAATTGAATGGAACATGTACCACCGAGTTTTGTTCAGTACTACATTGTCATGAAGAATTACTAAACGGCGGCATGTCTTTAGTTATGATATGAGAAAATTGTATAGAGGTACTCCTACAACCCTTCCTTATTTATTTATGTCCTCTGATAGGCAGATTTTATCTATTCCTTGTTTTACACTAAAGTTACGTGTTTTTTGTATTGCCTTCGTATGAGTTCGGGTTGTCATGTCTAACATAGAGGATGCCATCTCGAATACGGCTCTAATTCGAGGAGATGGAGCAGCAGTACCTGTTTCCTTCATCATGGGGGAGGATGGCTTTGCTATAGTTCGTTATTCTCGTTTGGCTTCTAGGCTTCGGATTATGGAAGGTACTTTGGATTTGGATGTTGTTAACCATGTCTCGGGGCTGGTCTCTCACACTGTAGCGCAGATGTCCTGTGAATCTCCTGGCGGTGAGGTCTGGTCTTTGTCACCCGGAAACTATTGCGTATATGGAATGAAGGAGATTCCAGTCAATTCTACAGCTAGACGTTCTTCTGCAATATCGGAGGTCACCCCAATGCTTCGGAACGTTAAATTAGAACATGTCGATGGACCAATCCTTGTTCTCAGTGATGATTCTGATAGTGACTGCATCCTTTCCAAACTTGACTTTAGTGCTCCAGACCCTGTAATCCCCCCGGTCGTGCACGCACCTTCTGTTCATGTCTTCATGAATCAGGGCTCTCCCGCCGATCAGGTCCATCTACGTCTAAGCCTCCCTTGCCGCCTGCTGAGAGTATCGTCAACTGCCTACGTCAGTTGAAGACTAGCAAGGGAGCTAGGTCAATTCTTAGCAAGTTAGATTACAATTCAATTGCAATAGAGAAGGTGGAGTATCTGCGAGCGTTGCTAGCGCGTGAGCGGGGAGCGGAGAGCGGGGAGCAGGAAGTGGTGAGCGGGGAGGGTAAATTTTAATTATTAAAAAGAAATTCTTCAAAATAAGAAAATAAAGTTGAATGAACACGAATAAAAAATATGATGTAAACTGATGGAAATGGATGAAAAAAAATCCAGATGTACGTAGAAATGGACGAAGCACGGGGCGGACAATAGATGAAATTGGATGAAAAAAGTAGATGAAAAGTGGATCCAAAAAGTAGATGAAAAGTGGACCAAAAAGTAGATGAAAAACTTGGATGACAAATGGGTAGCAAAGTAGATGAAAGTGGATGAAGAAATTGGATGGGAAAGGTGGGTGACAATAAATGGGACAGCTTCACAACATCAGAGCTTCAGAAATTGGAACTCGCTCATGAAAATGGATAACTACCCGAATGACAAACTCATCAAAATCCAAATGACTAACTGATGACAAGGATTTGCTAAAAAATATTGCCTTTTACGAGAACGACGACACTACATTTACAAAAGAGGGTTCAGCTAATTGAGGACCTAAGACCGCGTAATAACAATGCTTTATAACCGTGGAAGACAATAGATCAGTGTTATAGAGAACTAATGTTTTGAAGTGGCTGCATGGTTAATGAACCTAGTTAATGAACCTAGTTAACTGTGCATTCCTTCGTTGTACAGTTCGGAATCATAAAACATTTACACAGAATTGTAGCATTTCACTTGTACGCCAAAACTCAGAAGGTTCCATTGCTTTATGCGGTGTACTGAAATTAAATGTGGAAATTCATACAATGCTAATTGAAAACACAAAACATAATGTCTGAATCTAAAAAAGCAATACAGAAAACTCCAGTACATTTTTTTGATATGATGGCCTACTCCTACAAGGTTCAGAAAATGCAAGTAGTGACCCTTCTGGTCTCACTACTACTTCATTAATAACACTTGTAGTCACATGAAGATCTCTGGGAATGTATAAGCACTTTCTCTCTAATTAGGGTCTAAGTGGTTAAGTATCCCACTAAGAAGTATTAGCTTCACCTCATTGAAACTAAAACTGGGAGCATGAATGAAGCCATATACTGGGGATTGCAGGTTACAGATGACGATAAGAAGGAAATAAAGGTGCTTACAGTTTGACCACTGACCGCGCTTTCCTAAGGCCTTTGTCTTCATCTCTTTGAAATAAGGACACGTAAACTCTGGAAACGATGAAATCGTAAGCATATATTGCTCAGTCCGCGGTTCTACTCCAGAAGTTAAACAAACTATGCATCCAAATCCAGGGTGAGGAACCATAGTCACTCTATGAATTTGTGCATTCAATATCATAGCTAAAGCGGTATTGTTTGCATGTTTCCCTGTAGGTGCCTTGAGGTTCCGACGAATGATTTTTCCTGATCGTAATTTAGGATGTTCGTCAGGTGCCAATGGAATGGGATAAGCATTGACCAAGTCAACCCCACACTCTCCCCCAAACAACCTGCGAGGTGAAATTACTTCACGTTGAGGAAGTCTGAAGCCAGCTGATTCTAAGGCTAAAATCTCTTGCTTTGACAAGGCAGTGCCCCTTTTAACAGGCCAAATGTCAGGAACGGGGGGTTTAGACAACACCCACTTCCGCTTCGTCCCCTTCATACAACGTTCTATATCATCATTGCAAAAATAGAACTCCATACGCTCGTTTTTATTTTTCTTGTAATTCACCATCATACCTGTATATGTTGGTGCTGCTGTGTTGACGCTATTGGAGACAATTCTTGTTGTGCATTTCTTCTTTGTATTCGCTTGAAGGGCAAATCATGCCTTTGCAGATGTTTGGGGAAGTCTTGCAATGTGCTAGGTCAGGACATCACAGTCGGTCTCTTGGATACATGATACATGGAAGGAAGGACCTTGAGTACGGCACTGGGATTCCTGCCGCGTTTCAATAAACAAGGGTACGTCTACTTCCACAGTTGGGCACACATCCTCTACAATTGGGGTTAGAGAAGGAGCACTTGTAGAAGCCTTCCACGATCTTGTCTGTACTCGGGGATGTGAGAAGTTCACTTTATCCGGTCTATGTGAATCATGCTCGCATCCCAAAGGGTGGTCCGCCTTTTGTTTCTGTGATCCAAATACTTCTTCACCTTCAAAATGAGGCTGTCTACTAAGAAATTCTTGAACTGATGGAAGGCTTGAAATAGCTTCAGTGAGCACCTTCGGATTCCCGCTTCGTTGAGCTGATCGTTGGGCAACGCGGAGTAGTAATTCTTCCTTTCTAGGACCCGTCCCCGCATCTCCGCCTTTAAGGTATTGGTAATACCTTACCATCTGCATAAACGCTCTGACAAAATCATCAACAGTGGCAATGTATAAATCGTTCCCATGATTTCCAGACTGTTGAAGCCACTTATTGTGTACAGTCTCGGCGAGGTTGCACGAGGGCATCTCGGCCTTCTCCGTGTCAAACAGATCCTGAAGACATCGGAAGCATGTCAAATTAGTATAAACGACTAACATCATTAATTCACTTGCCACTTGTCAAAACAAAAAAATAAGACTTGCTGAAGAAATACACTTACCAGTTGCATGAACCCCCCCCATTGCCGATAACGAAAGTGCCAAAATGAGAGCCAAAGTTCCAAACGATGTAGGCCGTCTTCAGTTGTGGCACCGGATGAGGTCCACCATACTTTAATCGCAAGGTAACGTTCTTCAGATTGTTCCGTTGAAATGGCATTTTTGTACTGTTTGCATAGAAGTCGGTGTTGATCTTGTAAGTCCGCCCGTATATCAGCCTTTGTATGCTTTTCCATGGATTGGGTCCAATGAAAAAGGCAAGTCTGCTCTCGATTCTCCATGGGTACACTAGTGTCACCTGATCCGTAGATAATTCGTACCGCATTCCAATTTGCTTGGGCACTATCTGCCATGAACCCTTTGAACTGAGTTTTAGGGACCCCATGTCTCTGCAGAACTGAATTTAGGTTTGTCCAGAATATGACTTGTGCAATACAGTCTTCTGATTGCATGTCGCACATGGCAATGATCATTACTCGACAGCATACACTGTCATAAACGTGGCATGCCATGGTAGTCCATCCTTTTACCCGTTTCACATGATCAAACATCATCCAAGCATCCTGGAGGTCACCACCACTTTGCATACGCTTGACCAAGTCTACTCCACTGCCTGGACCTACTTCCGACATTTTGAAGACAAATACCTTGTCCTTGTCAGAGCCTTGACCTGGGAATTTGCTCTCTTGAACAAATGCCCAAGTACTTGCCCCCCGCAACTTTGTTATGCTATCCATAATTCCAAACCTCCTCAGGTACTTGAAAGAAGCGACCTCGTTACGAATACTGGGTGAACTGAAATACTTACATTTATCCATGACAGGTACGAGTTCTTCAATATTCAAAGTCTTCTGCAATTCTCCATCAGGGCGTAGAAGAAGTTCACCCAACAGTTCTTTTGTGGCCTCCAAAACAATGGCTGAATTTCTGCCAATTGGTGTCTTCTCCATTTGATCTCCTATTAGGCTTCGAGTCCTCTCCTTCATATCGCGAAGCTCACCATCCTTGACGGGATGCTGATGATCGCCGAGATGAACAAATGCATGAGTTATAAGCGGATTCCCCAAGACGTAATACACCCTCACAGCGCAACGAGATATACAACTTGGCGCTTCCTTACAAATCTTGCAGACAAGGGTAGAGCCAGTTGGATGCGGTACTCCAATATCAAGCGGGCTAGGAGAGAAGCCTTCCCACTCCAACTCGTTTACTGGATTTGTTCTTTGCACTCGACCTAAGTACTCGCAATTCCCGTTCTCGCATCTGAGATGACCAACACATACGGAGGTACAAAACAACAAGCCATGACTGTTTGTTATATTTGTAGTAATCGTTTTCATCCACACATGACCATCGTACCTCTTATCCATACCAATCATTTGTTCCGCATATGATGGAGCCTCCAACGAATCAACGGCTGGTAATTCAAAAATAACGTCGCCATTGAAATTCGGAGGAAGCACTGTAACCTTGTGTGTTGTAATTGTGTCGTAATCTATTTTAGACATAGCATTTCTACATCCCTTCCGTCCACGAAGTCCTTTCAAACAATCAATTACCGATGCTACAGAAGCACTTTTGGTACTGGGAATCACAGTAACAGTCTGCTCTCCCAAATTAGAACTAGGGACTGGAATATCTGACGAGCGGTCCCATGCTTTCAAAGTTGGTTCCGTGTTCTCAATGTCAGAGTCATCGCTGAGAAGGGTTACTGTGAAGACACCAGGCTCAACTTTAGGAACCTTCATAGGTGGCGTCTGAAATGACGAAGAAGAAAAACGCGGATCAGGCACTAAGTCTGCGGATTCCGACCGATCAGAATTACTTACTCCATAGGCCCTATATTTCCCAGCTTTCAAGTGCCACAATCTATTCACGCCTTCCAAAATAGATACTTGACCGATAGTGTGAGTTAGGACTTTCGTCTCTACGTCAAATATTTCTTCATCGATATGCAGAGAGTCCGCATGTAAGTTAAATCTAATACCCAATCGAAAGGTGGACACCACAGCGACACCATCAAGGTCCAGTGGAAACAGTATAGGAACCCCATCAGCGGCGCCATTCACGATCACCATATCTAGAAACTCTGACATTGCAAAATGTTCCAATTCACAGCATGGACACAAACAATCTCACGATCACCATGTGACGCTCTCTAACACGTAAACTACGAACTCATAGTCCAGGGAGGTACATGAAATAACACAGCAAGCAAATAAACTGAATCCTGCATACCGGACGATGCAGAGGATGATAATTTATCTATAATTCAATGAAACCAATATTAGGAACGCCTCATTATACAACTTTGGCGTTACGGCCGTCATTATATATAATGAAATTTATAATTAATTTTTTACCTCACTAGAAGTAACAACGGAGTTGGTTAAGAGGATTTCGGCCGTCCTACAAAACTAAGAATATAGACTCCTCCAACGTTAACATGTAAGCACATCGTATGCAATAAAATATAACCGGAACATTTGTAATAAAGACCAAATTCTATGACAAGGCAACCTTCCGAAGAGGCATTGCGATTGGAAAATGGATATCCCGCCCACTAATTAGGACGGTAGGCATTAACTTTTGTTCCTACAGTGATGGTACGAAGCTAATTAGGTAACAAAATACAATAAATGTCTGACAATAATTAAATACAATGTCAACTTCCTCCAGCCAATCATTCAACAATCAGTTACTTCACAAGATGTATTTAAAGTGATAAACAAGGGAATCCTGACGGCTATGCGTCAAGATACACAGGCACGGAAGGAACATGAATTACTAATATCCAGCGTCATGAAGATGCATATTATGTGATACACTATATTATTTGCTACTAATAACAAAACTGTGACATTACCGTTTGAGATGAATACAGTTCGATCATTCGTATCAACAACGACCCAGGAGTATTTAACGTGTATGAGTAATCATTATATAACATTCTGAAATAACCCAACATTATTTGACTAAACGTGGGGGACCCTGAAGGCCATACCCTTTGAACAACTACTACTGTACATCAAAGGAATCTGGATCAGAAACAAACGTAACAGCATAAATGCCAATATCCATGAGTGTAATCGTGTTGAGTATGTTCGACACTGTCTATGCGTGTCCACCAGGGCTGATAAGGATTTCATCACTGCTGTAAGAGACCATTACGTAGAACTTCATATTAGAATTTGAGAATACAGAAAATACTATTAAGTGACTCTATCAACTGATGATTAAGGCTACTAACATTAATGAACTTGTAAACTCCCAACGTCATAATCGTTTTATAAATTATACTAATCGAATCACTGACACACTATCGACAAAATTTATCCCCCCAGACAGAAGGCACAAGATATATGGATTATCCATTACCTTAGGAAACAACGGATGGGGAATTTCATGACTGAGAAATATTGAAACACCGTCAGAGAAATCCAAGGTAAAGTCCATCCAAAGGACTAATGACGCACCAGTTCTCCCAGGAAGTCAAGGTCGGCAAGAAAGGATGGGGAGACCGAGAAGTGTGTGACGGCGGGGATCCAGCTGGCGTGTCGGAGACAACACGAGCGGTAAGGAACCGCAGGGAAGAGAAGGGCAGCGAGGAAGCCCGGATTGGCGCAGCGGTGCATTCCCTTGGACAAAATTGTTCTCTTTGCGTTTCTGATTTTCGACGTCGTTGGAGCGTGGACTATTTGAAGTTGGTTGTGAGCGAAGCAAAGATGGATGGGGTTCACAACTTACGGCCAAGGGCGGGGAGGTCGAACGCAATCCCAGGACCTTCGGCAAACTCGGCACAAGCAATAGTGCGTCCGGAAGAAGCCTCTCCTCAGAACCAGGTAAGGGTTTTGAACACTCAACTTCTCATCCTGTCTCGAAAGCATGACTCAGTACGTGTTGCCCACGGCCGGAATGGCTGAATCCAGAGCCAGGTTTTATTAGGGTTTAAGGCAAGCCCAATCCGCTCCGCTCAAGGCAGTTGGTCACCTCAGCGAGCGGGGGCCAAACCTGCCAAGCGTGTTCATATTATTTTTTTGCTTTCGTCTGCGTGCTAGGGTCACATTCTTGTCAGCTTAATATTAGCGTTGCATGGCCTGGTCATGGCGGAGCTCGTCTCGGCCCCGAGAGATTTTCCAGGGTCACGGGGACATGCATAACTTCTTCTGATCGTTTTGGTTTCGGGACGGAGCTCAGTCCCTTTCGAGAACACCACCCGCTCCCCGTGACCATCTGGTCACCGCACCAGAGGTTGGACAAGCCAGACAGTCCCTTTTGCATATATTTTTTTTTTGTTTCTCCAGTTGGGTCTCACGTCACGTTCTCTTCAGTTTCGCATTCTCCTGCATGGCTTGGTCTCATGGGAGCTCATCTCGGCCCCAAGAGAAGTCCCAGGGTCACGGGGTCATGCATAACTTCTTGTGATCGTTCTGGTTTCGGGATGGAGCTCAGTCCCTTTCGGGAACACCACCCGCTCCGCTGTAACCATCTAAGCACCGCACCAGAGGTTGGACAAGCCAGACAGTCCCTTTTGCATATATTTTTTTTTGTTTCTCCAATTGGGTCTCAAGTCACGTTCTCTTCAGTTTCGCATTCTGTTGCATGGCTTGGTCGCGGCGGAGCTCGTCTCGGCCCCGAGAAAAGTCCCATGGTCACGGGGTCATGCATAACTTATTTCAGTCGTTTTTGTTCTCGTGACGGAGCTCAGTCCCTCTCGGGAAGACAACACGCGCCCTGTGACCATTTGGTCACCGCACCACAGGCCGGACTAGCCAGCCAGTCCCTTTTGCATATATTTTATTTTTGTTTCTCCAGTTGGGTCTCACGTCACGTTCTCTTCAGTTTCGCATTCTCCTGCATGGCTTGGTCTCATGGGAGCTCATCTCGGCCCCAAGAGAAGTCCCAGGGTCACGGGGTCATGCATAACTTCTTTCGATCGTTCTGGTTTCGAGACGGAGCTCAGTCCCTTTCGGGAACACCACCTACTCCCCGTGACCATCTGGTCACCGCACTAGAGGTTGGACAAGCCAGCCAGTCCCTTTTGGATATATTTTTTTTTTGTTTCTCCAGTTGGGTCTCACGTCACGTTCTCTTCAGTTTCGCATTCTGCTGCATGGCTTGGTCGCGGCGGAGCTCATCTCGGCCCCGAGAGAAGTCCTAGGGTCACGGGGTCATGCATAACTTATTTCAGTCGTTCTTGTTCTCATGACGGAGCTCAGTCCCTCTCGGGAAGACAACACGCGCCCTGTGACCATTTGGTCACCGCACCACAGGCCGGACTAGCCAGCCAGTCCCTTTTGGATATATTTTATTTTTGTTTCTCCAGTTGGGTCTCACGTCACGTTCTCTTCAGTTTCGCATTCTCTTGCATGGCTTGGTCATGTGGGAGCTCGTCTCGGCCCCGAGAGAAGTCCCAGGGTCACGAGGTCATGCATAACTTCTTGTGATCGTTTTGGTTTCGGGACGGAACTCAGTCTTTCTCGAGGAAACCACCCGCTCCGCTGTGACCATCTGGTCACCGCAGCTGAGGCCGGACAAGCCAGCCAGTCCTTTTTGGATATATTTTTTTTTTTATTCTCCAGTTGGGTCTCACGTCACGTTCTCTTCAGTTTCGCATTCTGCTGCATGGCTTGGTCACGTGGGGTCTCGTCTCGGCCCCGAGAGAAGTCGATTGGTCACGGGGTCATGCATAACTTATTTCAGTCGTTCTTGTTCTCGTGACAGAGCTCAGTCCCTCTCGGGAAGACCACCTGCGCCCTGTGACCATTTGGTCACCGCACTAGAGGCTAGACAAACCAGCCAGTCCCTTTTGGATATATTTTTTTTTTGTTTCTCCAGTTGGGTCTCACGTCACGTTCTCTTCAATTTCGCATTCTGCTGCATGGCTTGGTCACGGCGGAGCTCGTCTCGGCCCCGAGAGAAGTCTCATGGTCACGGGATCATGCATAACTTATTTCGATCGTTCTTGTTCTCGTGACGGAGCTCAGTCCCTCTCGGGAAGACAACACGTGCCCTGTGACCATTTGGTCACCGCACTAGAGGTTGGACAAGCTAGACAGTCCCTTTTGGATATTTTTTTTTTGTTTCTGCAGTTGGGTCTCACGTCACGTTCTCTTCAGTTTCGCATTCTCCTGCATGGCTTGGTCATGGCGGAGCTCGTCTCGGCCCCGAGAAAAGTGCCATGGTCACGGGGTCATGCATAACTTATTTCGATCGTTCTGGTTTCGGGACGGAGCTCAGTCCCTTTCGAGAACACCACCCGCTCCCCGTGACCATCTGGTCACCGCATCTGAGGCCAGACTAGCCAGCCAATCCCTTTTGGATATATTTTATTTTTGTTTCTCCAGTTGGGTCTCACGTCACGTTCTCTTCAATTTCGCATTCTGCTGCATGGCTTGGTCACGGCGGAGCTCGTCTTGGCCCCGAGAGAAGTCTCATGGTCACGGGATCATGCATAACTTCTTTCGATCGTTGTGGTTTCGGGATGGAGCTCAGTCCCTCTCGGGAGGACAACACGCGCCCTGTGACCATTTGGTCACCGCACCAGAGGCCGGACTAGCCAGCGAGTCCTTTTTGGATATATTTTATTTTTGTTTCTCCAGTGGGGTCTCACAACACGTTCTCTTCAGTTTCGCATTCTGCTGCATGGCTTGGTCGCGGCGGAGCTCGTCTTGGCCCCGAGAGAAGTCCTAGGGTCACGGGGTCATGCATAACTTATTTCAGTCGTTCTTGTTCTCGTGACGGAGCTCAGTCCCTCTCGGGAAGACAACACGCGCCTTGTGACCATCTGGTCACCGCAGCTGAGGCCGGACAAGCCAGCCAGTCCCTTTTGGATATATATTTTTTTTTATTCTCCAGTTGGGTCTCACGTCACGTTCTCTTCAGTTTCGCATTCTGCTGCATGGCTTGGTCACGTGGGGTCTCGTCTCGGCCCCAAAAGAAGTCCCAGGGTCACGGGGTCATGCATAACTTATTTCAATCGTTCTTGTTTTCGTGACGGAGCTCAGTCCCTCTCGGGAAGACAACACGCGCCTTGTGACCATTTGGTCACCGCACTAGAGGCCAGACAAGCCAGCCAGTCCCTTTTGGATATTTTTTTTTTTGTTTCTCCAGTTGGGTCTCACGTCACGTTCTCTTCAATTTCGGATTCTGCTGCATGGCTTGGTCACGGCGGAGCTCGTCTCGGCCCTGAGAGAAGTCTCATGGTCACGGGATCATGCATAAGTTCTTTCGATTGTTCTGGTTTCGGGACGGAGCTCAGTCCCTTTCGGGAAGACTACCCGCTCCCCGTGACCATCTGGTCACCGCACCAGAGGTTGGACAAGCTAGACAGTCCCTTTTGCATATATTTTTTTTTGTTTCTCCAGTTGGGTCTCATGTCATGTTCTCTTCAGTTTCGCATTCTGCTGCATGGCTTGGTCACGTGGGGTCTCGTCTCGGCCCCGAGAGAAGTCCCAAGGTCACGGGGTTATGCATAACTTCTTGTGATCGTTCTGGTTTCGGGACGGAGCTCAGTCCCTCTCGAGGAAACCACCCGCTCCGCTGTGACCATCTGGTCACCGCACCAGAGGCTGGACTAGCCAGCCAATCCTTTTTGGATTTTGTTTTGTTTTGTTTCTCCAGTTGGGTCTCACGTCACGTTCTCTTCAGTTTCGCATTCTGCTGCATGGCTTGGTCACGGCGGAGCTCGTCTCGGCCCCGAGAGAAGTCCCAGGGTCACGGGGTCATGTATAACTTATTTCAATCGTTCTTGTTCTCGTGACGGAGCTCAGTCCCGTTCGGGAAGACAACATGCACCTTGTGACCATCTGGTCAAAGGGTCACGGGGTCATGCACATATTTCCTTGACTGGTATGCGTCCAACTGACGGAGCTAAGCCTTGATCGGGAGTTCTCACCCGATCCTCTGTGTTCTGGTGGTCACCGCACCAGGGAGCCGGCCATGCCTGCCAAGCATGTTCGCTTTTTGTTTTTTCCATTGGTCGATTTGTTATAGTCACGACCTCTTATATTCGGTCTTTCTATGCTGCTTGGCTTGATCACCGGGAACTTTATGCTGGCCCCGAGAGGGGCTCTGGATGCATGTGCTCATGGGTCAAATATAGTATCATTTTATTCTTATGTCCGACATACGTGCTTGTTCTACACAGTTTTGTCCGTTTTTTTAACCGTGTACTAATTGTGTGGTCTTCTCTATTCTCTATATTGCTAGCAGGTGCGGGCTTCTGAAGATTTAATGCAAGAGGATACTGGACCGGTTGGTGTTACAGTTGTCCATTCAGCCGGCGCAGAAGTTGGTGTCCCTGAGCTTCCTGAGGAGGTTCCCATGGCAGTGGTAAACCTTGACAATCTATTACGTGACCTAGATCAAGCACTGGATGATATGTATAGGGATGGTCGCATGCCCCCTCCTGAGTCTACTTGTACTTCACTGGGATCCAATGATGTTGAGGTTCATGACTTCTGTACATGTAATCATCAAGATGATGAAGTTACCTCTGCAGTAGATGGAGACAAGGACATTTATATCTTGTGCTGTGGAAACTACAGATCCTTAGCAGAGAAATGCATATGTGGCATTTAGTTTGTTTTATTGGAGGGCCGTGGTTGAATCTCCTGGATTGTTCAATCCAGTAAGTTCATTCTCTTGAGGATATAAACAAGGTTTATCATTGGCTCACACACCCATAAGTCTACCATTCATTGATTGGAGTAATATCAGTATTTATTAATTTTCTGTTTCATGTGTGTGGCTAATAGTGGAAGGAACCATATGATTGCTCCACCGACGAGGTCATCGAGGTTGACGAGCTGGAGGATGATAGAATTCAGGGAATTGAACCCCACTACATGGAAGATGACATTCGGCGATCCCAGACGATGGACACAGTTTCTATCATTTCCAGTCTGAGGCTCACTTTCTCTGATCAGTCTTGTATGAAGATACCTCTATGTAGGATGGTTCCAATGCCAATGGTACGACCAACCCTGGAATGTGACCTTACATTGTTAGAGAATCAATTTAGTCGTGGATACGACAAAGGCGCAAGAGTATTCTACGTCTCTACATCTAATGAGCAGGGACAATCAGCTGTATTTTCAGATGCTGAGAAAACTGAATGGGGACCACATTGGAATGCGGCGAATGACAAGTTCAACGTATTCTTGAAGTCGCAGACATCGTTGAAGCATTTGCTGGATTACAAGTTTTATGTCTGTGATGGTAATCACAGACAAATTGCTTGGATGAAGCACATCCAGAGGCTTCACAGCACCGAGGCGGCTTGGCATGTCAGTGTTGATGCTATTGTCCTCGACACTAAGAATCGAATTGGAGTAGCTATGCAGGCAATGCACGACATAAACAAGTAAGCGAGGTCATGCTGGGTTCATTCATGTGTTGGAGTTTCTATAATTTTGGTATTGATTCAATTCATTCATGTTTCTAGTGATATTTGATGTTCTTGTCATTCTCTGGTTCAGGCAGACGGAGAATTCTCATATTAAAACGAACCTCGTACATACCCTATATCGGGTCCAGAAGTACGGGGTCATGGGACTTGAGAAATTCCATGAGCTCCTTAGTCCAGAAGAAGCACACACTTGTAGCCAAAATTCTCGCAAGACTTGGTACAGTATGCCGCTTGAGATCTTTACGTCGTTCATATTCAAGGTATGAAGTTCTGTCTATTTGATGATATTGCATGCTTTGTATGAGTGAAGGATCACTTCGTTGTACTCTAAAATGGTGCTACCGTGTTGAGGTCCGAAATCGATTTTCTCTTTCTTCAGCAAGACATTGCGTCGGCTGCTGATGCCGCAGTCAGGAAGTATAACGAAGACACTCCACCTAGTAAAGCTACGAAGGAGGGAGTGGCAACGGCCATGCGAGTTTCCATTAAAGATTCTACGGAGAAGCTCTACAAGAAACTGTCAAAGATTGTTGCGGTTGCGAATTCCGCGCTTGGTTTTGAGTGGTTGAAGGAGGTATTTTGTCTTCCTTTATTCAATTATGTAAAGTCAGATGTTTCCATTTCGATTCTTCTCACTCTCTTTTCATTGACTGTCTGCAGATTGAGAGGCATTGGAGCTTATATTCGGTCCCCGAATTGACATTGGAGAAGTTACAAATGATTGCGACATGCAATACGAGTCCATCATTCAAAGTGAGGTGGCTGAAATGGATGAATTCCTCCGGCCCCTCACGAGAGGCACGTAGATTTCCGGCCAGACCAATCAACGAGGAGAGGTTATTATAGTTTCTTGCAAAGGCATGTTGATATGCTGGGGTAAGCATTGGAATTGTCTTGTTTGGTGCTTTTTGAATAATCCATCTATTGTATTTCTTCAATGTGTAGGATATTTTGATGGTGCATGAGACCCTTAATATTTTGTCACATTATCCTGTGCCCAGATCGAGGACTCTGCTTCTAAAATGTTTGATGCAATCATTCGATCTGATAACATTTCTATCGATCTCACTGTCGCTATGGAGCCGAAGACTCTGTTAGAATATATCGAGAATTGGCGCATGAAGCTCTGGGAACATGCCTACACGGGGGTGTTCAAGGGTGCTGATGCATACAAGAAGTCTGAGTCGTTCAAAGATTACAGAGGGTCTATTCTGGCTGTCAAGCGAGTTATATACCGGTACAGTGTTTTTGCCCTTTCCTTGTTGGTCAGGTCATTGTGTATCGGACAGTATACTTTAATTGATTCACTTTATAAGTTCTGTCAATAGCCTTGAATTCAAAGTGGACCTCGGGCCCAATGGAAGACGGGCTAGCAGGCGTCATTGCACCCTCCACTTTTCCCTTCCTGATACTATGTGTTTTCGGGGTGATGTAGGTACTTCAAGTTTGAGTTGTACATCAAGAAGGCCATCTCCAAAGAAGATCTACCGCCGTTCCTTACGACATGGTTGGATCGCTCTTCTCCAGACTGCATGTTTTCTCCTATGCAGTTGAAGAATTGGACCAGTGCTCACCTGCAAGCCTGCCCGTGGTACCTTGAGTGCAACTTCGGCACTACTCCACCCGAAGAGGAAGCACTCTTTGACACTTTGAATGACACTGGGATTGTGGATCTAGAGTTCGATGAGTTCGCTGGTCTGGATCCCGATGCTCAAGCAAAGGCCATAAAACGACGAGATATATTAGACAAGAAGAAACTGGAGAAGCTGGAGGAGGCTAAGAAGAAGGCCGAGGACAGCAAGATGAAGAGATTGGCCGCTCAGGCTGAGAAGGACCAGGAGAAGTCGAAGAAGAGAGGGACAAAGAGGAAAGCCTACACTCCGGATCCCCAACCTGCCACAAGTGCAGCTGACGTTAGGGAAGGGTCATCTGGCTTCTCCTTTACTCAAGAGAGACTTGTACATGGACTGACACCAACGGTTCAAACTCTTCCTGCCGTTCCAGACATTGATGAGTGCATACTGAACTTGTCAGTGGGTTCCTTACCTACAGATGAAAAGGCCTTCGATGACATCCTCGCCTTTCTAGACATGGTTAGTCATGTTAACATTTATTTGTTCGTGCATTATTAGAACATGGATAGAATACATGTCAATTGAAGGTCTTTAGAACATGTTCGTTCTGGCAATGGTGTGATGCTCCAATTGCATGTTTAGATGAATTAACTGACACCTCTTTGTACTCTGCAGCACTGTACTGATAAGGACAGGTACTTCGATGGTATATTGAGTACTCAAGAGGCAGTGGATCTCATCTTTGTGGATGTTCCTGAAGGTCTACATGTGCCGACTGTGTCTGCTCCGCCTGCCTCGATTCCCGACTGGAATGAGTTCAAGAAAGGGTTCCTAGTTCCCGTTTTTGACTTTGCGAAAGAGTACCTCCACGACAAGGGCGCCTTATTGGTGATGTATCCAGCGCCCTCCACTCGACACAAGAGTCACCTTCTCGGATGTTGCAAGACGTACAATTTTAGAATTCTTCTTACGTGGTTCGGCATGAACCACCTACATCTCACATCGCCAGTTGATCAAACCAAAACGGTAATTACATTTCTTTATTTTTATATTTTGTCAAATCTTGTGATTCTTTGATCTATTGTATGTTAACCTCTCCATTGTTTGCAGACCATGCGATTCTCAATCTCTCTTTTAGTGAAGGAGTCGGGACCCAAAACCGAATCGGAGTTTCCATTCCAGTTTGTTCCATCCCATCAAGAGGTGGGTGTGGATGTGGCTAGGGACGATATACTCCAGAATTTCTGCAACAAAGAAGATGTCACCATGAATGGTTCCATTCCATGGAGAGGTCCTCGAGAGAAGGCGCGACAATTCATGCAAATGCTTGTCGAGGCGTTATCGGAACCAGGGGACGTCGTGGTAGACTGCACAGCAGCGACAGGTAACAAATCTTCTCTAATTCATTGATTTTTTTAACCAAGACCAAACTGAAAGGGATTTTCAGAAGTAATTTTTTTTATTCGCATGGATGTTTTCAGGATCAAGCATTCAAGCATGCCGTGCATCGCGCCGGCACGTCTTGGCATTTGAGGAGGATAAGGAGATTTTTGACGCTCTGATTGCACCGGTTCTACGCATGGATGGGTATTTTCGACCAGCACCGGCACAGAATATTCCAGAAATTCAGGATGTGGATGAAGAGGACATGGAGCCTGAGCATGTTGTGAAGACATCTCGATTCAGTAAGTAAGTTTAACTCGAAAATCTATTCTTTACATTGTCTATTCTCATTCCACTAAGCATTCAGTCTAATTATCTCTTCATTCCATTATCCAGGCAAGCCAAGAAAGTGAGGTCTCTGACACATGTGCCGTTCTTTGGGAGGCCTGAGTTCTTTCCAAGCCCCCCTAAACCATTTAGGCTACCTGTATATGCTGAGTCCAACGCTGGAGAGTTTATTGCCCTTGAGCTAAAGCCAAGCTCTCGAGCTCGGTGGGTAGATCCTCGTGTTCTAGACTTCGTGGATGACTGTGTTGTTGAGTCACAGTCAGAAACGTCAAACAGTGAGGGTAGTACAATATGAGATCTCTCTATATCCTAAACTTCCAAACCCTACTTTTATATCTTCTGTATATGCTTATGTCCCTAAATCGGGAATTATTTTCTCTACATTGTTGCCGGTCCTATATTTATTTTTGCTGAATGCATTGTCTACTTTTTGCCATCTTCCTGCGATATTGTGCTTGTCGTATCATCCCTTGTCCTTCGTATTACATATCATTCTCTTGATGTGCCCTTCGAGGACCGTAATGTTTCCATTTTTATTACTGTGTCTAGAACTTACTTATATTCAAATCATATATATAATTTCGTTAACCGCGTATTGAACTTGGTATTTGTGTTTTGGTACCTCTGAACCTGATAGTCCCGTGTTGCATGAGCCCTAAACCCTAAACGCATCTCTTGGTGTCGAGACGGGACTATATTAATTTTATTCATTCATTAAACCACGTGTTTGATTTCATAAAATACTTATCATTGTGAACTATATTTCCCAAAAATTTGTCATACTTGTTCGAAGAAGCCAATACTCCCGAAGTCTTCTTGGGCCGAAGACATGGACCTTGAAGACCTCTTGCCCATGCACATGCCTTGGGTTGGACTGTCCGTTCCGCATTTGTCTTCCTTTGCGTAATCTGCCACTCTTTTTTGTCTTCGGTTGTACACATTAGTTTAGGATTTGAAATTGCATTGTTATCCAAGCATTAATGTTAGAGGATTATTTTGTCCAGATTATCTCGCGGAGCTTTTTACACTGCGAAATACGAACACCCCCTCCGTGTCAGTCGTCGTGCACTTCTTTCAGCCATGTCGTGTAATTGTCTACTAACCACTTTGAAGTACTACACTATATACTCGACTAATCACAACATGTAGAGGCTTTGTTTTCCAAAAACCGCACATGCTACAAAATTGCCTTCGCCAGCTATTGTCACATTCTAAATGAACTAGGATACGAGTTCTTCATCAGTTTGCATCCAATTTTTTATCCACTTTTTCATCTACTTTTTCATCCATTTTTTCATTTAATTTATCATCCACTTTTCATCCACTTTTCATCCACTTTTCATCCACTTTTCATCACCTTTTCATCCACTTTTCATCACCTTTTCATCCACTTTTCATCCACTTTTCATCCAATAGCATCAAGTCCTCCCTCAATTTTTTCCCAAACTTTAATCTATTTTCAAATTTCTCACTTTCCAAAAATTATATTATAGTTCTAATATTGTGGCTTCCCGCTCACCAATTCCCGCTTCCCGCTCGCTACTCGCCGCTCCACGCTCACATACCAACATTCCCCGAGTATCTGCCACCACATTTTAATGGTGATATTATCTTTGAGCTCCCTCCAATGAGGAAGTACCCACTGTCCACCAAGGCCGGACAGCTCTATGGCATGGATAAAAAGGATGATGGACACGCTTGGACTCGAACAGCTATTACGCATATCCAATCAGCATCTCAACTTTCTTTCAGATTGTCTAATTGCTTGGGACATCTACGATGCACGAATACCGATTGCGAATATGTAAGTCGGCCTAACCATTTGTCTACGTCAAATGAAACTGAGTGGGACGGTCTTGCTTCCTCAGCCTTTGTTCCCGGATCTAATCCCCCCTCTAATTCTACTGTTTTTTGTGCCCTCTGCCTGTTGAAGCCTACTTGCCTAGATAGTTGCCCTGCCAAGATATATTATGTTTATGGCCCAAGTTACATGACCCGTGCATATATCCATTTTGGATTTCATTCACATCCTGTGAAACAAGGTAATTATCGAGAGTCAGGTGCCAAACTGCGTACTCTTATTGGCGAACATGTAAAAAGGACTCCATCAGCGACAAACTCTGCCATTGTCCTTGAGGCGACAAAGGAGTATCTTAGCGAACTACTTTTATGTCCTGATGGTGTGCCTCAAAAGACTCTAGTAATTGATGAATTAATCCCTGTCCTCGACAAGGTTAAGCAAATGTCGTCTCCGAGTATTCGAAACAAGGTCACCACTTTCCAATACCTACGTTGTTTTGGAGTCTTGGACAGCATCACCAAACTGAGGGGATCTAGCAATTGGGCTTTCATCCAAGAAAATAGATTTCCGGGACAAGGAAAGGACTCCGACAAGGTATTCATTTTCAAGATGGCGGAGTTGGGCTCCGGAAGTGGGGTCGACTTGGTGAGGCGTATGCAACCCGGAGGTGACTTGGAAAACGCCTGGATGATGTTTGACCATGTCAAACGGGTGAAGTTTTGGACCACAATGGCTTGTCATGTTTATGACTCCACGTATTGCCGCGTCATGACTGTTGCTGTTTGCGATATGCAATCTGAAGATGTGGCAGCTCAACTAGTGTTCTGGAAAAATCTGAATGCTATATCTTCTAAGCATAATATTACTAATCCAAATTTCAAAGGATTCATGGCTGACAGTGCACATGCAAACTGGAATGCTGTACGTATTGTCTATGGTGATGGGGACCCAACAATCCCCATGGTCAACCGCGAGAGGACTTGCCTCTTCCATTGGAGCCAATCACTCGAGAAGCACACCAAGGTAGATATCAGAGCAGACTTGCAAGATCAACATCGACGCCTCTGTAAAGAATACAAGAATTCTATATCACTGGAAGAGGCTCAAAGTAGGTATTTGTCCATCCGTGCATGGTGGTTATCATCCGGAGCTTCAACTGATGAAGGACTTCCAAGACTCGACTTATGGCTTGCATTCTGGCATTTTCGATACCGTCAATGGGGGGGATTCATGGAACTAGTAAGTGCAAGCTTCAATTGATTCTTCTTTTTGTTTCACCCACCATGCACTTGTCATGCCAATATCGGCACTACTTCTAGGTAGTGGCAGTTCCTGCATGTCTTCCTGTTCTTTGCTCCATGTTTTGTATTCTTGTAATTCGTTCCAGCACTCATAACATAGGATTGTGTGCAGGATCTATCACTACTCGAATTGGCCGAGATGCCGTCATGTAATTTGGCCGAGTCTGTCCACAACAAGTGGTTGCAACAATCAGGCAAAAGAGGGAATGATTTGTACGTTGCTTCCGTCAATGACATGGTTAAAGCATTCATGCAAGTGGTTGCCTACTACCAGTTCCTGAAGGGTGAAAAGCCAGGTACTGGTCCTGGGAAAGAAGAACTCTGTCTTCGTACAGCTCAACGCACCGCTCAGCGCTCCGAGAATTCAAAGGTTTTTCATGCCGCTCTCGCCAATATGCCTGGTGTTGGCGTCTTCTGCACACGTGATCCTCATCTGGAAGGGGAGGAAGTTTTTGTTTCCTTGAAGCAAAAGGTAGATCTCCCTCCGGGATCAAAATTCGACTTGCACCGCCCTAACAAGATCAGTGTCTCTCGACCGAGGCGAAAAGCCCAACGGCTCAACCCAGAGATTGTTGATCTCACTACCGAGGACCCCGAATCGGAATTCGAACTTCGACCAAGAGAAGGCACTGCTCCCCCGCTGAAGTCACCATTGACTACCTCTCCGGCAAAGCATGTCAAATCAGTTCAAGAGACTGTCTGCGATGAGCGGCAGTGGCATATTGCAAGACTCCCGAGGATGTCTGCAAAAGCTTGCTTTGCTCTGCAAGTCAAGACGAAGAAGAAATGCGTGGCAAGGATTGTGCAAGACAATCGAAGTACAGCTGCCCCAACTTATGCAGGCTTGATGGACAATTACAAGAAGGTCAGATTAGAGAAAATGCAGTTCTTCTTCTGCAATGATGACATCAATTGCTGTGTCAATGGAACTCGGCGGAAATGGGTAGTTTCTAAACCTATTGTCCCTGATGTATGGCCCATTAAAATGGGCACAAACTTGACGAAGAAAGAGATTCTGACTCTCGAAAACGCCGGATTCCACCTTATGGAGCGCGTCGAGTTATCCCCTCGGAAGTTGTTTGCGGAAAGCTTTTCTGTAAAACTTAGCGACTATCCTCCTCCTCCAAACCCTTTTGATCACCCCACCAAGAGATATGGAAAGAACATTCGAAGAAACCCTGCCGCTCCAACAACGAAGCACCACAACAACTGCGCTTCTGCTCTGTCCATTGTCGGAGAGATCTGCAGTATTTTAATGGTTCCTCTTCCAGCTCTCGGCTGCATTGTTACATTAGAGTCTAGAAATATTTCTAAGCTATCTAGGTATTTGCTGACGGTTGGCCAGTTCCCAAGTTGTGACTGCCCTTCGTTCAAAGACATGTCACAAAAATCACTTGGCAAGCGAGGAGCATGGACGTATTGTAAGCACTTGTACTACATATTCGTCATTGTTTGTGTGCTAGATCCGGAGGTAAATCTCTTTATGCACGCTCCTAGTTTTAGCTGGAATGAGATAAAACAGGTTCTACAGATCCTGCTACTTAAACACTACGGTGTATAGTGAGCATGAATAGTCCCAATACAACAATGTGATCCTGTCCCCCTACTTTCAACAAAAGGCAGTGATACTGGAAGGGCCACCGCCATAGTCTGTGCATGCAGATTTTGTTGTTTTCAACTTGCTCCATAATCAAATCCTAAAGAAGTTATTGGAGTATTTCCCCCTCATCATGTAAGTTCATAATACTCTGAACTTTGGAACTATCCTATTGTCCATTAGTCGGTCTCTCTTCTTAAACTGTAGCTGTCTACTCTTTCACTTACAATCATGTATCTCTCTTCTTAAACTGTAGCTGTCTACTCTTTCACTTACGCTCCTGTATCTCTCTTCCTGCATCTTGATTCTCCTTCGAACTACCCTAAATCCTAAATCTATCATCTCTGAGCACTTTAAACCATTTGCCTCTGCCTTCTAAACCCTAAACATACGCTAAATCGTGAGAAAACATGTTCCCCTACCACCACGGTAGTTGCTCTTCCTCACTCCTCCGTGCCCCTTCAACATCACGGACTCTCTCTAACTTTAGTAGTCCCCTCAACAAAACACCTTCACTCCCACTCGGCTTCCCTTCCGCTCTTCTTCTTGCTTCAATTCAGAACCACACATATTATATCTCCTAAACCTCAAATAACCCTTGTCACCACGGTCATAGGACCTTCTAACCGGTACTTGCAACTTTTGTCTTCTTCATTGTACGTGTACTGCCAACCATAAATTGATCTACACCATACTTCTGCAACCTACTCCATGGTCATAGGTCCATTATTATTATAAATTTCAGGAGCATCAACTCTTAAAATATTTTATAACTTTTACTTTATTGCCCGTGTCGCACGCGTAGTTAGCGTGTAAGCATCTTTACTTCTAAAATAGGGTAAAATGACAAAAGTTATCGTCCCAAGGAATTCAACTATATTGCTGCGAATTTTAACTATCCGAATCTTCTTGTTCTCTTAAACAAAACCCCAAGCAACCCGTACACTATATTATTTACATTCCGGAACTAATACTTTCCGGAATTCTATCCGGATTACTTCAATCCGGATTCCGTATCTCTTGATTCAAAGATCTGGTTTTTGGTACCCCTGTTTTATCCTCAGGGGGTCCGTTGTTGGTCTTTAGAGGGGTAGGGACGCACCACTCTTTAACTCACATTCCTAAATAAAAAAAAAAACATACAATCAGACACTTGTATTACTTTGTACTAATAGTGACGGAAGAGATATGATCCTCACAACTTCCCAAGGTAGCTAATCCGGAAAGAAGGTCACTCAGAACCACACTCTATCACTCCCACTACAACGACAGATCAAGGCAAACCGGAACTGAATCTAAGGTTAGGTTACTGGATAACAAGGCTCACGTTTAGTTGGCAGGCCTTCCGCTGGGTCGAGGAACATTCCACTGACGGAAGCTTATCTCCGTACGGAACCCTTCCTGAGTTCCGGACTTGCGCCCCCTCTTCCCAACCGGATTACTATTTTAGTTCTTTTAAAGGCACAGTGCTCTACCTATTCTATGAACCCAGAATCCGCTCTTCACACAGTCCTATCAATCAGATTCTGATCACTTAAAATCTGGACTCCTCCTCACCCGACCTTCTTCCACATTACCCCTGCATGAAAAACTGATATATCCGTACTCATAGGTAAAAACAAGAGAAATCCACGAAGTGGCTTGGAATTAAAGAAAGCTTCAAGAAACATAAACTAATGTACTCAAAAATGGGCTTGGAGAGAATGTCTTTGCCACAGACTTGTCTCCTTTAAAAACTACAACAAAAAGGCAAAAAAAAAAGGGCACCAGAAATCTAGGCAGCCAACCAATGACATTCCAAAATACCCGGAACGCCAAGGGCAGTTACTCCTAAAAGTCCGGAACCGGGTCCCACACACGGAAAATCCGTTCCGAAACAAAAATTCAAATTCAAACTTCAAATCACTAACTATTTACCGCGGCGTGGCTTCTTGGAACTACTACCGCCTTGGTTCGATGTACCCTTGGGGTTTGCTTTGACTGGTGTCGAACGAAGAGCTGCACGAGTTTGGATTTTCCGCAAAGGGGGCGGAGAATCCTCATCGGTCTCCGTTGCCGATCCGGTTTCAAACTCCTCATCTTCCGAATCTTCAATGCACTCCACATTCGTCGTCTTTCCAAGATCCGTCTCCTCCAGGTCGACCATTACACTATCCCTGTTCGGCGTCGTCTGCTGCATGTGTGAAAAATCCGCCGGGTGGGTACGAGCCGGATTCGTTAAGCCCCCGATCCGGTCAATTAGGTCCCGACGAGTCTTCCGACTTGCCAAGGAAATTGATCCCGCCACATTCGATGGAGTTGGTGATACGTTCCGGATAACAACAACTTCCGGTTGTACCGGAATCGTTTTCGCCGTAGCTTCTCTTTTGGCTTCAACAGGAGAGAAAACAGTCGTAGTCGTTGCTTCCACTTGGGTTGCGGAAACTCCTCCAGTTGGTCTTAGAAGGGATCTCAGACCTTCGGACTGAGACTGTGTCAATCCGGTGGTGACGTTCTTCACTGGGGTTGTCATAAACACTGATGTCGGAACTTCCGGAAACTGTGAGAAATCCATCGCCTTTTCCGGATCCAGATGCCCCAACAACTTGTTCATCTCCCTCAGTACTCCCTCCATTTTGGACTGAAAGTCGACCAAGATGGTTACCACCTTGGATCCGGTGATGTGTCCTTCCTTCATCAGTCGATCACTGAAAAGGTGGGATCGTACTACGATTTCCGCCGGTTGTGTGACTAGTCCGGAAAGATTCCGGACCAGTTGAAGCGCCTCTGCCTCCTTTTGCCTTGCAACTCCCAGTTCTCCTTCCATCCAATTGAACCGAGTCCGCAGATCGTCTCGCTCCTTCTCCAAGTTCCGGATCTGCTCGTCCTTTGCACGTAGAACTTCCGGACTAGGTCGTTTCTTGATCTCCTCGACGAGTTTATCCGGCTCGACCTTGACCTCGTCCATGATCTCGATAATCAGATCGGACATGTTATCATGCAGATCGCGGGCCTGTCGCATCCAGGTCATTCCGGCTTCATAGAACTTGGATGTTCCTTCTCCTTTCGGAGCCAACGGAGGCTCTCCTTCCTCTGGAAGCGGAAGCTTTCCTCTCGATCCCGGATCAGTCGACTTCCGTCGCCTTTCTTTCCGTTCCGGTTGTTCCGCCCTGTCTTCCGGAACATCTTCCTCCTCAGAATCCAGATGGACTTCTTCTACCTCTCCTGTCAGGCCATACTTTAAAAGAGTCGCTCCTGTATCGTACGCGACCATCTCCTGACTGCTTAGGACTTCTCTCTGATGGTAAAGGTGAAAAAGATACGGGCTGATGAGACTATGTTTCCCCTTTGCTACATGCTCCGCTAATTTTGTCACTACTGCGGCAATAACCCTTCCCCAGTGTACCAATCTATCTTCTAATGCACCAAAGATGGTGTTGGCAACTGTAATAGTAACCCGGGTTGGCTTTTCCGGATACAAAATCGGAATGAGAAACTCTAGTACTCGTCTATGCCTGTCATCTCGGCACTCACTAATCGCGTATCCCTCTTTGGCATTGGCCGGACTACGGAACTTTCCGCTCGCATACTTATCCGTCCTAGAAGCTAATCCGGATCCGGTCTTCTTGAAACCGTATACTTCCGCCCATACATCCTCATTCCATGTGACGGGCCGACCTCTCACAGTCAACTCGTATTGATTCGAAACTCCCAAGATGAGTTCCTGAATCATTTCGTCACTCTTCAGATTCCAGGGCCTCCGAATGAGTCCTCCGCACCCTATGCGCATTAGGTCTTCCTCTAACTGTTTCCGGGCATTCGCGTCGGAAGGGATACCGGGACAGACCATTCGTGCTATGACCGTAACCTTACGACTACACTCCGCCATCTTCACCGACACGTACTGTAGAATCCGGTGCAATCGGCACCGTCCTCACTTTCCACTCTTTGTCGCGTTCTAACTCACCACTCTTTCACTCTCTACTTGCGCTTGCAGGCAGCAGCGAAAAAAAAGAATGAGAGTGTGCTGCGGAGGGGTATATATACCCGGCGTTCGGCCGACAGTTCCCGGTGGAGAACGGGAGTTGGGTTGTTCCCGTAACGGTCTCCTAGTTTTCTAGGCCGGGTCCTCGGTAGTAGGTTCTGATCATCCGGCTGGTTTCCGGATTTGACCCTATTACGAACTGTTTAGGTTTTAAACTATATTAGCAATCCGGAATTTAGTTATCCTCTCCTTACATTCTAGTCTTTCCGGATTGCCCATTCATACACAAAAAAACTGAAAAATTCTAGCTTATTCTAACCTTATTCTAGTCTATTCTTCTCACTTTTGAATTTCCGTCACACGACAGCCCGTGTTCCGGAAATTAAATAACTTCAAACGCTCTGCGCTCGCAAATCTACGCTCACCGCTCTCCGCTCGCATCTCTACGCACGCAAAATAGCAACCCCCGATAAAGAACAAATGGATGAATGACGAATCAACAGGGAGAGACTCTAACAGACCATGTCTTTGCATTAGAATAGTGACAATTTGACATAGTTAGAAATTTGATTGGGCATCCTAAGTAGTAATTAGGATAGTAATTGGTAACTAGGGACAATTTGCCAGTTGGTAAAAAAGCTTTATATATCAAAGCAAAGTAAGGAAATACCATGAGGAAAAAGGTAAACATTGGCTCATGAAGTCTAGGGTTGCACAATTGAAAGTAAGTCACCATGATCTAAAACTTATTGTTGTAGAAAACTGTAATAGAAAAGATGTTCTCTTCGTTTGTAACAACATTTTGGTGGCTCAGAGAACAAACGCTTTTAAAGGAAAGCCAACTTTGTGGGACTTCCTCAGGGACGCTGCCACAAACTTGAACCATGTCAGACAAGGTCAAAGATTCTCTAAAAATTTGAAATCTTTTGCACAAGCTATGAGGATCTAGGGCGGCCGACAAATGTGTGATTTGTTTCCTTGAATTTTGGTGGTCCCTCCTATGATTGTACTAAACGGGAGAACAGGAAGGGGATTCAATTCATAGCTAGGGAGCACCCTTCTTTGTTTGTTATTGTTGCTGAAATCTATAGGGAGGCCAAAGCTACTCATGGAGTGGAAGGACCTGTCCCAATCATCTTGGTTGAAGACAAGACCAAGGTTAAGTCTTGTATTTCTTAGGACGCCCGATTTGATTGATTGGTAGGTTTTTGCGGCCCAAAAGAAGATCATGCATGCATACATTTCTACTTTCAGGCTGCATGTAGGGAATGGTGAGGGTGGATACTCATCTATAGTCAATTCTTTCCGACTGAATGACAAAGATAGCTTTGTCCAGGTCATCATGGTAAATCCTTTGCATGACAAGCTACCTAGATTTGTCCTTGCTGTGTCTTGCACTTGTAATTGTTTCAATTCTAGCTAGGTCCGTTCTCAGTAGGACACTATTGACACTATGTGGCAAGAGAGTTGTGGGCCGGTTCTTGGACCTATTATAGGGCATTCGTCAGATGGTGACTCAAGGAAAAGGCAGTTGATGGTTGAAGACTACCGTAGCAAGGTGGGTTTGAGGTATGAAATTCCTTGGGAAGGATGGTTATTATCTTGTGAGTGGCTTGGGGAAAACAAAATTTCAGGCTTGCATGACCAAGATTTCATCCATAATGGGAATAAATTAATCAATCCCCTTGATAGTGCTGTAAAGAACCTTTAATTAGGGGTGATGTTTGTCATCTAGATCACTTTGGTCAAGTATATGAGAAGTTTAATATTGATCAACATGGTTTAAGGAAAGAAGATGTGGAGCGGACTGACAGACAAAATTGAGCCTCTACACAATGCCTTTGTGTAGATAAGGCTAGGAATTGCTTGCAAGAGCTTAGAAGTGGCAGAGATGCACACCAAGAAATAGAGATGCACGCCAAGAAATATCTTTGGAGAATGAATTGTACTTGTCCATCAGGGCTTTTTGTTTTGGTGAAATTTTGCCAGACTGTCAGAAATTTGACCAATCTGGCCACATCCCTCCAAAAACTGCCCTCTGCAATGAAGCCAGCAGGGGGGACACGGGTCCAAAAAAAAGCCCTGTTGTCCATATGCGCTGATTACATTAGCATTTTCTTGTCGTTGTCTTTGAATTTGAGGGAGAGGGTGGTTCTTGACTTCTTGCTAGCAAAGTGACATTCATTTTTAGGATTTGGAAGTTGTGGTTTGTGCATGGTGACCAAGGTGTAGGAGGAAATACAAAGAACATCACCTTACAAAAGTGCTTTGTAAACAACCAATGCTACTTGGATGTGCAACTTTCTTGCCATTTTGTGGTATTGCTGATTAGGTATTTTCGTGACGCATTCCTTCATTTGTTGGTTCCACTACACCTCACAGGATCCGATTCTTGTGAAAAATTTAGTAAGGTGGGAGGGGATGCAAAGTATGGAGAGGGCTTATGACTTTCAGGAGCTAGTGGGTTGCACTAACACTATGAACCAGCTTGCAACGATTGAGTATGGGCCCAACAATTTGCAATTCAGTAGAGCACATAACAAGCAGTGCAACATCTAGGCTGATTTGCATCTGCTAGAACAGGGTCAATTCCCAGAAGATTTGAGAGATTACAACGCCCTTGCCACAGACAATGACTTTGTTTTAGCATTGAAGGACGGTTTGAAGGCAAACCAAGCTCAATTGAGGGTGTTGAACATCGCTCCCTCTACCAACGCCAGACATAAGGTATGGTTCTTGTAGCCATGGACGGTGGAAAGGGCAGATCCGAAGCATTGGGCTTACATTGCTCCTGAGAAGGCCGTCCTTGGTGAAGATGGCGATGGTGAGGCCATCAGAGATTCCGAATTTGAGCAAGTGGAGGGCGCCAATGGTGACGGTGACTCTGCCAACATGCACGTTGTTACTACTGATCCGGATGCTTCTACGGATAACGGGCTAGAAATGGTTTTGCTTGCCAAGGATGAATGCAGAAACGCGATCTCGAAGATGTTGGATTCAGCTGAGCCAAACCAGCCGGCGCTTGCTTCAACTTCCATTCAAGTGCAGAAAATTGAGCCAGTCGAACATTACATGGGGAAGGCAATTTACAAATCAACGTTAGTGGCTGAGTTGAATAGGAATCCGTTCCTATCCAAGGACCACTTGACTCGCATCAAGAATTCCGTCCATTTCAACAACACAGAGGATTACCCTTTCCGCTACAAATTCATCAACCACAGCGTTGTTTGGGTTGGAAAGTGACTGTGGTGTCTTATTTATGCAATCAAGGAGTCTCGGACAAAGTTTTGGAGTGAGAATAGTGCAAAAGAGGAATCGATCTCGTGCACATGTTGGACGACTAGTTGTTGTAAGTGCTGGGGTGGATATTGGAACTTGGTGGCTTGGCAGAGTACAAAAGATACAAAAGAGAGTTGGTAAAAGTTTGGGACTATGTCGGCACCCTGTTGACTTCATGGCTCACAACTCAGCAAGCAAGAAGGTAAGTTCCTCATTGTCCATTCAGATAATGCTCAATTGATTTAAATCAGCACCCGGAAGGAACAAATTCAAGTACGAGGTCATTGATAGCCAATGGATAGATATTGAGAGGGTGATTTGCATCATTCCGCTTTCTTTCAATCCAACTAACAACGTCTACACTCTTGAGGAGAATGACAGGCAAGTCTTAGATGAGTTCTTGTCTAAAAGTTCTTGATTATGAAAGGCGTTTGTTTATTGAATAGGTCCTCACACCTTTATTTCTTCATTCACGTTTTCTATGTTTTATTGGACACTTCTGGATTAGTGTTTGTTGCCATAGAAGTTATAGGGTTGTTGTTGCTAGAGCTACTGCCTTCTGGAGGCTTTCTAGGGTGGTAGCATTTGTAGGGTGCACATGTGTGAAGCGCCCTTCGTGTTAGTTCTAGATTTACCGGGTGTAGGATGTGGTTGAAACAGGTCATGCCTTCTAGGGTCAGTTGCAACTCTTGAGAATGCATCAACCCAAAAGAATCCAAGCAATATTGGCAGAGAAGCTCAAATAACAGGGGTGGTTCCTCTATTTTTTGGCCTTGTATTCTTATCTATGCAAATGTACATCTAATTGTTCAGTTGCTTCGAGGAATATGGGATATTGAAATTTTAAATGTTTGTTCGTCCTTGGAATTTTTGCCTTTAGTAAGGTATGCTAAATATGCTATATGGCTGATAGGAAACAGTTGACGTTTGCGGCAGGTAAGACCTCCAAAGCAGGACATTAAGAACGTGGCTTCATGCGTGTGAACATGCACAAATCACCTGCAAGAACCAAACACTATACTATAGATGGAGGGAGTTAGAGGATTGCATTTGGGTTTCCACATGCTTTGGCTGACTTGTTGTTTCATTAACCCCTAGCATACTTCTCCAGGAATGCAGATTTTGAAAAACTAAGTGTGGAAAGGAGACGTACCTTGGAAAATGGACACCCGCCTTGATGTAATCAACGCCATCAAGGTCTAGCACAGCCATGGAGATCCACCCGCCTGTAAGATCTCCAACTCTGAAATCCCCTATACCCTAGCCTCTCTTTTCAACCTCTGAGCCTCTCTTTTCAACCCTCGGAAGTCCTGTCTGCAGCCGCCTCTTCCTGGCAGTCTATTGCCCTACGTTCTAGAAGCAGTCATCAGCTTCTCTTCCCTACATGAATCTGTTGTTGTGCAAGCTCGTTTGCAAGTCAAGAGAGAGGAGAGGCGTGAAACTAGATTATGCAGAAAGAGTGAAGGGAAGAGCAACGCTAGGACATGCATGAGGATAGAGGGAAGCTGTGCTTGAATTACGAGCTGGGCTTGTCCGGAGGGAGGAGCGTCAGGAGGATTTGTTGCTCATACCGTGTGCAATTCTATAGCTATGGCAATCCATAAGGAAATGCGACGGTTGGAACGAGAGTTGTACCTGCGTGTGCATTTGGAGGTGCCTTTGCTGTTGGAGTCATTGCAATCTGTTGTGGAGTAAAAAGCGAGTGGGAAGGTGAGTCGCTCAACCCTTGCACCCCGAGTTGCTATTTTTCAATTAGTTTGGAGTTCGTGTTTATGATGATGTTGAATTCCAAACTTTGGAAATGGATGCGATGCTAGAATCTAGAAATCCAAAGTTGGTGCAACTTCGTTTATGGGCAATTTAGTTAAAATGGCGGTATTCCATGTGCCATTTTCAGAGTGCCCACTCTAAACCATAGAAGTGACATCTAGGACAAAGATAGATTTCAAAGATCTAGGACTGTCGTAGATTTCAGAAGTCTATGAATGTTATAGATTTTAGACTGAAAATTTTGAAAAATCTAGGACTTTTATAGATTTCAGATATCTAGAAATGGTATAGATGTCAGAAATCTAAAATAGATGTAGATTTCAGACCATTTCAGAATGCACAGTCTGAACAGTTAAAAGTGCCAAACTAACGGAATACCGCCATTTTAACGAAATTGCCCATGTTTCCCTTAGTACCTGTTGTTTCCTCAAGAGATCCATATGATTGGACCTTGTGCAAGCACATATGGCAACCGTAGACTTTGTTGGAGTCCTACAGGATTGTATGCTACCCCTTGTTGGGTGCTTGTGAGGAGACTCATGGGCGCAGGCATTTGAAGACGATGAAGAAGTCCTCACCTTCCTTCCACATCTTGTAATGACATGTATTGTTTGGCGTGACGTTGTGCAGGGGCTAATGGAGTATGGAACATTGCGCCTCGCTATGGCTGACTTTGTGTAGGTGAAGGGGAGGGGAATCTGTAGCCATACGTTGCATGCAAGGAAGAAAGACATGGCCTTGATGCTCTCCATGTACAAGCGAGCTTTGTTCTTTTTGTCTCGTTTTTGGGTGTTCAAGCACGATCTGGAGGAGCGATTAAGGACAGCACCTCTTGCGGACTTGTTTGGTGCTGAGTTACCATGCTTGCATTGCTATGTACAGGGTGGTTGGGGCTTGTCCAAGATTGAAGTTCCTCTTGGAGCTAAGTTGCAACCTTCTAGCCAGAAATGGATGACTCCTTCTCACCGTGCTTTGTGAAACCACCCAGTAGCTCTTAGATGGTATTCCCCTAAACCTTCAATGTATTATGCATGTGCTTGAGTGGTCAATTGCTATTCAAATAGGTGAATCATGTGCTACATGCTATATGTGCCTTTGATTCATTGTTGATGTTTTTTTTTGCCTAAATTATTAATCTAACTCTATGTGCTTGTTGGAATGTAGGTGCAAGACAATCGGGGCCTTTTTCAATGATGGGAATGCTTTTTCATTGCATTCCCTTCTCATGTGGTAGACTCCATTTGTAACACGACATGTTAGAGATTAGGTCTTCCAACATTTTTTTAATTTGTGTCTACATTGGCGAACATGATATGTACATTCTTTTCTAGTCATTGTATTCCCAAACACAATGAACACACTCTATTTCATGCTACCTTACACTACTTCTACCACTCCCCCCCTTATATCATGATTGTACACAAAAACATTCTTCCATGTTATTGTGTATAAATTTTGTATGACAAAAATTATTGTAGGTTTTTTTTTATATCTACCTAAGGCATATCATTTATTCATGTCAGTTCAAGATTATAAGTAATGCAAGCCCCTTTTCTAATAATCCATAGTAGAAAATTATATAATCATAGCCCTTTTAAATAAATAAATAAAATATAATACCCCCCTCTAAAATACTTGATGATTGCACCTATACTCTTATTTTTTTAAGCACTACATCCCCTGAGGTTGTGGACAAAACAAATGAATTCAAAGATTATTTGGAGGAGTTTCCACAACAGAGTATACAAGGCTCTAGTAACTTACCATTTTGGCCAAGCGATATCTTAAATTAGAATGGAGTTGGTGGTATTGCTTCGAATATAGAAGAAAAAGGTACAATTTCAAGCACGACAGCTAATGTGGATGGAAACAAAATAGGGAGTGCAGTAGTTGACTTGATTATGGCAACAATGCCAAATCTAGAGAAGAGGGGATATTTTGGTCCCCGCAAAGACAGACCCTCACAAGAAGTATTACGGAGAGTGATTGGAAGGAAGAATACTAGAATAGAGGCGAAAGAAATGCAACAATATCCAAAGTAGTACAAGGTGGAAGTGATGATTTTTTTCTTCCGTTCAATCCAAAGAATGACGTTATTGTAGGTCAATACATAGCTCTCATTGTAGAACTGAGGGAAGTGAGAGAAGGAATATTTTTTTATGTAGGGAAGGTGCTGGAATTTGGTCAAAGGAGGTGGGCCTTAAAGATGAAAATTATGTGGTATTGGCATATTATGAGGCCGGAGCATAGGAGGAAGCCAGTAGTAATAGAGTGAGGTACACAAACTGCATGGAATCTACATGGGAACTGTTAGGTGAAAGATTTTCTTGGATTGAGAAGGAAGCCGCTATATATTCATGGATGCGTGTCCCTCGACAAGGAAAAAGTGGTCACATAGTAGGTTCAAACATTATAGTACACTCGGTGTGCAAACAAAGGAAACAATGATCATTCCACCTGAGGCTAAACCACATCTTATGGAGTACATGGCGATGCAGATGGAGGATCTAGATGACGAACGTTTGCAAAATGATTTGAATATGTATTAGAGGAATATCATGTTATGTAGTTCACTTCTGACCTTTTAGTTGTAGGAATGTAGATGTACTTGAATATGAAGCGTAGATTAATATGCCTTGAAAGTAGTATGGAGTGAAAAGTATACCAAGTTTTCATGAAGTTTTTATAAAGTATGGAGCATTATGACAAATTCACCGAATAATTTTTCTTACAAAGAATAAATGATGTTTTTTATAATCCCTCCCTCCCCCCAAACATTTGAAATTGTCATTTTTGGTTAGCGTATGAACCAAGTGCAATGTCACACCCTCCAAGTGCAAAAATGTTTAATTTGATGTTTATAACACTGAATTAGACATTCTTACACTTGGAGGATGCGACATTGCACTTGGCTAGTACGGCATCTAAAATGCAAAATCTCAAATGTTGAGGGGGGAGGGATTATTGAAAACTTCATTTGCTCTTAGTAGGAGAAATTGCTTGGCAAACAATATTATTTATATTGAGAAAAGTCAACTTTAATAATTATAGTGATGTGAGAGAGTTTGTATAGGATTTTAAGGCAAAAAGGGAACCAACTTCATAAGAACAAACCCTTTGATACTATTGGTAGCATAGCTGTTTTTTACCCATACAACACTATTTATAATGATTTGTTGCTTAAATCAAAAGAAGTGTTTGTAGAATTTTGTATTGACAAAAGCAAAAGCTTACATCTATAGTGAATGTGAGAAAGTTTGAATAGGACCTTACGAGAATACATGCAAGCTCAACAAGACAGTCTCTCCTAGCATAGCTAAGTTATCTGTTTTACGCTAGACCAAAGAAGAATGGGCTTTGAATTAACGAAAGCTACATGCATATAACATTATTAACCAATGATGGAAGGTCCCTTGCCTTCCCTTACATCTTTTGTTCAATTTATTTTGGTTCCTCGTGTGCTTCATCTAAACTTGAATTCTCCCAAATATCCTGAAAAGAAATATCCTTCTCTCTTGAATCTTAGATGAAACAAATTTAAGGTTTTACAATGTTATGTGAAGAAGTTTGAGCAAGGACCTTACTCAAAAAACAAGCTAACTCAAAACTCATTGAGGACACAACCTCTTTGATTCATCGATGTGCTTGTTGGCTCAAGACCAAAGGGAAGAAGCTTTGCACATGCAGAAGCTACCTCAATAAAGTTTGAGTAGCTATCTTCCTTGCAAAGTGCTACAAGGACAGAGCCTGATGTACTTTAGCTATGATACTTGTTTTTCTTTTTCTTTCTTCCCAGCACAGCACTGGTTATGGCGAATTGTGGTTTGAACAAGGAGAACTAGGGTTTGCAAGATCGGAAGTGCGCTGGACAGTTTCTAGGGCAAGCGTGATTTCAGAGAACGAAGGTCTTTCGGCTGGATTAGAATGCCAGCATCTGCACAACAATTCCGTAATTCTCGAATTCATAGGATGCGGCAATTGCGGTCTGAGCCCTCGAAGAACTTCTTCCGAATCCGTCGCAGCCAGATTTTCAAACGGGACACATCCGGTCAAAATTTCATAGCATGTCATGGCGAAACTATAAACATCAGCCTTGTCTGTAAACATGCTCGAATTGCAACAATTCTGATCTCTCATTGCCGCCAGAATCTCCGGTGCTCTCCAAAACCCTGTTCCCACCACACCAACAGAGCATTCGTAGTCGGCTATGGCGCAGGAAAATTCCGAAGAAGCACATGATGTAGTAGGATTTGGAGGTTTCTTCTTCCTCATGTCGAAGGCGACGAGGATGTTGGAAGCTTTCAAGTCGCGGTGCACGATTTGCTTCTTGTGCAGAAGCTCCATGCCCTTCGCAATCTGCAGCATGATGGAAACCGCCTGCGACTCTTGGAAGGGCGGCTCGCTGTGGTGACTGTGAGCGCGTTGCGCCATGGTCACGTCGAGAAGCTTGCGAAGGTCGCCCCAGTACTTGTACATGACGAAGGCGAAACGGTCGTCCTTTAAGATTGTGCCGGCGAAGATGATGGCGGAGTTCCCGAGGGGGAAGTGAGGGGCGGAGGTTCCGAGAGGGTATTGCGTTTGCAATGATCGCAGAGAGTAACCTTTCTTGAAAGCTTTCACTACAAACTCCATGCGAATGGAATCGAGGCCGCCACCTTCCACCTCGAAAATCTCCGCTTGCCCGCCCTCGGCGATCTTCGAACCGAGCTCCAATTTGTCGCCCCATTTCTCAGAGAAGAAACCTCCCCACTGGTGCTTGATGCGAACGAAAATGTCACGGTTCGTCTCTTCGGCATCGGAGTCCTCAGCTTCTTCAAGCTCCACGCATTCGTGAGAGTTTCCTTGCTGCTGCTGTTGCGGATGGCGAGAGTTTAAGACTGCGCCGCAGGATAAGACTGAGCCGCATGTGAAGGCTCCACAATTGGCACAGTGCCAACAGAATAGCAATCTCCCGAGCGTCCTTCGAAAGCGAGCCAGGATTTGAAACTGGTGCTTCTTGGAATCGGTCTCGTCGGTGAGTGCGAGCTGCGGGACAGGAAGTCTCGATTCCAACTCGCTCCAGTGATCCTTCGAGGCTTCAATCTCGAACTCACGCTGGCTGGCGAACTCGCTCCTGCGTTGCATCATGTTTTGAATGCGAGGGGACGAGACCGGCGACGAAGAAAGAGCTGGACTCGGTGTAGACCTAATTGCAGGTTTAGCAATGACGAATTGACGATCTGGTTCTGTCATCGCGGCCTCGCTACCTAACGCCTACACGGCAATTTCGCACCCAAATTTTCTTTGGAAAACAGAAATTGCACAAGAAGAAATAGCATCGCACACAAGTGATCGACAACCTAAAGCTACGATAGCGAACGAGTCCTGTCGACGTCCGTAACCTGCTCTCTAATTCGCAAACATGAAAAGTCAGAATTCAAGAACGCGCATATATATTACTGCAACTAGCTCAGATTCGATAGCAGTCTATCACAGAGAAACAGCGATCTGAACATAGGTCAAAGGGCAGGAAGCAGACGGGATGAAAAATTCTGAACAACAAATGCAGGAACAATCAGACCTCACAACCAGGCGAGAAGTGATGAAGAGCCACACGAGGGAAGCAAGCAGCAGGAGGATGCACCGTGGCGCAACCGCAAAATGTCGTACAGGATTATATAAAGGGAAAATGTAGCTCACCTTCCAGACATAGGTGGAGGACGAAATTTCGTCACAGAAGACGGAGCAGACAGACGGGCCGGCATCAAGAATAGTCTCAAAAGCGGAAGGGCCCACTGGCAAGCCGGCCAGGCCCCTGCATCCACGTCTCCATATTTAGACTACCGATCCCGTCACGGCAAAGGCACCATGTGCACTACCTACGCAACTGGAGCTTTGGAACTTTGGAACGTTTTGGACCACAACGACCAGGCAAACTGGAACATTACCACAAGATTTCTGGGAAAAATTCAGATATTACACAGCCAGGGCCGAAGTTTCAACATCGAGAATTCAGTAATCTGTCAGACGCCTTGTCTTATACTTCAGGGTTTTCCGGCAGCTCTGGGTTTTTTTCATTGCAGAGGTTTTGCAGAACCTGCACCGGACGTGATATTCCACAGTATTTCAAGTTACTGCGAACAGAGATGCTCTTTCCCGAGACAAAATTCCAGCAACTGAATTCCATCATGGCGATCCTCTGACATATATAGGTTATCGACAACTTGCTTGATTCTCGTGGGGGTGTTGCAAACCATTATCGTCTCAAGTATTGAAGATGTCAATAATGTCGAGGAACACAGCTTCGGCGAAGGGTAAACTTCATAGTTATTACCGTGCAATCGAGGCATATGCTTCAGAATCTTCACAGAATCAAAAGATACTCAAACAAATCGGTTTGTGAAATTTTTTTTTTTTTTTTTTTTTGACACAAATAAAGGGAGACCTTTACTGCAAGAGGTAAATTGTGAAACTTTCATCAACGCCGAGTTGGCCATCGTTGTAACCTGGCTCCCGGTATTTGCGATCAGAATCATCAACCCACATCGACACTAGCCAGAGGATGAAAAAAGGTGTCAGACCATGTGCGTGTACACAATCGACGCTCTCCAAATTATAGGTCTCATGATTCCCCTCTTATCTGCAACCTATGCTACACACCGGGCACCGCCCACGTAGGCAGCTGCAAATCCTGCAATGGATATCCGTTTAGTTGAGTTTTCGTAGTGTCTGAGAGAGAGCCAGTGAGCAACCTAGTTGCTTCGTTTACTTCATGGCGATGGCGATGGATGCACGAATCTCGTTAAACCCCATGGCCTGTGCGCCATGTCGAAGTGTTTCCGAGTTTCGGACTCGAGCTGAGCTCGTTTCTGCATTGGCGCCGATGCCTTCATCTTCGTATTCACGATTTGAGCGAGTCCGAGTTGCGGGAAAGCTGACATTCGGCAGGGGTAAGTGGTAAGCAAACCAAGCTTCCTTCGACCATTGAGGTTTGTGGAAACGCCAGCAGAAATTGGGATTGACGAGGAAATTATGCTGCATTGGCCGTTTTCTAATAGAACAGGGTTTTTCTCTGTTTTGTCGGCGACGAAAAGCTCTACACACAGGAGAAATCCAATACAGAAATTTGGACAAATGTCCTTTTGTGTCCAAATTCCATTCGTAGTGTAACCTGGTGATATCCTGTTCTATCGTCGCTGGACATTGACTATAGAATTCTTCGAAAATTCCATAGATGGACATTTTGGATTTCTCCTGTATAGAATTGCGAGGCGCTGCTTGCTTCTGGAGAATTTTGTGGGTTTCTGCTTAATTCTACAGAATGTGGGTCATTTCTTGCTTGGGCCCGTCAAAGATGAGGTTTCGATTTGAGAACCAAGTCTTTGCGGCTTCACTTGGAATTCAAATTACGCTATTGTTTTGAAACCTTGTGCGCTTCGAAATCTGAATGTGTCGTCTCTGTACTCGGGCCCTCGATGTATTCAAGACTATTTCTGCTGAATCTGCTGCAATGCACTATTCATAAGGGTTTCTATTTGATTCAAATGTGGTATACGCGGTCGATGTTGTTTACCCCTTTGAAATTTTGCGTTAGAAACTCAGAATTGGATCGATGAAACGAATTAGGGTTCTGAAACCAGTATTGTCAAAATCGTAAGATATGGTATTTCCTGGGTGTTAGATTTGTGAACTGAACGCTTGGTGGTTGAGCTTTGGAGGGTTTAGGTGGTAGCTTATTGGCAACGTTATGAACACATTGTCTTTTCTCATTCAACTGATTTGTAACGCCATTGTATGTCCGCACCTACAGAATTGTCGGTGTCTTGTGGGAAACGAACTCGTGCTGCTGTGGAAGTTCGCGCTGCTCAACAAAGTCTCGAAGCTGCTCCAGTTCCTACCGAGTATCAAACGGTAATCTTTTTAGCGTGCTTAGTATTTGCTTTGCATTATTAAAATATGCACCACGCTATTAATTGACTTTAGGTTTGAAATTATAATCTATTTGGAAACTGATGTTGACCGACGTTGAGCGGTTAGCGACATTACACCTTCATTGATGCGGCTTATTAAGAAAGAAACGTTGATACTCTTTTAAGCTTTCTTAGCTTCAGGTAGCAGCTATCAGAAGACAATAATGCCTGGTGGTTGACATTATGTTGACTTTCAAGCAGTATTAAGCTCACTAAGTTCGCAATTCAGTTAAGAACAATGAAGCAGTCCTTGATTCGTTGTCATTAGATGTTTGCTTTAATCATGATTTCTGCTAACAAGTTTTTCATAATTTCATGAAAACGCAAACAGTTCGTGGATCAGGTGAAGGCTCGTCTTGAGACTGAGCGTGCAGACCTCCCTGTTGGGAAGAATGGCAGGGATGACAAAGACCTCATTCTTTGGTTTCTTCGTGACCGAAAGTTTGACGTTGACGACACAGTTGCGAAACTGATCAAAACTCTTGTAAGCATTCAAACTTAGATGTGCTGGGGTCACCGCCATCTTACACTCTTATTTACACATTTCATTTCAATAAGCATCAAGCATGCAGGCATATGATGTCAAGATAGTTTTTTGAGTCATGAAGGCTAAAAATTCAATTTTGGAGACCTGGGATGGTCACAACCCTGAAATCGATGTCATGCGAATACTGATATTTGAATGCTAGTCCTTTTTGTCATTGGACAGGATTGGCGAAGGGAGTTTGGCGTGAGTGAGATTTCAGAGGCATCAATTAGCAGGGTTGCAGCCTCAGGCGAAGCTTACTTGCACACTTCTCCTGCCGTAAATGGAAAGCCAGTCATCGTTGTCACGTCAGCTAAACATTTTCCAATTGTACGCTTTTCTAGTACTCTTACTTATTTGATTTCACTGTGTTGCCCTTTTGTGATCGAAAAATAAAATAAAATTGAGTGGTGCGAATTTTCTCATAGAGTTCAATTGAGACCCGAATGAATCGTACTTTCCTGAGTTGCAGATGCAGAATTTTAACGTTTTCTGTGTTTTGTTTACAGGATGAACAGTTAATAGAGAGCGAGAGGCACTGCGTGTATTTGATAGAGAAGGCTCTCATGCAACTACCACCTGGCTGCGAAACATTTCTGGGCATCTTTGACTTGAGAGGCTTCAAGCAAAAAAATGGGGATCTGAAGTTCACCAAGTTCCTGGTAAGGACCCTTCATCAAAGGCTTATCCAAGTCAGTTTGATACAAAAAAAAACTTGGTTTGTCAATCTGTTATGCTCAGTTATTGCTTGTAGGAGGGAGCTTAATTCTCTTCTCGCACGCACAGATTGATCTATTCTTTAAGTATTATCCAAAGAGGCTGGGGCAAGTGCTGTTCGTGGATGCCCCTTTCGTATTTCAACCGGGATGGACTATGATCAAACCATGGGTCGGGAAGTATGCTGCCTTGGTAGGTTATCCTCTTTATCGCAACTTTGAATCGTTTGCTCTCACAACTTTCTGTGGCCACAAACTCCATCACTTCGGTGTGGATGTGTTTCGCTGATCATCGATCGTCGAACAGTCCTAAGTTGCACCTTTGGATGACACATGACAATGAAATTGAGTAGCGTTATTATCAATCAGCATAATTTGATGATGATGATGAGTCTGCTGAAGAGTTTACATATTTTGAATGCCAGTCAATTCTCTTCGTCTTGAGTAGAGTTCTCAAAAACCCTTGAATATTAGTAGCAGTCCCAGTTTCTTAACGAGTTTAAGTGATTTGCCGTGAGTGGGCTCTTGTTTGCAGGTTCGATTCTGCTCTGCAGACGATGTGCGAAATGATTACTTCACTCCTGATACCATTCCCAAGAGCTTCAAAGAGTAGTGGAATAATACTCCCTCCATCAATGACGGAGCAGTCGTGGCGCATAGCGACAACAGAGTTTTTTGGCAACGTACTGTAAGCTTACCCCTTCAATCCACAAAAGGGACATGGAAGTTGTTTGTCAGAGGCCAGTCATGTGTGTGTAAGGTATTATTGTTATGTAATCTTTGGCAAAAGTTGAGTTACAGATTTTTCCTTTCCTAAGTAATGGACCTCTCTAAGTTAGGGATCCTTCAAGCTTCTATTTCAACTTTGATACGTGAGCAGGTTTGACGAAATGACAACTATTTGCAAATCTAAATTGGTACAAAGGGAGTATCTTCTTTTGAGCATACTGAAGTCTAACTGGATCATGTATCCATGTGATAAGGCAACCCAATGGTCAAAATGGATGTAGTCACATAGTTCTATTGTAGTTGTTTGTTTTGTCCTCATTATCAAGGCTTGAACATTCATTGATTTTTTCCATGTATGCAAGTGTATGCAAGTGAACGAGTAGGATTGCCTTCTTGTCAAAGTAATCTCAAAGTGTTGATATTTTAAAATGTGTAGCCATCAATTCTTTAACAAAGTGTTAGTGTTATAGTTCATCCGAATTGGGTGCATAACATATTGCTAGAAGGTACTAATACATGATCAAATACGTAATAGTTTCAGTATCCTCTTTCTTATTGCTTCAAACTTGCTTGCCATTAATTCATAGCACATTGTCAATTGGCCATTAAATCCACTAGTGGAACAATGATAATGCATGAACTTTTGGAATTCAAAATGCAGGGTATTCTTTAATTATGTTACGTTCAATCTGATAAAGAAGAAAATACAACATTTCGCTTTGTTTCTTGCCACTTGCCGTAGTCCTTATTTACTGTAATCCAAAGTCTACCTCCAAAAGAAGGGCATCAAGGGTACCAACCATTGAGACATCAAACAATTTTTTTTTCCCAAAAACACAAAATTAGTGGCGGCCTCTCCTTACACTGCGCTCAGTGTCGCCTGCCACTCCCTCCCATCGGTTAGTCCGGTCTGGTCCTTGTTTGAGCTGTCTGTCTTGGTTCCCCCGTCAGGTCACTTGTGACTGACGGGTCTGCATTTTGCCCCTTTGCAATGGAATTTGTTTCATTTGTTTAAAAAAAATAAAAATAAAAAACCACAAATAAGTTACAAACACAAGCACAATATTGCCCTGATAATGTAGTAAGGTAGTATGCTCTAAAAGCGCCCATGTTCTAAAAGCGATCATGACACAGAGGTACATTTTACTTTCTTCAATGTTCGAACTGTGTACATTTCAGATGGTGGTCGCTTTTAGAAACCACTGTGTTTGAACTTCAAAAATTCATAACTAATGCTACAAAGATCTGAAAAATATGAAACGACTTGGGTTAGATGCCAATTCCATTTTTCTTCCTATATAAACTTACTGAAAATTGTTTCAATAAGTTTAACTTCCCTGAAAAGGCGATCTGCTCTTAAGTGGTCGCTTTAAGAGCATACTACCTTACTACACAACTGAATCGTCCATCCAGAGTAAATAGAATTGTGGTCAGTATAGTGTACCAAATTTATTTTTCTCAAAGATTTGCTTTTTAACCCCTAAAGCTCCGAGGGTGTTTTCTACCAAAAACCACTCAAAACTACCACTTTTGTGATATTCACTTAAAGAAACCAATTTTTTTGTTTTTTTGGAAATTTAACCGTAGGATCTTGAACTTAACTTGTTTGAGATCATGTATCAAATTTCACCGTACGGATTGGAAGATATTAGCATTCAAAGTTGAACAAAAAGTTTTTTTTCAAGAAAATGCTTAAATTGTCCGAAAAACTAAGATTGTCCATAACTTTCTCATCCCTAGTCCAAATAGAATGAATCAAAGCTTCACGTATAGCTAAGAACATAATCTCTTAGGGAAAAAATTCAAAAAAAATGATTTTGACTTTTTGTAATTTTTTTGGACTGTCCGCCAATCTCCATTTCTTGCTCATTGTGACATAACTTTTTCATCCGGCATCCGATTGAAACAAAATTTATATATCCACAAAGCTCTTGCAAAGCTACACAACCTCAAAAAATCTCAAAAAAATTCACTTCAAATTGAAATAATAGGAACCTACCCGGACCCAAATTGTCCCCCAAGGAGACAAGCGGAGTTTTAGGGATTAAGGTAAAGTATGGCCCAAGAAACTCTTGCAAATGAACACAAGTTTGTGAGCAAGCTAGCAAGGACAAGAATTGGTTGTAAGGTAAGGTGAAACAGCCCACTGTGGTCAGAATTAGGAGTTTGGCTTCATGTTGTTGCTGAAGAAATTTCAATTTTTTTCCCACTCAAAGAAAAGTGTGAGAAACAATGAGAGCAATTGAAATTATATATTTTTTTTTGACAAAGTATGAAGTTGCTAGGAATTTTTGAAGTGCTCAATGCATCATGGCTCAAACGAGTCTATAGACTACTCCAAAACCAACAAAATTTGAATCCATGATGCTCATCTTGTTCACCTAAAGAAGTCATAATATTTTCTAACATGGAAGGCCTAAAAAGTCAATTATTACAATGAATTTACACTAAAAAGTTGGAAGTTCCTAATGAGGTTACTAATCACTCCATCAATGTCATGTATGACATGCATTGTGACCCAAATCTCACGTATTGAAAAAAAAGAAATCCATAACAGGATCATTCCTTAGGTGTCCACTACAGGGTCATCTGACCACAACGGGTTGTTTTACGGCTTTTACCTTACCTGAAATTCAATTGATATCTGTAAGTTTGTACTAAGAGTGAAAACTCTTTATTTATTAACATTTCACTTTTGGAACTGATTTTTAGGCCGAGACAAGAGAGAATTACAAAAAAATTTAGATGGCGCAATTTTTTTAGATTGTTGTAGTCCAAAAAAGACTCAAAGTTCACGTCCATGGTGAAGGGAAACTCTCCCTTGCTCTATAATGCTGAATGGAGACGTTATATTAGCGGGTCTCCGGGTTTGTCCGCCTTACGTTTGTACGGTGAAAAATGTACTGATAATTATTTCCCAATCTTGTCAAGGCTGTGAACAACTGTCAGAAATGACAGTTCGAGCAATTTTTTTTTTGGGGGGGGGACAAGAGCAAACATCTCAACAATTCAACATCCATTGAAAAAATAAAATAAAATAAAATAAAACACGGTAACTTTCCAGAAGACCAAGTATAGAGCCCATCAGAAATTTATAAGCTTGTTGACTTTGGAACACCATTCTCAAATCCAAAAGTATAATTCTGAACTTTCTGTTTTGTAATTTCTGAGCGGACTAAGCTTATTTTTTCGTATGAATTCCATGTCTTGAGTAAACATTGGGTTGAGCTTCATGAGTTGTCTGAACTGCACATCAAATTTGTTTCTAAAAATTCCTAAAATTTCTTTGTAAGCAACTGGGGCATAGGAGGCATCATGACACAAGCACACACAACTGAAGCTTACCGTCCTTGTCAAGGGTGCTTATTTTTTTCCATGGACCACCTTGTCTTTAGTTGCTTTCCCTATACAAGAAGTGAATTACACAACTATTCTTATTAGGTCTATTCCATTTTACTCTTTACAAATTTATGTGAGCTCCTATTTATGAGGAACATTAGGTTTAAAGCCAATTTATCAACTAAGAATGCATGTACCAAACATTTTTATGGCAAAGTATAATGTAATTTAAGTGTTCATACAAACCTAGGAAGATTTTTGGGTTGTAAAAGGCCTTCACATCGTGACATTTTTAAAGTCTCACTAATCACTACATTGATTTGTCCTATTAATATGAGTGACACTGATTTTACCGAAGTTGCACTATTTGGAAAACAATTAAATTAGTATAAGTTGATATATTATTGTATTGTATCTATTTTCGGAAAAAAAATGGATCAATATTAGTTACTTTTGTAGGTGACACTGATTTTGCACCCTCACTAATTTCAAAAAGAAGTATTATGCCATATTTAACTACTTTGGGACTTTTGAAAGTCCAGAATTCATACTAGTCATCAGGAGATCTCTTGATTGAGCATCGGGGGATCTGTCTAAATCATTGGGAGATCTAAATTTGCATCGGGGGATCAATCCAAAACATCGAGAGATCTATATAAGCATCAAGGGATCTCCCGATCTATAAAAACATCGGGAGATCCCCCAATGCTTGTATAAATTGTGCTTAGTCCAAAATTCATTGAATAGTCTAGAAGTAGTTAAATACACCATTATTTTCAACTCTTTCCAAATGGTTAGATTTAATCTTTCAAACTCTTTACACAAAAATTTGTAGATCCTACAACTATGTGTGTGTGTGTTTGTGTGTGTGTGCTTGAAAAAAATAGTAAGTAGAAAGAAATAGAGAATGGTTCAAAATATTAAATTGATAAAAATTTAGTTATGGACTTGAAAAATGCCAATCCCAATGGTTGTAATGTTGTAATAGACAATCTACATCTTGTGATTTTATTTTATTTTCAAAAATATTAAAAATTGAGCTAAATAAAGGACTTCAAAGTTTATTTTAGAGTAGAGAATCTATAATCACCTGCAAACTAAAACTCCTCATAACTTTCATCTCATTAATCAAAATGGAATGATTCAAAGCTTTCCACATGTATATATAAAGCTAGGAAACCAATTTCAAAGCTATTCCTTGGGCACATTTTTGTAAAAAATTTAAAGAAAATAAAACTTCGTTTGTAGTGAGGTGCCAAAAATTGCTATGCTACCAGAAAACGTAGTTTGGTCCTTCAGGGGTTAAGGTAGACAAGCCTATTACCAGTCTGATTTGTAATTTGAATATCTTGGGGCCAACTCCAAGAAGGGCACATATTTTTCAAGGATGTGTGCATGTTTCACAAATCAAACACAAGTGGAATTATAATTTTTCAATTAAAATTATATTTCATGTGAATTTTTGAAGTGGTTTGCCCTTGAAATTATCCCCCCCCCCTCCCTTCTGTTTTATAGAATGGGAGTCATAAACGCCCTATAAACAACCCATAAGGTAGACCAACCCAATTCCATCCATTGCCCAATTTTGTCCCCTGCTTTTGTCCCCAATTCCGTCCATTCAAACATCCAAACCTGCCCCCCCCAAATAACCAAATCCCTTCAAAAATCAGACAAAATCAATGTATTAATGTTAAAATAGCTAACCTGCCAATCATGTATTGGTGAGTACTTAAGTGCTATTAGATACATAGAAAGGCAATTATGGGTTGTTTATGGGGCGTTTATGACTCCACTCTATGGATTGTTTTATAATTTCATGACATACCACTTCAAAAATTCACAGAATTCACAATTTTCATCAAAAAATTACAATTCCACTTGGGTTCAATTCATGAAATAAGTGCACACCTCTTAAAAAAAAGATGTGCTCCTCTTGGAGCCTTTGGCCCCGAGATATTCAAATTGCAAATTCAAGGTGGTAATGAGGTAGGCACCCCCCAAATGACACCTGACCTTAAAGTGCCATCTACAGGTTGTGTGCACTTCCAAAATCAGTTATGTACCTAATTGGATGGAGCGCTTTCAGAAACAAACTTTGACCCTTAATAACTTTTGCATACGGTGTCCAAATGCCATGTTCTCTGGTGCGTTGGAACCTCCTTTCACTTGCCAACAAGAATATATGAAAACTTGACCAGTCTAATAGTAGTAATTAGGCTCAGTAGCAAAAAGTGGCGGTTTTGGGTGTACCCACCTGAGGCATGTCTACACCTCATGTTCTGTCAAACCATGTATTTGATGGGGGACTGCTCGTGAAGTGGACCCGAGTCACCGATCAGTGTCTGTCTGTCGCTGTGTTGCCAGATGTCTATGAAAAAAATCAAGCGGCACCTTCTTGGCCTTAACTTCACTTACTGGATGTGTGTGACTCGTACCCCAACCGATCAAGTTCCGCCAGCTTCGTTCCACACGTTGATCGCCGTTATATCGTTCCCATGTTCTGGCCATGAGTAGGCTTGCGCCCCCCGGGCCTCGCCTTGTCAGACCACGAAAGCCTGATATTTTTTTTTGTTGCCCATCACTTAATCGAAAGTTGGCTCTCCTCAGTCCAACGAGGCAAAAAAATGAAATATATTGGCCGTCTCACATGTCTCCCAGAAGGCCACTCATGTGATTGATACACGTGTGTTTTTTCAGTCTCGACAAAGGAATGCAACCAATGGAGTAAATATGAATTTGCACTGTGGGTCTAATTAATAATTGCCCCACACCATGTTCCCGTTGGTAGCTTTTCAAGTTGCCAAGCTTTTTATTTCTGTATGTATGTGTCACTCAAAGAACGAATGATGCAGTTTTTATTCAATTGGTCACGTGCAATGCCTATTGGGAATTGCGTCACATTATTCAGAAGTGCTGGATGTTCTCCACGGTCGATACAAAAGAGCAGAAATAGTTTGTCGTTGTCCGCTGCTGTGAAAAATTCAATCAATAAGGGCAGGTCCCTGAGAAAAACTGATGCTGGGAACTTGGTACAATGAAAAAAGACGTAGTGTATAATTACAACCAAGAAGACATGTGGAAGGGAAGATCGACAAAGGGCTTCAACAAGATTTCAGACACACCTTTCATGGTGGTCAGGAGTTAATTTTTAGTTTTTAAGACCTTTCCAACGCTATATTACACGACCTAAAATTCCAAAAATTGCAATCGGAAATTGGAAAAGAAGTTGAGTGCAATCATCGTGGGCCTGCACAAAAACGTGGTCAAAAGAATCACACTTGATTTTGAGTGTAGTTGTTTTTTAACGTATGTTGTTATAGTATTTTTATGTATCCAACTTTGGTGATTAGCAAGATATCATTTCCACCACATATTTGTCTTGTAAGTGAAGGAGCATAATTACTATAACTATAAGAATCCTATAAGCTTTCGAGTAACCAAGATGGGTCACTTAAAGTATACATACCCATTCCCAACCCTACATCAAATTTTGTCATCATGTACCAATTCAATACATTCTAGAAAATAAATGTGCACCACTGGTACTTGAGGGAGGAATTTTTAAAGGGACGGGAACGGATATGTCTACTTTAGACTAGGAAAATGACCCACATAACAAACTTCTCTACTAATGGGTCTTTTCTAAGGTATACAACATGTTTATGACCATGGCCCCATTTGCACAAGATAAGGTGACATATTTTTATAAATAAGGGGAACATGATGTCAATAAAGACCTTCCTTATTGTGTGACAAATAAGGGGGATAATTTTAGCATATGTCCGATTGAGCCATGGCTCAATCGGACATATGCTAAAATGCTTAATTAACATTGTTGGAAATAGATCGTATACCTTATGTGCCCTTATTTTCACAAGTGTTAAGTTAGTTGCAGAAACTAGGAGAATGTAGTACCTATCAAAATGGGTTCAATTGCTCATCTGTCAGATTTGCAATAAGAACAGAGTTGCCAATATCATCAAGACAATCATATGCGACTCTTAGTGCAAAATTTTACATTTCACACACAAAGAAGAAAAGAAGTCAAGTAGAATCCTTACTCATGGCTTTGTATAGGGCAATGCCAGATGATAAGGGTCATTGCCCTAAATAAACTGTTGTAGGAAATCAACAAAATTGGATGAAGATTTGGGATGATAATTTGATGTTGAATGTAAAATCCATAATGCCCAATCACGGAGACAACACCGCATAATCAAGCATTACAACATAGAACCCACTCAAAAAATACACTGGATATTTTATAGAAGTGGTTTACGTGAAAGTTTAACAAGTGGAGTAGGTTTCCCAATATTTGTAGGACATCAAATAGTTATCCGTTGGTGTAATCTTCAAAATAACTTCCCTTTTCTTTATATCTTTGTAGGCAATGTGCCACCGACTCTAAATCGCCATTTATCCTCTATGTACAGGACATCTTCAAAAGCAATTATGTCCCTAACCAAACTTTGTTCCTTCAAAACTTTTGCATACGGTATCCAAATGCTACATTCTTTGGTGGGTTGGAACCTCCTCTCATTTGCCAACAAGGAAATATGAAATGTTGACTAGTATAATTATATTAACTAAGCACAAAAGTATAAAGTGTCCGTTTTGGGGGGTACCCATCTGATAAGGTAGCAACATTCATAACCATGAATTTAACTTCTAAAGTTTCAAGTAAGAGGAAGAATATTTTTTTATAATTATTTTGTGCAAGTGCAGAGCAGGAGTGATGATGTTGTTTACATCCATAATCTTGGATGAAATGTAAAAAAGATGGATGAAGATTCATTCATCCAAAATATATATACTCTTCCTAAACAAACAATATGAACCTAAGATTTTGTTGCAATTTAGTAATTTAATCCAATGGTTAAAGAAGGATCTCTACAAAGATTTCCTAAAGTGTTTTTGATATCTCTCTTTAAAAAAATTAGTCTAGGCATCTTCATTACAACCCAATAAACCAATTGACATTCATGAAAATTGATAATTAGCAAAAACAAAAACTAGTCTCTTTTACCAACTTCTTAGACATAGTTTAGGTAACTTTTGAACTTGTTTTACATATTTATATAATAAAACTCTTGAATAATCTACCCGCTAGATGGTAGGACTCTTTTAGGTTAAATGTTGCAACAATGGTATCTCTATCTTGAGCCCAACATTATAAAGTTTGATTCTCACTATGTCTCAAGCCCCACCAAATTCTCAAAATTTGATTGGTGGAGAGCTAATAATTAGAACTTGGAGCTTCACACTATGTCCTATGGCATGGTGCACTCAAAAATGCCTACATGGCAACTATTTTTTTGAGGTTTTGGTCAAATGAAGTGGGACTTGGAGCTCAAATTGGATTTAGCAAAAAACAAAGTTCCAACTTGGGCTCCAAGTTCCATTTATTGTATTGTATATAATATAAGAAGAATGACACCAAAAGAAGCATCTTCATGGGCTCATTTGATTTTGCCATCTATCCATTGCAAAGTGGATACAAAAAGTGCTTAGAAAATACAAAATTTGACTATTTGGTCCCTTTTGAACATAATTCATATCCATTATATAATAATATACATGTGAAAAATTGGGATTTGGTAAAGCACCAAGTCTCACTTATGATATTATTAATTTACCTTCAAAAATTTCCAAAATTTGGAATCTAGTCATGAAGAAGGACTCAAGTGGAGAATTGAAATTTGGGATGTTGTGAAAATGTAAGCAATAACGTATTGAAAAGGCAATTTATGTCTACAAATGTACGTTTCTTCATCCATTTCCTCCATGTGCTAAGACCTCCTTTTAGTTTAGGATTTCTTTTATATGATGTAACCTCAGCATGAACTTCTAGAAAGTCACACATGACCATTTTTTAAATCTATATTTTCATTTGTTCCTACCTACTATTGATTTGGGTCTAGGGATCTCTTTCCTAGGATGTACAATATCAAGAGAATCTCCATTGGGGCGCAAAATATTAACCAACAAGGATTTTGCTGCAGCCAAGCTTCTTCATCAATCCTACCAGTCAAAGACTTTGAGGTTTTTCTATGCAAGACCTTTCCAAATTTTTGTTGCCACACTTGAAGCTCTAAAGCCTTGCACATTTGACCTTGCCACCCATCTTATATGAGAAGAACTCCTAATTTGGAGTTCCAACTGCTTTGTGGGGAGCTGCTACTACCTTCTATCTCCCCTACATCATCCTAAAACCTAAGTCAGCATGCATTGGAATTAGGGTCTTGCATTGGAATTTGGGATTGTACAATCTTTTAGTGGGGGCCCAGTTAGAGCATCCCCACCTCCGCTCCTTATATCCAAGAGCCAAATCACCCCCCACCGTGGTACTAGGTGTGATATTTCAAGCATTACACTGCAAGAAAAAAAGGATGTTTTAAGTAAATTTTAAGTATAGTCCTAGAGATAAGATTATAAATAATGATCTTTAAGGAAATTTTCAGTAAAATTTTACTAAAAACACATGAATTTTAAGTAATTTTTTACTAAAAATCTCTTTAAAGGTCATTACTTATAATCTTATTTCTAGGACTATACTTAAAAATTCACTTAAAACACCCTTTTCTCTTGTAGTGTTAGGTGCACTGAATTTTGCTTCAAGTACCCCAACTTCAAGTGGCATGAGAAGTTTTGAGTGAGCTTGGATTTGATCAATTTCTACATTCTATTCCTTTTTTTCCTAGTAAGTTGTTGTTTTTCAAAACGGCGGGGCACATTGAGTGAGAGCTTACTTAGTTACTCTACTAACTTACAAAGAATTGCAATTAGAATTGAATGGTTTTATTCAATGCAATCATCGTGCTGGCAACTCTAAACACCTTTTCTTACCATTAAATTTTGTTGAGGTCCAATCCACATTAGGAGGCCCTATTCGTTGAGCACTCTGCAATAACGAAGTCCAAGACCGTTGCTTTTATGTAGGGATTTTACCACACTATGGCCCATAGTGGCAATACTCTTAAGAGCCAAGGCCTTGACCATAGCAAGGATACACCAAGATCTTCAAACCGGGGCACATTTTTCGTCTAGTGATGGAGATGCTCTAAGAGCATCACCACCCATTCCCCCAAAACAAGGCTCGAGAAATGTGGTGGCCCAAGTCATGTGCTTCCCGGTCTTTTTTTTATCTCAAGAGACCCCCTAATCATGCCTAGCCTTAGAACCCAGCTAAAAAAAATCAAAACATGCATTAATGAGTCAATATGACGATATTGCTTCAATTCTAGGTTGTCATGTCGTTGGAATTTGGAAAAAAGAGCAAAAATTCCAAGAAATTGGAGAAGAAGTTGTGAGCTCTAGTTTGGTAGGGAGTTGTTGATTTAAAAAAGGCAAGAAATGAGGTGTTGCGACCTACAAACCAACAAATTGACAAGATCAAGCAACATTCGACAAGCATGACATGGATATTGTCCTACTATTTGCATAGAATATTTTGGCATATTTGGGTTCCTTCTGTCCTTGGCTATATTTGCGGCGGGCCATATGTACATGGTTGGCCACGCCCTAACCCGGGCCGACCAGCTTTGCCGCCAATGGGTGGTGATGCTCTAAGCTTAGGGTTGCAGCTTCGCACCTAAAATTTTGAAAGAGTAGTGCTGAATAGATATTTGAGTCAACTTCCGGCGACTAAGCAGAGGGAGACGTCGTGCCTAGTGCCTAGTTTGGCCGAGGTGGGCCTCAGACGCTGTAAGTGGAAGGGACTAAAAACACTGGTGTGTTTAGACTAAACGACATGAGGAGAATTTTAGAAAAATGTAATGTAGGTGCTGAGGTTTGCACCTCATGTGGTCGTATACAACGACTCTCCTGGCTAACGATTTGTCCTTCGTGAGGATTTTTGCTTCCAAGGGGAGGCTATGGCAACCACGGTGCTGTACCTTTAGCGAGTGATTTGGATTCTTTAGTGCCTAGGGAGGTGGGTGTCTGTGGAGGAGCGCACGAGGGCAGCCCAGCAGTCGCAGAGTTATGAGGGATCATGGTGGATGGCAAAGACGGTAAAAACCACAGGGAGCTCATATCGCGTTCCAGGTGTTCATTCCCGGTGAATTCCCGGTGAGTCTCAAATTTCCCTGTGTATGTGTAGTTGCAACATGTGTCCAAAATACCTGTAAATAGAAAGTTTTTACAGGTGTCAAATTTTAAAGTTCAGTGGGAAATTTGAGACTCACCGGGAATTCACCGGGAATGAACACCGGGAATGCGATATGAACTCCCTGTAAAAATTGCGACGAGCACTCACAACAAGTGTATTGATCAATCCTCAGCAGAAACAGCTCGCAAAGAGGAACTCTCGTACAGAAATGCCGATCCAGGAAGACAAAGCGGGACTCCCTCGAATTTGTAGAGCACGACCAGATCAGTGCAAACGCCGAATTTTGAGGCTTGCGTAGTACAGTGCACGTCCGTCCGTTGCAGTGCACGACATCGGCATCCACAGACTGAATTGATTACACAGATTAGTTTATGCTTAAAGCAACCACTTATTAGCTTAATTGCCTTCAAAACCTCCCATTATAAAAAAAACCAGTGCTCTGCCGCTGAAATCTACATTAGCGCTAGAAACGCTCCTACAATAATAGCCGCAACTACCACCAAACTTAAAATAAGCAGCGGCCGACGCCGTCCCCACCACCGGTCTTTGCGATGGACACATCCGTGTCCACGTCGGTTTGGTAGTAAGGTGTCTAAAAGCAACCTGGTTCTAAAAGCGACCTCTAACACAGAGGTATGTACATTTTACTTTCTTTAATGTATCAACATTGTACATTTCAGGAGGGGGCGCTTTTAGACACTATTGCGTTTCAACTTCAAAAATTTGTAACTAATTCCACGAAGGTCTAAAATATATGAAACGACTTAATTAGATACCAGTTCCATTTTTTTCTTCCTAGTAAAATTTATTGGAAATTGTTTCAAGTAGTTTTGCTTCCTTGAAAATTCAATGAGCTCTTAAAGGGTTGCTTTAAGAGCCTCCTACCTTAAGACCTGAGGCGGGTGTGAAAGCCCTCTAAGAGTCTTCCGGGTGTAAAAACCCCTAGACTAAGAGCACACTTATGGCCATGTGCAAAACAATCCTTAGGGCCAACTTACATGTGAGTCCAGTGGGCAAAGAAAGAAACTAAAAGACAAGAACAGTGTCACCGATGATCGGTAAGCGTAGAAGTAGGAGAGAGAGTTCCACCGATATCAGTGTATTAGACATTGTAGAAGGAGCATAAAAGCAATTTCTATATTTCAACCCTCTTGACTCCTCCCACCCACCCATGCATGTAAGGAGACCCTTATTATGGAAGTAAAATAGGTTGACATCATTAGATGTTTTCTGGGGGGTCTGGAGGGCCATTTCGGGCCTGTTCCCGGCGCTGTTCCCTCGGCAGTAAAAGAATGGCCGCTGTCAAAAAAGAAATTGAAAAAAAAAAAAAAAAAAAAAAATTTGAAAATGAGAAAACAAGATGAACAAAAAATAATTTTTTTTTTCTGAAAAATAAATAAATTTATATGACGTGGCAGTCCCTCTACCATGTCACGCAGCTGCTGCGACGCAGTTCCAGACAGTTTCAGAGTCTGGAAACCCTAGGAAACTCGCAGCCCTCTACAGGGGCTGAAAAACATGTAAGGTGGAGGCACCTTAAAGCGTCCTTGCACCCAATGCCGTCAGTATCTTTAGAGGGGTGTCATTCTAAAACGCAGATGTGAGTCATGCTTACATGACTTAATGGTGTTAGTCAATAATCATAAGTGCTGTTAAGCTTACGTACATGCAATTTCTGAAATGACTTCCATTTATGGATACTGACGGTATTGGGTGCAGGGATGCTTTAAGGTGCCTCCACCTTAATGGGGCGAGAGGTGGACAGAGTTGTTCCAGTTGACCTGTTGCATGCTTGGTTGCTGGATTGGGAGAAAAAAACAAACCCGAAGAAAAAGAACTATCAAATACTATAAGAAGATTGAACCAGATTGCTGCATGCTGTATCAAATAAGTTTGGATTGCATTTGATGGACCCTCGGTCCCAACATCTCCCCAGTCAAGTCTTGTGGGTGCAACAACGACAACAATAATAAGGTCAAGTTGGGTTATTTGTTTATAAGTAAGGTAGGCAACCCCAAAATGGCACCTGACCTTAAAGTGCCATCTACAGGTTGTGTACATTTCCAAAATCAGTTATGTACCTATTTGGATGGAGTGCTTTCATAAACAAACTTTGACCCTTAATAACTTTTGCATACGGTGTCCAAATGCCACGTTCTCTGGTGCGTTGGAACCTCCTTTCACTTGCCAATAAGAATATATGAAAATTTGACCAGCCTAATAGTAGTAACTAGGCTCAGTAGCAAAAAGTGGCGGTTTTGGGTGTACCCACCTTAGCACGATGTGCGATTTTTCGCACAACAACCACGACAAACAAGTACCACTCGGAGTGGTGTGGCTTGTTGGGTATTGGTTCTGTTAGTTTCTTTGGTGGACCTTTTTCTTGCTTCCAATGGGTTTGCACATGGATTTGCGACATGCTGTAGGCAATAGCACAAACAAATAAGGTAAAGGTCTGTCCCCCCCCCCCCTTTTGTTTTGAGTTGGAAATTTGAACCACGGGGAAGAAGAATTGGAAGGGCACTCAACAAGAATGTGGAATTGGTCACAATTTTGGAAAATCATGAAGGTGTCTTTGTAAGGGGGTGGACGCTTTCAAAGTGGATGATTTGGGGTATAGTTTTTTTAAATAATTTAACCTCTTGGCTTGATTATGTTTTTGATGCTATGAATATCTTTACTTTGATTATATTTGATGGATTTTGAATTGCCTAAGTTTTACTTACTATATCTTCTTACAAACTTTGGCTTTCAAAACTCATTGTGATTCCCAATTTTATGAAACCCTTGCATTTTGATTCATACGCATTAATTTGCCTCTATGAGTAAATTCTTTTTTGTTTTTTCTTGCATCTCCATGATGCTAGAGAGCTTATTTGGATGATGTTCGGCCTTCTCAATTAGGCATAGCTAAGGAGGAGGATTCAATGCATGATTAAAAAAAGAGTCATCAAAAACTTGTAATTAGTGATATTATAAAGTCACAACATGTTCAATCAAGGATGTAAAATTTGGTGTAAACAAATAGCTTTTGGTTAATCCTATCTTTAGCAACTTTGTAGATTTTGTTTCTCAAAACAACAAAAGGCAATAAAATAACATCATTTCTCCCTTTCACTTTCTTGAGGTTGAAGAGCATATAGAGTAGAAATGTAGAAAGAAAAGATGGAAGATAGGACAATGTTTTCTTTGATGATAATATTTTGATATTGACTAGGTGTAACTAGATGACAAGGTATTTGTATCATTGAATATTTTTCAACCCTTTATTCATCTTTTTGGACTCACCCCCAACTAATTAATTTTTTGGATAGATATCCGGCTATGCATACACCTATGCATTCTCAAGTTATTAGAAATGAAAAGAAGTCCAAGCTAAAACTGCATAAGTTAATTCAAGTGCACAAGTTTGAATATTGCGAGCTTCCTTCACTTTGATTGAAATGAATTTTGGATGAATACAATCTAATGAGTGTGAATATTTGGATGAAATTTTGATGGAAGTTGCATGCACATTGGATGACAATTTGATTATTTGAAACACAACTAATATAAGGTAAGTTATATAATATTGATTTTATCAAAGATATTGTGAACTTTCATATTAGTGTACCTTGCAAGTTTGCAGAATTCTTTAATTAGTGTCATATACAATTAGTATTGCAAGACACACTAATTGAATTAATTTGAGCAACAACAAATTAAACCATATTTTAATTTGTGTAGAAATATCATATGCCTTGGGCCAATTCTAATTAATTCCTAAATTTCTTTGAATATTTTTCACAAAAAGTGTTCAAAATCGTCACTTCCTAATGCATTTAGCATAACTGAAATATAAAAAAGATTTCAAGGTTTCAATTGTACAGATTTTTACTAATCTACTAGAGGAATTTTTGGAAATAAATTTCAGCCCATTTGACCACATAGATTGTGAGATTATAGTGTTGGAAGTTAGAAGAAAATAAATTTTGTGCCCTGCTCCGTAAGGTCACCATATTTTGACTCCACTTTGTAAAGGAAAAAGGCACTACCCAACTTTGGAAACTCAAAGCATTGTCTAGATAGTTATGTTAATTACTTGCATGCCAATTTTCAAAGGTAATGGAGGTGTCTAACATACACAAAAAAACCTTGCACTAAGAGGATGTCCAAGAAAATGCAACTACATACGCAAGATTTTATTTTGGGGGGTGAACTCATTTTTGGGAGGAATCAAAATCTCAATAGTCAACAAAAATCTTTCCTTTTTTTAATCATGTACAAAAATAAAATAAAAATTAATTAATAAACTCTCATGAATTTGTAATATAATTTACGCTATCAATTCTAAAATTATTCTAAAATTGCAATTTTTAATACGACTAAAATTGGAAAAATAATTTTTTTATTTTCAAAAACACATTATTTTTCTAAACTACTACAAGAAGTTGTGTCGAAGAAGAATAATGACCGAATTGAAAACTATCCTATTAGTATAATAAGTTTATTCCAAGGGAGAATTTTAAGTAGGGTTCAATAGCTAGTGGATTTTAATCCTAGCCAGGTTGCACAATTCAAAAGGATTTGCATTAAATTACTTCTAACTTGGTTCACTTCCAATTTGCACATCACTCGTAAGTTATGGAGGTTAGGAACTTTAACTCTTAGACTGGCTCTTAAACTTCCAACTTGGACTGGATCTTTTTTCCTTGGTTCTTATCTTCCAACATGGGAACCACAAATTCTTCTCCAATTTGATCTCTTTTATTGGGATTACGAATAAACACTATAACAAACAAACATAACCTTCCCAATTTGGACAATTTAATCTATAACACTACAACGACACTCATACATAAAATCCAATTTGGTTTCATAGTTTAACATACACATGTACTTCAATAACCAACTCATACTGGACTAGGCACACAACTATTATTTTAATTTTGCAATTCAATCATATTTCCATCATATGCACGCACACAACCAATTTGGTATATAATTTTTCTTTGATTAACCAAATTAGTGAATAAAATCAATTAGAATTCTTCTTTGCAGTACTACTTTCCATCACACTCCTTCCACACTAACATTGCAGATTTTTCTTTTACACTCTTGCGTACTTTTCTTAAGTAGAACCTGATTCTCTCTCTCCATAAATCTCAACTAAGTTAATGTAAATCTCCACAACTTCAAATAAGCATTAGTCCATCTTCACTACACACTCACCAACTCTTCAACATCCATATACTTCCGACTTGGCACACTCATTTCATCTCGAAACACACAGATACGGACATCACTCCAAATGAACCAATTAGCACACAAACATTTTCAAGCTGGGACACTCATGAAAAATAAAATAAAATAAAATAAAAATAAATAAATAAAAATTCAGTCACTTCGACTGGGACTTGCACTTGACAATCTTTGCTAATGGGTGAAGAAAAATGAATGCAAAATTAGCCTAATAGGAATTCCCAAAACTGATGGTTACCAAATTGGAGAAGATGACTAACAACTTCCAACCACCCAAATTGGCATCTAACTCACAACCAATTTTGACAACCCTCTCATCTACTTCCAGCTCAATTTCAACACCTGGATCGTGTCAACTAGGATAGATACCCCAGGTTGTAATTGATCTTTGATCATTAAATCCAAATTAGAAACTATTAAGCCTTAATAAAACTCCTACTTGAAATATACCTTAATATCACATAAAAAATAACCCAAAAAATGTACTTCTAACTTGACAAAACATCTCAAAAACTACCAAATTGGGACTTAAACTAGAAAATAATATGCAAAGCACACCAAATAGGCCTTCAAATACACATCAAAAAATCAAAATTAATGGCCAAATTAAATGTCTATCTACAGTGTATAAAAAATTTCAGCCCATTTGGCTTTATAGATTGCAACTTGCAAGATATAAGCGTTGGAAAAAAATCATAACTTGTCCAATTTGCTTGCCCTCTCTATTAGCACACTACCCAAGTTGCCCCTAAACTTTTGAGCCCATAACTTTTGACTTGGGCATCCAATTGAAATTTTTTATTTTTTTCAAGAAGCTTACAAAAATGTGCATCATTGATAAGAATTTCACTTTTATCTGCTCAAAATTGACTTTATATGAACCTATCCAAGCTTTCAAAAATCTCCATTGGAATTTTAAAAACATTTGGAGTTAAGAAAAATTATTTCTTCCCATGGTCTGTAAATTTTGATTTATTTTGACCAAAATTGGTGTCAATACAAGCCCTTTTGTATGGGTGGTTGTAAGCTTATGTGGGTTACTTCCGGACTTGAATTTTTATCAAAGTTTCCAATGCAAAACTACAAGTTTAAATTGTGATTCAAAACCTAAGACCTAGATTGATAGATGCATCTCATAAAGACAAAAATAATGATCCCAAGGAAGTTCACATGTGGTTGAATATTGGAGGAGTTTTCCTAAAGATTCCCTAAAATTTAGTCCCTCAGAATGGGTTTGTCGTTTAATCCTAGAAGAATAGACCCATGTGACTATTGATCTCAAGCCTCACTATCCATCACTTTGATTGCTGCCATTTTGCAACTAGATATGAATGAAATAATTTATATTTAATTTTCAAAGATGAAGTCATATGTCTACTATGAGTCATTAAAATTTCAATTTTCTCGAGGAAATTTGAAAATATTGTGAATTTCTTATGAAAAAATGAAAATATCAAATGCAAAATATATTCAAATAATCTGAAATTTTCAGCGTAGGTGAAATTATAAACCAAAGTTACCATGCCACTCTAAAATTAAAAAATCAACAAACCATGGTTGTGTGCATAAAGTTCATACTGCTATAAAATATTGAAGTTTGTAATTTTTTTAAATTTCCAATTGGAATAGAAACTACACTTGATAAGCTTCATTTCATTAGTTGGACTCAAATTCAAAAAATATCACTTTCATGGCTCAAGTTCACATCCAGAGTAAATAATGAGAAATGGCCAAAATACACTACTAATAAGGATGATTTGTAGATTCATTAGTCAATAATACCATAATAAGGGAATTTGCAATACTTTTTGTTTGAAAGTGTACTCAAGTACCTTTCAAAAAATAAATTGAATGAAAAAATGTTTTTTCCATTTTACAGCCTTAGGTGATGTTTTGTGTCCTCAACAATGTTTAAGGGTTAAAGGTTTAACCCTAGAAAGATGGACTAGTCAATGTGAAAATCAAACTTTAGGATATCCTATAAATCATTCGCATTAAAAAAAACACAAGAGCACTCATTGGAAGTCAAACTATTGTGCAAGACCTCCCCTTTTTGCACCAAGTTCCAAAGATGAACATTTGCACTCCTCTCCTACATAAAAAGATTCTCTATCATCCATCAGACACTTAGGGGCCATGGTGTCCTTCTAGGGTCACTTTAGTTGTTCATCTATCGTGTCCTTGGTCCATCCATGGTGTCTTTCTAGGGTCCTTCTAGTTGTTTATGTATGTTGTATGGTAGAACCACACATTCCCAATTAGGGACCTATATCCAACATGTTGGATGGAGCTATTTCCAACCAATGCTAGAGTAGATATCCAACCAAAGCTTGAAATGTGATTTTTTCTCCTTTCCAAGGTTGGGACTAATAAGGTCATAACACATGTCCCGATGTAGTGAGCAAGAAAGTAGGAAGTAGTGAGAAAGAAAGCAGTTCTTGAATGATTGGAATTGACAGACTCTATTCACCGGTAATAGGTTAAAACCAACTTAAGGGTTCTAAAATTCGTAGTAATTTCAATCCAAGACATAAAATTCCAATCTCCATAATTTCTATCTTCCTACGTGGCAGAAAATTTACATTCTACTGCTCCAAAATGTGCATGGAATCATTTCAGTGGTCGACCATGGGTGGTTCTAAGGTAGTCTGCTCTAAATGCGCCCATCTTCTTCAAACCGCTCCTAGAATTAGCTCTGGAATGGAATTGAGGTGGTCCTTGAATCGACCACTTTAGCCATTGAGTGCATCAAAGACAAAGTATTATTTATTGCAAGAGCCAATCATTCTCCTTGATTTCTTCACATCTCTTTACAAGTTGGAAGTGGACAGGTTTTGGAAGACCTATAGTCACAAATAGGTGCCTAGGACAAAAATCTTTGAAAATTCATAACTAATTCCAAGAAGGTCCAAAAAATATGAAATGACTTGGGTTAGATGCCAATTCCACCATTCTTCCTATGAAAACTTCTGAAAATTGTTTTGAGGACTTTAGCTTCCCCCAAAAGGCAATCAGCTCTTAAATGATTGCTTTAAGAGCAGACTACCTTACTATAGCATGCAATGAGGCCAATCCAAACTCACTTGGAGAACAGACTTGGAGTTCAGTTAGTAAGCACCAATGTTAACTTCAGAAAATATATCAATTCATGTACTTCAAAAAAGAAATTTGGAGTACGTTGGCCTGGAACTCCATCCTTGTGGTCTCATAACTTACCACACAATAATGACAGCCACACAGGCAGGAAAGAAACGTTATGTTATGTATAGGGTAATGCCACTTAAGGTAGGCACCCCAAAATGGCACCTGACCTTAACCCCTAAAGGACCAAGTGTCCGTTCAATGTACGCAAGAAATCTCGGGTAGGTTCCTATGAAGTCATTTTTGGTCAGATGTTCATGAAATTTGGACACAATGTACATATATGTGCCTCCTTCGTGAAAAATAATTTTTTTCCCAATCGGGTGCCCGGATCAAAAGTTATGCTGCCTTGAACTTTTGGGGCAGCTCGGGCAATTTGGGAATCTTTGGAGAATCTTTTGCAGAAAAGCTCATCAACTTTTGAAATTTGGCATGTATGTAACTAATAAAATATGGCATACAATTGTCTAGAAAAAAACAAATTTAAATACTCAAATCACATTCTAAGCGTAGTCAAACTTTGTTAGCTATCTTGGGGCGGTTTCAAAAAAAAACATTTTCTTCAAACTTCAAACGTTATAATCTTTCAATCCACGCGGTCAAATGGGCTGAAATTTTTTCCACACTTTGGTAAAATACTTTACTTTAGTTTTGTACGGTTGAAGTTTCAAAAAAAAATTTCAATTTTTAGTTTTGATTAACAAACTAAAAAACCACAGTTTTTGACAATGTCTCCCTGAATACCCCCCTCGGTCCTTTAGGGGTTAAAGTGCCATCTACAGGTTGTGTACATTTCCAAAATCAGTTATGTACCTATTTGGATGGAGCGCTTTCAGAAACAAACTTTGACCCTTAATAACTTTTGCATACGGTGTCCAAATGCCACGTTCTCTGGTGCATTGGAACCTCCTTTCACTTGCCAACAAGAATATATGAAAACTTGACCAGTCTAATAGTAGTAATTAGGCTCAGTAGCAAAAAGTGGCGGTTTTGGGTGTACCCACCTTATTGTCTGAGGGGATTTTGTGGAAAAAAAAAGCATCAATGAGGTGGGTAGAGCCCAACAAAGAGGTGCTTTTTTTTTCCAAAAAAACCCAACAACAAGCGGCATTGCGCGGCATAAACCGCTTTGGGGGAAATCATACATAGGATGAATAGAACATGGTTGATTGGTTAAAAAAACCCATCACAATGTTAGATTATGTGGACAAAATCACTTAACCCCTAAAGTCTCAAGGCCATTTTTATGTCAAAAACAATTCAAAATTGCCAATCTTGTTGCATTCATCCAAGAAAACAATTTTATTTTTATTTTTAGAATCTAACTGTAGGATCTTGTACTTCACTTGTCTCACATCATGTGATAAAAATTTCATAAAGTTTGACCATACAGATTGGAAGACATTTACAGTTGGAAATAATTATATTTTTGAACATTAGCCTGCAATTTCATATGACTTTGACTGCCATTTGTGAATTTTTTTTGCACTACAAGCCTTGAATTAAAAAAAATTGTGTTGAAAAACTGAGTTGAAAGTCTAAGAAAAAAAACTAGAACTAAAAACTAAAATTGAATTTCATTCTTTAAAAAATTGTTAAGTAGAAGTAGGTCCAAGATCAAAAAAACAACTAAATCATTAATAGCTCTAAAATGGGATTGAAACACTATAATCCTAATGGTAAGATTGTTTTAGCAAACAAATCTAACCTTGTCAAACAATTATTTTTGAAAAATTGTGACATTGCATTTAGAAATGAATCCTATAAGTTATTCTTTTAAGAAGATGCTCTAATTGCTCGAAAAATAAGATTGTCTATAACTTTCACATAACAAATACAAATGGAATGAATAAAAGCTTTCCATATTGATAAAATTACAGTCTATGAGAAACAAAAATTTCAAATCTTTTTCAAATTTTTTTATGTGAGGAGGTTTCTACCCATCCCACCGGAAAAAGACCTTTTGTACCATAACTTTTGCTCCTAGACACCATGATGAATATTGAAGCTATAAGAGCCTGTCCAAAATCCATTTTGTCCCTCGAGGGGACATGGGACTTTAGGGGTTAATTGAGTGAGAAGCCATAATTACTAAACAGAATCCACCTCCAAAGTGATCAAACATTTTCCACTAGTGGATTACATATGAGCATCCTCACTCATGCTCCAAATAGATGGCTTCGATGACTTATTGAGGGCTTGCATGAAGAAAGGTTCCCCTCCCAGACCCTTGCAACATGTAGAATTTTAACAGGATCCATATATAAAGACAAGTCAAGGTCAGCAACGGTCAAGGGCTTGCACAACCACTTAAGAGTGTAGATTATGTATATCTTTGACATTGCTTAGTCTTATGAGAGGTTGGTTCTCTGCTTCAAGCATTGTGAGCTATTGGAGGAGGCACCACTTGGTTGTCTAGAGTAGAGAATGTAGATAAGGATTTGCGACATGTTGTAAGGTATACGACTTGTTTCTAACTAGGGCTCCATTTGCACAAGATAGAATGACCTATTTTCATGAATGAAGGGAATATAATGTTGACCAAGGTCATCATTATTGTGTGACGAATAACACATCGACACTTAATGAAGTTGCAAAAACCAATTTTTAGTTTTGTGCTTCTCAAAAATAGGTTTGTCTATACATCAAGAGCAAGTTATAATGTAATCTATGCATCTTTAATTCCTAAAGTCCCATTGTTTCCTCGAGGGACAAAATGGATTTTAGGTAGGGTTCTACAATCTCAATATTTTTTGTAATTTCTTGAAATTTCTTGTGAAGACATAAAATCACATTAGGTTTTCAAAAAAATAATTTTTATTTGAATTGGTGCCTGGGAGCTAAAATTATGGCACAAAAAGCCCAAATTTTTAGTTCGACAAACAAACAAAAAATCAAAAAAAATTTTGAGTAAAAAAAAAATTTAATTTTTGTTTTGTAAGGATTGTATTTTTATCTACATGGAAAGATTTGATTCATTCCATTTGGATTTGTTACGTGAAAGTTATGGACAATCTTATTTTTCAAGCAATTAGAGCATCTTCTTGAAAAAATAACTTGTAGGATTCATTTCTGAACTCAATTTTCACAATTTAAAAAAAATAGTTTTGCAAGGTTAAGATCTCTTGCTAGAACAATCTCACCATTGAGACTAGTGTGTTTCAATTCCATCTTAGAGCTATTAGTAGTTTAATTTTCCCTTCAATCTTGAACCTACTTCTACTTAACAATTTTTTAATTAGTGAAAACTAAGTTTGTGTTTTTAAATTTATGTTTTTTCTAGGCTCTCAATTCAATTCTTCATCATAAAAAATTAGAAATTCAAAATTATTAGAGAAAAAAATTTAAATTTAAAAGGTTCAAAGCCAAAAAATATAGTTGAGGAAGGTGCAAAAAACCTTGTTTATTTCCACTTTAAATGCAAGTATCTTGCAATCTACAGATTCAAGTTTTTTGAAATTTCTTCCATACATTTTTATACTAGTCTAATATAAGATTCTACAATTAGATATGCAAAAAAAAAAAAAAAAAAAAAATCTCTTTGCTATACAAATAACAATTTTAAGTGTTTTTTGATGGAAGTAAGGCCTTGGGACTTTAGGGGATTATTTCCACTACTACTTCTAAACTTGATGAAAAATGATAAAAAATAGTGCAATGAATCTTCATTATTTCTATTCCCTCATTGGAGAAAATTATCCCCTCCAATATTGTTTAGTCAGACATATGCAAAAACACTTAATCCCTAAAGTTTTTGACCATGTCTTCACCAAAATTGCTCCAAAATTGCCATTTCTAGTACAAGCACCAACTTTTAGAAAAAATATTTTTTGGACACATGTAACTATAGGATCTTATGGTTTAGGGTTTGAGTAGATGTGAAAAAAATTTCAAAAATTTGCATAGTGTGGATTGTGAGATATTAGCATTTGAAGTGACAAAAATCTTTTGGGGGCCCTTCAAAAAACCCAGGTACCTGGACTTCACAAGGTCACATTTGTATGAATAAATGTCCAAAATGGTGGTACTTCTTTGGATTTATTCTTCAAGGAAGCTAACTACATGCTTGAAAATGTTTAGATCATATGGAATTTGTTCAACATATAGAAAATAAAATAGCAATTAGAAAAAAGTAGAGAATGACTCAAAATACTATATTGAGAAGAATTTAGTTATGAAATTGAAAAATGTCAATTCCAATGGTTCTATTGTTGTAATAAATATTCTACATCCTATGATTTTTTTTTCTAAAGAAATTAAAAATTGAATTAAATAAAGGACTTCAAATTTTATTTTTAGAATAGAAAATCCATAACTACCCACAAACTAAAACTCTTCATAACTTTCATTTCATTAATTAAAATGGAATGATTAAAAGCTTTCCACGTAAAAATAAATCTAGAGAACCTATTTCAAATTTTTACTTCTTAAAAAAGTGATTTTTTAAGAATTTTTTTAAGTTGCCTGAGCTTCCCATAATTCAAAGAAAATTACAATTGTAGAATAATTTCTTAACCATGTAGTTAGAAGTTATAAAAATTGTTGGGCCTTAACCCCTAAAGCACATAAATGTTTTGTTTTTTTGACAACATAACAATTTTGGGCAACTTAGTACAACCGGAATTTTTTTTTCTTTAAAAATTTCTCACAAGTTGTGCCCGAGGAGTAGCTTTTAGGCCCAACAATTTTCATAAGTGTTGACTATGTGGTTAAAAAGTTATTGCATGATATGTCATTTTCATTGGTCGGCGAGCAACCTAGGAAGCTCTAAAAACTTTTGTAAAAATCACTTTTTTTAAATAAAAATTTGAAATTGGTTCTTTAGATTTATATATACGTGGAAAGCTCTGACTCATTCCATTTTGATTAATGAGATGAAAGTTATGAGAAGTTTTAATTTGAGGGTAGTTACAGAATCTCTACTCTGAGATAAACTTTGAACTTTGAAGTCTTTTATTTAACTCAATTTTCAATATTTTTGAAAAAAAATAAAAAAAACATTGGGTGTGGATTGTTTATTACAACAGTACAACTGTTGGGATTGGCATTTTTCAATACCATATTTCAATTCTTAACAATTTAGTATTTTGAGCATTCTCTACCTCTTTCTACTTACTATTTTTTTCCTATATGTTTTACAATTCCAAATTATCTAAAATTTTTCATTCATGTAGCCAACTTGCCTGGACAAATAAATCCAAAGAGTAACCGTCATTTTGGACATTTTTTCATACAAATGTGACCTTGTGAAGTGAAGCTGCCCGGATTTTCCTAGGGACAAAACAAGGATTTTTGTTAATTAAAACACTATTATCTTGCAATCCACAAGGTGGAAATTTCTGAAATTTTTTCCACAACTTCTTGAACTATTTTAATACAAGATCCTAAGGTTACATTTTTCCAAATTTTTTTTTCTTCTAAAATTTGGTACTTGTATTAGAAATAGCAGTTTTGGAGTGGTTTTGGTGAAATTATAGTCTTTGACCTTTAGGGGTTAAAGTTACTCCTTGGGCACATGTTGTGTGAAAATTTCACAGAAAAAAAAATAAAAATTCCGTTCGTAGTGAGTTGTCCAAATTTGCTTTATTGTCAACAAGGTAGACGTACCTAAAACTATTAGGAATTGTTCAGTGACATTTAACCCCTAAAACCCTAAGGGTGTTTTCTGCCAAAAACCACTCAAAACTACCACTTCTGTTTATATTCATTTAAGGAAACCAATTTTTTTGGTTTTTTGGGAATTCAACCGTAGGATCTTATACTTAACTTGTCTGAGATCATGTAGTAAAATTTTCATCAAATTTCACCGTACGGATTGAAAGATATTAGCATTCAAAGTTGAACAAAAAATTTTTTTGTCAAGAAGATGCTTAAATTGCCCGAAAAACTAAGATTGTCCATAACTTTTTCATCCTTAGTCCAAATAGAATGAATCAAATCTCCACGTATAGGTAAAAACGTAATCTTTTAGGAAAAAACTTCAAAAAAATAATTTTGACTTTTTGTAATTTTTTTTGGGCTGCCCGCCAATCTCCAGTTCTTGCTCATTGTGCCATAACTTTTTCATCCAGCATCCGATTGAAACAAAAATTATATATCCACAAAGCGCCTGCAAAGCTACACAACCTCAAAAAATCTCAAAAAAATTCACTTCAAATTGAGACAATAGGAACCTACCCGGACCCAAATTGTCCCCCGAGGAGACAAGCGGGGTTTCAGGGGGTAAAAAACGACCTAAATTCAACCGCAACTAGATGCAAAGCAACTTCATTTTATTTAGTAGCTACCCTCAAAAATCTGCAGAACTTGAACAAGCATTACTTTAAGGTACGTCTACATCATCTTAATCTCAAAACCAAATCTAACACGCGTCCTCGATGTCATAAATTGAGATCCACTCTTCTTGAGTATGAGTGCAGGTGCTCTGAAATCTATATTTCTCTTTTATTTATGTAAAAAAAGTTTTTAAAAAAATAAAAAAATAAAAAAATTTATACTTGCTCTTTTTTCACAGCACCTAGTCTGGCAGTCCCTTTGTTTGACCTCTGCAGCCCAGCCCGGCCCAGCCCGGCCCGGCCCTACTCAGCTGGCAAGAAGTCTTTTAAAATTGGGTTTGGGGCCTTTGGGCCCTTTGGGCCCTTTGGGCCCTTTGATATTTCGAAAGCACTCAGAAGTGACAGCAAGCCGAGTTGGGGGAAATCAGTCACACGTTCAAACTGGTAACCTTCCTCTCGGGAACGTGATGAGCAAATGGATTCATGATTGAATGACGGAAATGTCTGGACTCTGGAGGCTGCGCTCCCATGGAACTCTGTTCGGCGAGATGGTGCCATTTGTCAGGAGGCCATTGGAGCATCTGACACGGCCAGCTGCGTTACACTAACTGCAGACAAGGTATGATTGCTTGCTGGAGTCACGTACGTTACCCGACCATTCTTTGATTTCTTTCCACTTTGGGGGCCCTTTGGGAGTTTGGGGGTTTCACTCTACCGACATCCCTAAAATCTGCCCGGAGCTTATTAGGGAAAAACATGGTAACAAGTACGTGATTAAGGGATGTTGCCGTATTTCCGACAATGACCCCATTTGCGCAACATAGGGTGACCTATTTTCATGAATGAACGAGTGGAATATGACACAAGATGCTAAAACCGTCTTATGAATTGGGCTCCACATAGTGAATTTACTTTTGGAAAAATGTACACAATAATTTTTTTTATTTGCCACGCATGATAAATTTTGCAAATTTTGAATTCATATTTGCAATTAGAGATTTCCTACTTAGCTCGAGTGTGTGTGAAGTATATAGAATTAGCATGACACAAGTAGTAGGGGGCTTTTATTTTCACAATTATTCTACTGAACACAAAATTTACCCTGTTGGGTTCAATTCGTAGGACGAATATGATGGTGTGGTTTAGTTACTTCAATCATTATTGTGTGATGACTAACACATTTTGATTTTGCACTTCTCGAAAATAGGTTTGCCTATACATTGAGAACAATTCAGATTGCAATCTACACTTCCTTCATTTTTTCTAGTTCCAAACGATGAAAATTTAGCAAAAAAAATAGTGCTATCTTTTGATTATTTCTATTCCCTAACAAAAACGAAATACACGCACACCATTGCTCAATCGGACATATGCTAAAACACTTCACCCTTAAATGATTTGGACAATGCTTTCATCCAAAACGCTCCAAAATTGTCATTTCTAGTACAAGTACCAAATTTTAGACACATGTAATTATACAATCTTAGAATAGGTTGGATCGAGAAGATGTAGAAAATTTGCAAGTTATAAGTGTTTAAAGTGACAAAAGTCCTTTTGGGGGCCATCCAAAAAACCAAGCAACTACACTTCACAAGATCATATTTGTATGAAAAAATGTCTAAAACGGTGGTGCTTCTTTGGATACACTGTTAAAGGCTAGTTGGCTACATGCTTGATTTTTTTGGAATAATTTGGAATTGAACAATATATACAAAAAAAATAGTAGGTAAAAAAAACACTATGGAAAATACTAAATTGATGAGAATTTAGTTATGTAACTGAAAAATGTCAATTTTAATGGTTCTAATAAATAATCTACTCCCATTTTTTTTCCAAAAATATTGAAAATTGCGTTAAATAAAGAAGTTCAAAGTTTATTTTAGAATAGAGATTCCATATCTACCCGTAAACTACCATAAACTAAAACTCTTCATAACTTTCATTTCATTAATCAAAATGGAATGATTCAAAGCTTTACACATATATATAAATCTAAAGAACCAATTTCAATTTTATTTATTTATTTAATTTTTTCTTAAAGAAGTTGTTTTTGTTTCCTAGGCTATCTAACAAGCAATAAAATTCCTATATTATTCAATAACTTTTTAACCATGTAGTAAAAAATTATGAAAATTATTGGGCCTTAAAGCTACTCCGTGGGCACATACTTTGTGACAATTTTAAAGAAAAAAATAAAAATTCCATTTGTAGTGAGTTGCCCAAAATTGCCATGTTGCAAAAATCCCGTAGTTTGGGCATTTAGGGATTAACATTGTCAAAAATAGGTGATAAACCTTAGTGCAAGACAACTCTCAGTGGTGGCCATTAAGAATATTTTTTTTTTGTAGGTTTCAAATGTTGGTTTAAATTGTATTGCTCAAGGGTGAAAAGAAAGTAATGTGAGAGCTTTGACATTGTAGGAGTCCGAATTACAAGAAGCATATGAAAAAGTAGAGGAGGTCGAGGAAAGAAGCATATGGAAAAAGAAGTGTAAAAATCTTTCTTGCTTCAATGAATTTTGATATAATTCTAGATATGTTTAATGGTTGGTTCTCCTTAGAAGTAGGATTATTGTTTAAATCACAACTTTTCAAGAATCAACTCTACATCTAATCTTGATTTCCACTGTTGGCAACAATTTGTGCAAATATTCTAAGTTAGTAACATGTTCATTACATTGATATTTCTTCATTATCACACTCTCTAATCTTTGTACATTTTAATAATTAACTTAAATAATGATTTAGAGGCAATATAATCTAATTAAGTTACTTGGTTTTTTTAAATAGTACTCACATCACTAAGTTTAAAATATAGCAATACCATGTCATTCATAACTAGCTTGAATAGAGAGCTACACATCCTCTAGGAGAATTTGTATTATACATGAAGGTATCTTATTTTGTCCAACATAATATCATTCCATCTCCAATAAGTTTTCTTTTACTCTTTTTGTACTCCTGAGTAATTCTATCGATTTTGAAGTTTTAACCTTCTAAGTTTTATGTTTCATCCTTATCATAAATGCATCCTAAAATAAATCTAAATAGAAAGGACAATACAAGATGTCAAGCTTTGGGGTAAAATAAAATACAACTGTACAAGATTCCAAACATCCTTTTATTATTACAGCAACATTCTTTCTTTTCTTCCCATCAAAATACAAAGAGACTTTCTCATCACAAAAACACACGAACTCTCTCACTTTAAAGTTTGTATCTCTTCAATTGTCTGACTTTTTCGCATTTGGTTGAAGATTAATCCTAAAGTAGGCACCTCCAAATGCACTCCTAATCCTAAACCGCCATCTTCACTCTATTGTACATCTTGACCAAAATCAAATGTTGCGTTCTTTGGTATATTGGAACCTCCTTTCACTATGAAAATTTGACTAGTCTCATTTTAAGCACAATAGCAACAAGTGGCGGGTTTTGGGGGGGGGGTACCCACCTTTAATTTCTAAGACGTCTCACCCACCGCCAACACACACTACCGAACAAAATTGCCAAATTCAATCTAATCCCAGCAGCATGGGAAGTTCTAAAATTTGATGCCGAAGCAGTCAAGCCGAAGTAAAGAGAAGTTTCGACCTTATCTCAAAAATATATTGAGCTAAAGGGGGGACCAATCAGAAGGGCATGCACGTGACACTCCCACACGTGCACTGGAAACCTAACTTGACGGACTTTCAGGAATCCCAGTCTGATTTTTTTTTGTGACCCAAATGAATCGAAGAATCCCAATCGGATTGAATTCTGCCGAATCCACACCAACGGTTCAGTGTTCGATAAAAAAACAAAAAAGACAAAACAGAGGTGGTCCTTCAAAAAACTTGGGAAACGTCAAAAAGCACAAGTGAAAATGACGTATTGGAATTCTATTCAAACTAGGAATATCTACCTAAGGTGATGATGCAAATTGTCCAATTTTTTGGGAAAAAACAACAAAAGAGGATTGATCTATGTGTATTTTATAGCCCGTTATGTGTTTTTTATATTAGTATTTCAGATAAACTTCAATATTTATATAGTACAAACTTTAGTATTTATGTATGCAATTGAAACTTTGAAAAATTATAATATAAACCAATATAATCTATACATTGTATGCATGTTCAAAGGTCGGTCTAGGTACTTTTGGAGAAAATGAATGTCACATCAAAAGGAGTGAATGCAATACATTTAGAATGTACAATGGGGCAGGGGTTTTTGAAATCGCAGTGAAGGAAATTTCAATGCTGCCGACTTTGACAGACTCCCGAGAGCTGAAAAATTGATATTTTATCACGAAATTTTTATCACAACATCATATTTATGTTAATAACACGTGTAACAAATTTCAAGGACAAAAGATTCACCAAAAAAAAGTCATTCAAAATTTACCAACATGGGTAGTAGTGAAATGACTTCCCCATTGTTTCCCACAACTACACATGTTGATAGATTGTGCATATCTTTTTTTGTATAGACCTTTTGACCTTCAATTTAGCACACATGTTATTAACATAGAGAAGATCTCGTGCCAAAAATTTCATGGTAAATAAAAAAATCTTAGCCGTTGGGAGGGTGTCAAAGTTGGCAATAGAAAAATGGTTTCTCAAAGCTACCCATGTTGGTAGATTTTGAATATTTTTTCTTGTAAGAATTTTTTTGTCCTTGAAATTTGTCATACATGTTATCAATATAGAGAGGATTGTGTGACAATAATTTCATGGTAAATAGACAATTTCTCAACCCTTGGGAGGGGGTCAAAATTGGCAGTAGTGAAATGGTTTCCACAAGTGTTTCTCAAAACAACACATGTTGGTAGATTTTGAATATCTTTTTCTATATTGATCTTTTGGCCTTGAAATTTGGAACATAGATTATTAACATAGATTAATTGTTGTTCCAAAATTTTCATGGCAAAAAAAAAAATTTCAATCCTTGGGAGGCTATCAAAGTTGGAAGCAGTGAAATTTTTTCCACAACTAGTACCCATGTTGGTAGATTTTGAATAACTTTTTTTGGTGAATCTTTTGGCCTTGAAATTTGTTATACGCATTAGATGAGAAATCAGCCCTATGGAGGGCTGCGTGTTCCCAGCTTGTGGGAGCTTGTGGGAACTGCCGAACTCGGGGCCGCAGCTGCTCGCCGACGTGGCCGAGCGACTGCCACGTCGGATTTTTTTTTTTTCATTTCAAAAAAAAAAATGAAATATTTTTTTCTGTTTTTTTTTCATTTCAAGAATGTAAATTTTTTTTTTTTTTTTTCCATTTATTTGTCGGGAACAGTCGTTCCCTGAAACTGCGGGCGGGGGGGACTAGCGTTGGGAACAGGCCCGAAACGGCCCTCCCGACCCCCCAAAACTCATCTAATGTGTTACCAGCATAAAGATGATGCTGTAATAAAATTTTCGTGGTAAAGTACCAATTTTTCAGCTCTCAGGAAGTTGTCAAAGTTGGCAGCATTGAAATTTTCTTCACTGTGATTTCAAAACCGCCATTTTGATTGGAACCCCATTGTACAATATTTCACACATAATGAAGGGTGCTATTCTCACATGTGATCACCACGTGTGTATATGTACAACAGTTTCTACTTATAAGAAACAAATTTGTTTTGTTTTGTAATCCCTTCTTGTATAAACATCTTTATGAATTCTACAGAATGAGTGGTGCAAAATTGTTATTGCAAAAATATTCTTGATTTGTATATCAATGCATATAAAACAATTGGATTTAGATTTGGATCTACCCTGTATTATCAACCTCCACTAAAGTCCTATATATGAGGAATAGCACCATTTTTCCTATTCTAAGTGTAAAGTATTTTTTGAATAATGCATCCCACTACCCCAAAAAATCTTTGAGTGCTACGTAATAGAAATATGCACACATTATGAGTTCAAAAAAAAAATTCAAATCATTTCAAACTTTAATCCTTCCCCATTCAAATACAATTTTGTATCAAAAAATACATCTTCTACACCTTAGGGCCAAATTTATTCAAGCCCTTTGCGTCGTTAAAGCACTCTGAAGTCGATGTTTTGGATGAATTACAATAATGTTTTTTCCGTGATTTAATAGTGATTTTTTAAATGTTTTAATTTGTAAAGGCATTTGCAATCCACATAGTAATGACAAAAATTATAGAGGCCTCAACAAGTCATGGTTGAGAAAGAAAAATTGTTTTCATTCCATTTACACGATTTTTTTTCTTAGCCATGATTCTCTGTAATTTTTCCTTCGGGGATTATATTCTATTGGGCATATTCTTTCCATCTAAAGTCTAAATTTGGATTATTGTATCTATTATATCCCCTAAAGTCCCAAGAATCCCTTATCATACTTTTAAAGGTTTGAGCAAGTACCTATGATCTCAATTTTTGGCAAAAAGATTTTGAAACTTTTTTTCGTAATAGGAAAAGTAATAAACTCCACATGAATATAGTTTTTATTTCAATTGATGTCCAAGAATAGAAATTGCTATGACAAGTTCAAAATACATAAAGAGGGGCATCAAAAAAATCCAACAAAACTTTATATAATTTAAAATTTTAATTATTTCTTATAGATTATATTTTTGTCTATGTAGAAAGATTTGGTTCATTCCATTTGAATAAGTGATGTGAAAGTTATGTAGCTTTTTGTTTTGAGGGCAATCTTAGCAAATTCTTTAGAAAATAATGTTTCAGTTTGTTTTTGAATTTTATTTTAGCAATTTATCAAAAAGAAAGTTATACATGTATGGTTTAGTTTGCTTATTAGAACAATCTAACCTCTTAGATTAATGACTTTCAATTCCAACTTAGAGCTATTAGCAATCTAATTTTCCTTCTATCTTGAACTTACTTTGACTTAACAAAATTTTAAAGAATGAAAATCATGAAGTGGAGGTTTGATTTTTTTAACCTAAACTTTCAATTTAATTCTTCAACATAATAAAATTTAAAGTCACAATCTGAAGTATAAAAATTTAAGTTGAGAGGACTCAAAGCCCTTTAATCTAATCAAATTAGGAGCCAAAAATTCATTTTCTTCACTTTAAATGCTCATATCTTGTGATTGATAGGGTCAAAGCTTATGAAATTTCTTCAATATATTCTCATACTAGCCTAGTGCAAGATCCTATGGTTGGATATGCCAAAGAAACAAATGTTCAATTTTTTTTGTTTGCATTGAAAATGACACTTTTGAATTTTGTTTGATGAAAAATTGGCTTTGGGAATTTAGGAGTTATTCATTTCTGGAGACGTGTCCACTTATAGCATACCCAAATTCTAAGTCCACTTCAATCATTTAAAACTTACTTTATTTGTTGAGCTTGTTTACCAGGTGCATTGCCAATGCTCCATGTGCTCAATCTAAAATATATTAAAGTTAATTTTGACAATTTAACACAATACTAAAGAACACAATACTAAATATTCTCCATCTTATTTATATCACTAATTCATTTAGATCATTCTTTCTTCTTTCTATTGATATGGTACAATCATGAAGCTTTTTCTATAAATTTTAATTAGAAACAATGCACTTTGCACAACATTTGTCATCTATTCCAATATATAGTTGAGCGCTTAGGGATTAAAAAACAATCTAGTGAGACTATTGTAGTTATTTGTAACAAAAGGTTGGACCCAATATGATTAGGCTCTTAATTAACACCAATCCTTGAACAAAAATAGGAGTTATTTTTCTTAAAACAACCTTCCTAAATGACCAATTGACCACCTACGAAATTGAGGTAAAAAAACATAATTGTAAGCAGAAGATAATGTGCAAAATTTCAAAAAAGGATTCTATAATTTTGATCATTAAAGACTTAAAAAGGGTTAAGGCTTCTTTAGAAAGTCAACTCCGATCACTGTTGCACTGCAGTTCAACACGCGTCGTTTTGCACGAATGGACCCTCTGATTACCCACTGACAGGATCTTCATTGCATGTTGTTTTTAAAATATACATATTTTTTATTTTGTTAGACATAAATGAAACGGAATTTTATTTTTCTTGAAACACATGGACCTTTCCACTGATAAAGGAAACAGTACAAAGAACCAAAAGAATCAATCCTCGGCGGCAATATTTTCATTTTCAACAACAATAAATCAGAACTATTTTAACTTCTTCTTTCTGTTTCTCTTTTAAAAAAAAACACAACACAAACAATGGCGAGAGAGACTAGCACAAGACTCAAACGGAATGAAACAGAATTTCATTGCAAAGATAAAATACAAGAATTGTCAGCCAGAAAAACAAATATTGCATGTGTTTTTTTTGGTTTTGGGGGGCACAAGAATGTGAAGTAGCATTTGGGAAGTTTTTGGAGTTTTAAAGACTATTTTTAATAAATTCCCAAATTGAACTATTTTTTTGAGAATGGAGTCCCAATTATTTTTTCTATTTCTTAAACTCAAAAAATATAAAACTTATGGATTTTTTCACCGTATTTTTTTCAATGTTTTCAAATTGCAACTGTTTTTTTTTCCCAATTCCATAGCTAACTTTGAAGTAGTTGCCAATTCTTGTTGAACATAGGGTGAAACCATGAAAGCCATATTGCATTAAATGGTGTTTAAAATATAACACCTATGAAGGTTATGAATAGAAGGTCACCGGAAGCACGTCCAAGCCCAAAGTAAGCAAACCTAGGAAATTGATCCCATTACATGCCAAATGGGACCGAACCCATCATAGACAAAATTACATTACTGGTACACATTCAAATTCTGAAATGTACACTACTAAGGTGAAGACATCCTAAACTGTCCATGTACCCAATTCCGTCACTATGTACCAAGGGTGCACATTTACTTTGTAAGAATGTACTCTGTTGGTACATGATGATAGAATTGGGTACAAGGATGATTTAGGGTGTTTCCACCTTAGTATACTTTTGCCCACAATGGACTTGTTGCCTTGCTCCTAGTTGACCTGTAATAGGTTCACTTACCTTATTTATAGCCAATGCCAATGGCAAGGTTCCGGTTTCGTCATTTTACTTGCTTGCCATCGTGAGAGAAATCATATTAAAATGGCTCCAATCTGTATCAAAGTGATAAGCAAGCAAGTGGTAAAGTCAAGTTTCTTAGCAAGCCTCAATTGAACCTTAGCTTTGGTGCATTTTCATAAATCACGCCAAATGAGTTCAATCACATAGTCAAGCCTCCAATGACTTTGGTTAAAAACAAAATCATTCTGAGATATCCAAATACACGATACAGTGCTAGAGGTACTCTGAAGGAGAAGCCTAAAATTAGTGCGGTTCTTTTGACCATGTTTTTGTATAGGCCCACTATGATTGCATTCAACTTCTTTTCCAATTTCTGATTGGAATTTTTGGAATTTTGGGTCGTGTAATATAGCGTTGGAAAGGTGTTGAAAATGAACTCCTGACTACTACGAAGAATGTGTCTGAAATCTTGTTGAAGCCCTTTGTCAATCTTCCCTTCCACATGTCTTCTAGGTTGTATACACTACACGTCTTTTTAATTGTATCAAGTTCCCAACATCAATTTTTCTCGGGGACTTGCCTTATTGATTGAATTTTTCAGCAGCAGACAATGACAAACTAAGGTAACAAGTCCAGAAATCGCCCACCTAATAAACATCAGGTAAAAAATCCTTTTCCTCTAGAGTACCATCGTCCCTTCAGGGGATAAAATGGATTTTGGATAGGCTCCTATCGTTTCAATATTTGTCTTGAATTTCTAAATTTTTTTGTGAAGATAGAAAAATACATTAGCTTTCCAAAAATTTAATTTTTATTTCAATCGGGGTCCAAGAGCAAAAGTTATGGCCTAAATCTCCCCTTTTTTTAGTTTGGTGGGCAGAAAAAAAACTTCAAAATACTGAAAGTAAAAAATTTAACTTGTATTTATAAATAGATTTTATTTTTTTGTATATGGAAATATTTTATTTATTCCATTTGATTTTGTTAAGTGAAAGTTATGAACAATCTTGTTTTGGGGGCAATTATAGCATCTTCTTGATAAAATAACTTATAGGATTCATTTCTGACGTCATTTTTTATAATTTTTAAAAAAACGAAGTTTCACAAGGTTAATATTGTTGCTAGAACAATCTCACCATTGAGATTAGTGTATTTCTATTCCATCTTAGAGCTATTAACAATTTAGATTTTCCTTCAATCTTGAACCTACTTCTACTTGACAATTTCTTAATGAATGAAAAATAAGCATGTTTTTGTTGTATTTTTTTTCCAAGACTCTCAACTCAATTATTCATCATATAAAATTCAAAATTCAAAATCAAAAGAAAAAAAATAATAAGTTATTAAGGTTCAAAGACAAAAAATGTAGTTGAGCAAGGTTCAAAACCCCTTGTTTCCTTCACTTTAAACGCAAATATCTTACAATCAATAAAGTCAAAGTTTGTGAATTTTCTTCCACACATTCTAGTCTAGTACAAGATTCTATGGTGAAACATGCAAAGAATTTTTTTTTAAATTTCTTTTGCACTTTGCCATAGAAATGGCAGTTTTGAGTGTTTTTTGATGGAAAAGAGGCCTACCACACCTAGAAAATAAAATCTTGGAAATAGAAGATTGGAGGAGATAAATAAAAGTGGATGAATAATTTAGGTCTACATTTATCCATTACTGCAGTAAATTGATGCCATCCAATTCTTTAGTTCAATATTCCATTGTAGCATTTATTTTAAATATTTTATGCAAAAAAATGAAAGTTTTACTGCAAGAAAATAGAAGTACAAGGTCCCAACCATAAGTGGCCTAGGATAAAGAAAGAATAAGTAAAATATTGACTCTTAATTTTCACCTTCGCACAAAATGTAGGAATTTAAGGTAGAATCATCTAAAATCAATAATTTTGATGGTTCAAATATCTCAAAAGGAGAATGACCAAAATAAATTGATGAGATTATTAACAAACTCAAGAAAAATGCCCCCTAAGTCGTTTTGTAATTTTCCAACACTTTGTACTATTTTACAAATTTCCAAAGTTGAGTACATAGGATAGCCTACACTTAACACTAGACTCGCCTTAAATGGACACCTTTGAAGCACAAAATGTTTCAATTTTCATTGGTTGTTGCGGAAAGCTCTTAACCTTATATTAATTGCTTCTGCAAAGTTGGGGTCATTTTGAGTCATCAAAGTGTTCTTTCAAGGTCTTTTTTAGATGTTGGAGAATGGAAAATGTTATTTTTCAATGTTTCTACCTTATTTAGTGTATTTACATTCACATATCTATATTAGAAAATTTTGATTTCATATGTGAACTCATAAATATTGTAAAATTGATATCATTCTTGAACTTTAGAGTTTTGGGCTCTTTTCTCGTTTGAGATTCTTGAATCCTATAATACTATGTGTAGTGTGACTTTATATTTTAAAAAGGGAGACTTTACATTGCCAAAAGCTACATGTAAAGAAGTTTGAAGAGGACAACTTACTCAAAAAGCGAGTCATTGGTACAAAGATAGAGCCTCACATTGCATGGTTGTTTGTTCTATATAAAAGCATTATAAAAGGAACAATTCAATTTTTAAATTACAAAGAAGATTATTTTTATAAAGATTCCAATATTACTTTAAACAAATATAAAATCATTTATACCAAAGATTGTTAAAAAATATTCTATCCATCATCCATAATACAAATGTCATAGCACTTTAGAGTAAGTCATAGTTTAATTCTTGAAAGGCCCTTGGGGTTCGTCTATATAACCCGTATTTAGCCATATAACTCTTTATTTGTGATTTAGTATATGAATTGTGATACATTGTTATTCAGGTATTATCATAATCATTCATTTACTGGGTATTAAAAAGTATGTGGTTAATGTTTTTCAAATCAAATATCACTAACTTTATAATCTGTTATATGGCCACAAAGGACTTCAGGCCTTTGAAGGACTAAGTGTAGAAGGACATTGAGGCCTCCAAAAGATTTATGCATGATTTTATGGATTATTGTAGAAATGAAGATTGCATATATTAGTCCAAAAATGAAATCATTTTTGACAAATAAACTTTGTGATTGGACAAACTTCTTCAATTTTCTTTATAAAAATAAACATTTCAACAATTTGATATTTTTTCATGTAGAATTATATATTTATACATATACACATGCATGAAGTTTGTTTTTAAATTTTTATAATAAAATATATGAATTTCTTTGTAAAAATTCAAAACATGGATAGCAAATTTTGCATAAATTAATTTTGCAAAAAAAGTGCCAATTTTTTTTGCTAATTTTTGGATCAGAAAACTAAATCTACAAATAATTGTAAAGATGATTTATCAAAAATCCAAAGAATCCAATAATAATCCATTGAATCAAATACCAATCTATCATTTGACCATCTACCAATAAGAAATTGTTTTGATAGCAAAATGAAAGAATTACTTCATTGACATTTAGTAAAAATAGAAACTCTAGAGGTCATTTTTATAATAAAATTCATTGTACTTCATGAATCCTCATAGGGTATAAAAGAATTTGAAGATGAGAGCTTGATTGCTCATTGTTAGAATGTAGAAATTGTGTTCAAAGTTGAATTTTAGACCTCATTTTGGCATAGATAGATAACCTTTTCCAAAACATTTTGAACTTATAAAAGTTGGAAAATCAATCTAACTTTCATCTCTAAAATCCTTTTTGTAATATTGAACCTCCAAAAAAAGTTATAGACAAAATTCAAAGAGGATGTTTGAAAACATCAAAGAAAATGTTCCTTCCAACCTTTTTTTGAACTTTGTCTATAACTTGGATTGGAGGCTCAAAATCTCAAATGAATTTTTGGAGATGAAAGTTTAATCGATTCCCCTACTTATTTACGTTCAAAATATTTTGAAAAAAAAATTACTCTACTATGTTTAAATGAGGTCTAAAATTAAACTTTGAACACAATTGCTACTTTTGACTTCACTATGAACAGTTGAGCTCCTACTAATGCTAGTTTATTTATCTCACGTGGGTTGTTTTACCTACTGCTACCCCACTTGTATAAAGAACTTGTCTTCTCATCCCCACTTACACAGAAGAAGTGACTCTTGAAAGCTATTTGAGATAGATGCCAAATATTTCGGTTTCTTTGGATTTAATGTTGAATTTAAAAAAAATTAAGTTTCAAACCATCGAAGTTTATTTTAATACTTTAACTAATTATTTGGCACGAAAGTGTTGAAGCTGCTATCCAGGTACGGTAAGCTACTGTTTTCTGAAGCAAATCCAACCGAATTTCAGATTGCCCAAGAAATTGTAATTTGACCGCTTTCCCCTAGTGGAATCTCCCCCCTTTCTTTTTTTCTTTTTTGGCCCCCCTCTCGACCCCACCTCCTCCTTCTCCCCGCCGCCTACAAAAGCCAAGCCACCCCCACCATTCCATATCACGAACTCCCTCCGTCCTTCATATCGCACACACCACTTGTCTTCCTCCCCTCGTCCCAGCACCTGGCCGGTGCAGCTGCTGCAGGCACCTTGCACCTCATCGCAACAAACTCGCAAAACGTTCCTTCACAAATCACAAAACGAGTGTCACACAAATGATTATTAATTTAGTGGTCGTTCTGGTAGCTTTCTCATCCCCATCGCCGTCTTCCTTGGCGTAACTCATCACTCCTTTCAGTTCACGCCACCTCAACCCAGCTAGCTGCAGCTCGCCGCCTCAATCCAAGCTGCCACTGTAGTGCACATTTTGATCGCACTCTGTCGGTTTTGTTCGGAAGTATAAATTCGTCGCTTGGTACAGTTACGATCACATTCGAGTTTTTTTGTCAGTGGATTCTCGAGCTTTGTCAGTGGATTCCCGAGTGTTGAGAGTAGAGTATGAATTGGGCGATCGTGGTTGTAACGCGAGTTGGGTTTGTTTCCATTCGTTGAATCGCGGCGTTAGCTTTCCACATTGCGCTTCAGTTGGGTTTACTGTGAAAGAGGGAGGAGTGCACAAGTTGGATTCGTTTGAAATTGTGTCAAATTGCGGCTGCATTTTGAGATCCACTATGTCGCAAGAACAGAGTACGCTTACTCCTGTGACGCGTACGTAGTCCAATTCAGTGGGAGTGCGCTTCAGTTGTTGCAAGACTTTGCGGATTGTTCCCAAATTTGTGTTCGATCCGCCAGCATGCCGGTCGCCCAGCAACTCCAGCCGTCTCACATGAAGCCCCTGATGCACGAGCATCGTCGCAGCAACAGTGCCAACATACAACGCGGCGCCAGTGGCCTACAACGGGGCACCAGCGGCTTACAACGGGGCGCCAGCGACAACTACTCCTGCCTGCGTCCCGAGGCCGTCAAATCCAACCTCCTCCGCGGCGCCAGCGCAGATTTAAGCGAGTTCATCTGGCCGAAAGATCAGTGGCCTTCCGTTTCCCATAACGACTTCCACTTCGCCGAGGAGCTTCCGACTCTCGACTTTTCCAATCTCCTCATCCCCTCGGAGCGTGACGCCATTGCGAACACTCTCGTGAAGACATTCTCTGACTGGGGATTCGTGCAAGTGGTGAACCATGGCATCCCGAGTGAAGTCATCGAGCGAATGCAGACCGAGGCAAGGAAGTTTTTTGATTTGCCGCTGGAGCAGAAGACGAAGGGGGTGGGGGCGAGTAATAGTAAACATGAAGGGTTTGGCTATGGGGTGGAGAGCGGATTTTATTATGCGGGGAAGCCGTGGATCGATCGGTTTCAGTGCAGGTGGAGCCCTGTGTGCGAGATAAGGGAGCCAGTGGAGAAGGTGTTCAGTCCCTCAGATGCAGAGCAATTCAGGTAGGGGAGATGGTTTTCTTGGGAGAGTTTTTGTAATGCTTTTGTAAGGAGAAAGTGCGTGAGCTCAAAAGGTTTGAATCCAGTGATGGTGTAGAGTCTCTGAGTGGAAAAGCTTGGAATCCAGTGACGAGTTTGAGTCCCTGAGTTCAAAAGCTTGGACGGTTAGGAGTACCTGAGTTTAAAATCTTGGAATCCAGTGACGGTTTGGAGTCCGAGAGCTGAAAAGCTTGGAATCCAGTGACGAGTTTGAGTCCCTGGGTGTCGTTCCCTGAGTAATTTGAGCGACAATCGCATTGTGCGGTAGAGTTGTTTGTTAGTATTTTGAAATGACTTAGTTTCTGTCAGGGAGACCGGTTAGGTGGGATTAGTATTTGAAAGTTTTCACTGGTGGAATGGTATTTGATTTGGAGATTCTGCGAGGGGCTTGGTACCTTGAGATGAGCTGAAAATTGCATAGGGCTGGATATGGAGATGTACTCTTCCACCTCTGTAACGCAACTTCCTCTGTCCCAAACCAGTTTCCATCTGTGCTAATGTTAATGATAGTGAGGCAAGTGTCCTGCAGTTGACGATAGCGAGGCGATTCTGTAGGATATTTCAGAATGTCGTATTGGCGAATCCCGTCTGGAAGAAGGTTCTGAGTGTAATAAATAACAAGAGTTTTGTGGCTGAGAGTGTGAACTCTGTGATTGTTTTTTGGGTACAGTAATAGTATTGAGGAATACAATGGGCGTTTAGACAAGCTGGCGATGCAAATCCTGGAGCTGTGTGCGCAAGGACTGGGACTCCCCACGGACACGTTCGTGAAGCCGTTCAATGGCACGGCCGGGGACTGTATAGCCCGGATGAACTACTACCCGCCCTGCCCGCTGTCGTCTCTCACCCTGGGATTAGGAGCGCACACGGATCCCAATCTGCTCACCATTTTGAGTCAATGCAAAGTGGGCGGCTTGCAAGTGTGCAAGAACGGCACTTGGATCTCGGTGAAGCCCAAGCCCGACACACTCATCGTCAACATCGGCGATACCTTTGAGGTCCGCTCTTCCATCCAGTACACCGTCTGATTTTCCTCTTCATTTACAAGAGTTTTTAAAAGAGTGAGTGACGCTCGCAAACGAAAATCTTGTCCAAAACGTGTACCTAGATTCATCCCTCAGACTCTCATAAAAACACCACTTTTAACACTAAAATCTGAACCATATCTTTTAAGTCTTCAGCTCAGCTTGCGCGTACAAACTCATGTAAGTTAGAAAAGCTTGGTTTCATTCTCGAAAAATCACCGTTGAACATATCCTTGAACTCTTCAGCTGGGTTCGCTTTGATCCGACAACTGAAAATCACCTCTCCTAATCACCACACCAATTTCTAGTTCCAATTCTTAAGTACGGTGTTAGTAAGGTGAATCCATTTCTAATAAGTCGTACGGAAATTTCGTTTTGGAGAATGTTTTGTGATCGCCACTTTTAACACTTGAAAGTTTGAAAACTTGTCTTAGGTCTTCACTTGGGTTTTGGTCATGCTCTTGTGTTCAGTTTAGCTTGGACTTGATTGCACAGACTTAGTAATAATAATCTGTGAGTAGAATAATTTTTTGATTTTCATCAGATTGAAGCTGAGTAGGATTCCGTGGTGTGTTGGTTTCCAACTGTTGAAAGTGGCTGAAACTAGGATCCTTATTCCAGTAGAGGGTCCAATCCAGAGAATTGTGGGGGCCGCAACTCATGCTTTTATGCTTGTGAACGTGAGTTCGGTGCAGTACTCAAAAACTTAGAGTAATTGGAACTTTGACAAAAACTAAAGACATCCCTACCCCACATCTGCGGCTAGAGATCATGACGTGGCGCCCCGTGGCGCTCTGCCCATGGTCCGACCCCACTTGCTGCGTTGGTCTTCGTTGTCAAATCTGACCGCTTACTACCTTATTCAGAAAAAAGGAAAATTCAAAAATCGAACAATCAAAAAGATCTGGACTGATAAGAATCTTTAGAAGCCTTTGAATTATTACGCTTCTTTTATTTCTTTGGGCTGAGTCAGTGCACAAAATTTGTGATAAGTTTATTACTACAGGTGGAGAAGTGAGCTAAAGCTTAAAACCTTTCTGACGGTGATGCTCAAAAGAGTCAATTAGAATCCCACCTTCCTATGATAAAATGGCATGCAAAAAAATCTATCCATTTAGTAATATTTTTGGAGGGTTTTTTAAAACCAATTATTTTATGGGTTTGTGGGTTGCAACGGAAGGGGTGGGATATTTCTCCCAACAGTGAGCTGTTTTTGCGGAAACCAGCAACATTCCTGACCACAAGTAAGCCTGAGGAGGGGGCTCCACATTGGAAGCTTGTGAAACGAAGCTGCGATGCTGACCTTGTATTTTTTTATTCCTTTAAAAAAAAATTTAATCTATTCTCTTTGGGGGGCTCTAGAATTCATGGCATCATTTGAGAATTGGCATGTGGCCTTGCTTCTGTCAATTTTCTTACGTGGACCCTTCTACTTTGGAAGATGCTAGAACCTTTCTAAGGTTATCAATTGGTCACCCCGGGTTTTTTTTGAAGAAATTGGGGACCTACATGTGAGGGCCCAGTTTTTAAAAAATCTGGTGACTGTGAATTGATGTTGTGTATTCCCCCTTTATTTTTTGTATGTGTGGGGGGTATTTCACCAATTATTTCCTTTCATGTCGGTTCTGGTTTGGGGAGCCAATTAGAGAGAGGATGGGGGTCCTACAGTGGGAAGGGGAGCCTCAACACTTTCGATTTGGATGTAGTGGATGATTCTTCCCAAGGTTCCATGGGTTTTGGATGGATTCGGTCACAAGTGGATGTTTTCATTCGTGCCCATTCCAGCCAACTTGGGCTACGTCCTCTTTCAGGAACCGGATATGATTTCGGTGTTGACCATTATACTTTTAAGACTGGTTTAATTATATTATGTTTTATCCACTTGCATGTGTCTCCAAGTGTCTCCAAATTAACTTAGCAAAACTTTTTCTTTTTTCATTTTTTTAAACACATGGACGATTTTCATTGCAAGGGGGGAAAGTACACAGAACCAGAAGGGGGCCCAGCAAAAGACCCTTTGAATGTTTCTATACTCACCGTACATCCATGGATGGAATTGCAGGCTTGGACCAACGGACGTTTCCGAAGTGTCGAACACCGCGCCGTGGTGAACGAATCTGAAGCGCGCATGTCCATGGTGTACTTCGCTTCTCCTCCTGCGAAGGAGACCATCCAGGTCCCGGAGGAGCTCATCACTGCGCAGCACCCGTTGAAGTTCCGGCGCTCCTTCACGTGGACCGAGTATAAGTCGAGTTTGCTCCAGCAGCACCAAGGCGGAAACGGAGTCAAAACCTCCAAGGAATGGCTGCGCGCGCCGCCGAGCTCGTAAGAGTCGCAACCAACGCAAGCTCGTGGACTTGTGCTTGTACACATGGTTTTCTGCTTCATTCTTTAGCCATTCAACTGACACCAACCACATCCAAACATTTGAGCAAATTGGGCTGCTTGGTCAAAGACAAGAAAGAAAGAAAAAAAAACGTCGATCCCAATTGGGTTGCAATTCCAAATTGCTCGCGAGGGGATGCACTCAAACAGCCAATTTTTGCTTGGGATTAGGGCTTAGGCTCTCATTGCACATATTCAACTCGGTATTCTTCCCCAGTTTGTTCGAGTTTCGTGAAGTTTTTTAGCAAGCAGTTTGTGGTTTTAACTTAAGTAGGGGTTTGCGCTGGAGGTAGGGAGGGCTCCAATTTAGCCCTGCAGTGAGAAGTCCACCAGAATTGTCACCGGATGACTGATGGCGATGGTGACGGTGGGCTGTTTTTTCTGCACCAGTGCAACAGCAGCAGCAGCGGCCGAACTTTTAACCTTTAGAGTTTTTTAGGGTCCTTCAGATTAGAGGGTGAGATTCGGAGTCAGCATGGCACAGACAGACACAAAATCTTTATGCTAAGATTCCAGAGTTTTTATTCTGTAAAACTGCGCTTACTTTGCTGCAACATCTTTTGGCATGATTTCTTATGGTTGACTTTGGGAAATCTGATCTCCAGTGGCGAGTCAGAGTGCCATACCGCAATACGGTATTGGGTGTCAGGCACTGTTGATGAATGGTTCCCTGGGGCTCAGAAAAGACAGATTTGTCACCAGTAATCAGTGAATGTGGACAGTTGGGCACGCATCTCGAGGAGAGTTTGTTTTGTTTGTTTTTTCTTACATAATTTTTGTTTTGACAGAAATGACAAAGGAGGAGGTCATTTTGGATTGTTCCTTGAGAAATGTGACCCCATCTGCCTTTTTGAGTGTTTTGGAAGTGAGTCTTTTCACCTTGGTAATGATTTATAAGATTAATCGGCCACATGAAACAAGGTGGGTACCCCCCAAATCGCCACTTTTTTGCTACCGTGCCTAGTTACTACTATTAGACTGGTCAAATTTTCATATTTTCTCATTGGCAAGTGAAAGGAAGTTTCAACACACCAAAGAATGCAACATTTGGACATTGTATGCAAAAGTTATTAACCCCTAAAATGCACTTTTTTGGCAACATGGCAATTGGGGGCAGCTCACTATGAATGGAATTTTATTTTTATTTTTTTTGAAATTTTCATACAACGTAAGGACGAGGGTTTTCTTTAGCCCATAAGCAAAGTTGAGTGTGTTGTCCGGCCAATGAATGACAAAGATTCTCTCCATGCAGGATAAAAGTGCAATTGTACATCCTCCAAATTTTGTGTAAAAAGGGAAGGCCTTCTACAATATTTTGACTTCCAATAAGTGCTTTTGCATTTTTTTAGACCAACAATTCATAGTACCAAAACAAATCATTTCCATGGTGACTAAGAGTTAACCCCTAAAGTCCAAAGACCTTTTTCCATTAAAAAACACTCAAAACTGCCATTTCTATTGCAAAGAGCAAAAACATTTAAAATTTTTGTTTTTTTAAAACATCTAATTCTATAATCTTGTACTAGATTGGTATAAAAATATGTGGAAGAAATTTCATGAACTTTTGCCATGTAGATTGTAAGATATATACATTTAAAGTGAAGAAAATAAGTTTTTTTACACCTTGCTCAACTAGATTTTTTGGCTTAAAATTTTTTTAACTTGAAACTTTTGTAGTATTGATTTTGATTTTCTATTTTTTTATGTTGAAGAATTGAGTTGAAAATCTAGGAGAAAAATTAAACAAAAAACATTTAATTTTCACTCACAAAATTATTTTTTAAGTAGAAGTGATTTTAGAATGAAGGGAAGACTAATCCGTAAATAGCTCAAAGATGGAATTGAAACACAATAATTCCAACAGTGAGATTGTTCTAGCAAAAAACTTAACCTTGTCTAACAATTTTTTTGAAAAATTGTAAAAATTGCATTAAAAAGTGAATTTTATAAGTTATTTTTTCAAGAAGATGCTTGAATTGCCTGAAAAACAAGATTGTCCATAACTTTCTCATCACTAGTCCAAATAGAATGAAACCAAGCTTCACATATAGCCAAAAATATAATCTTTGAAGAAAAAAATTTAAAATTAATTTTTGTTTTTTTGAAAATCCAACTTTCAATATCCCAATTCAACCCTTGAGTCTTGACATCCACTAACATTAGGATTTTCACAATTGGTTTGCAAATCAATGTTTTTTTTGTAATAGTTGCAGGGCAACAAATTGTGCAAAAAATGGATCTTCATTGGTGGAAGAATAAGGGCCATTTTATAGCTAAAAGCCGGGTCAATTTGTTGTGGCAGAGTCCCCAAATCCTCACTTGTGATTGCACACAAGCTAAAATCAATTCCAAACCTTTTACAACTAGAGGTTAAACTAATTTTGGAGAATGAATCTTTGAATAAAAAAAGACATAATCTAATATGGCCTAAGCTCGCTGAATTAGGTGCATAAAAAATGGAAGGCCAATTCTTCGTCTCAAGGCCAATGCCAAATTCCAATTTATTTTTTTAATAAATTATTATTTTTTTCAACAAACCAGATCCGTTGGAATTTGTGCAATCAGCCTCAAGAAAAATTACCCTAGCCTTTAAGTGTAAAACCTTTAATAGAGAGAAGGACTAAATTTTTATAATTTTTTTTTAATTGGTCTAACTTCTTAGCCTCAAGGCCTTTACATATGAGAGAATTGATCCCCGTTATAATCTTATTATAATGAGTAGTTGAGGAAAGCCTGAAATCCAAAAGGAACTGAAATTTTGTGCAATTGACCGCAAGGGGAATTGACCCGGTCCGACCAAGAGTCTTGGTGTAAAAGCCGTCCTAATCTCTCTGCAATCAACCGAATTCATACAGTATTCAGAATTTCTGAAACTGGTAAGGACTGAAACATTAATATCTGGAATATCTCCACCTGTCAATACTGTGTTGGCCCAATTCAAAAATCATATTTTGGATCGTACCAGAGGCGTTCCAGTTCAAAAACATTTCTTAAGTTTTTGAGATATTTCCAGCAACTAACATTGGACTTGGATGCCTCAGAAATCAGTTACAGTAGGTCAGTAGCTGAGCTGTATTCTGAGCAATTTAGACTCATCAAATAGAGAGAGAAATAACTCCAACCCAGAAGTTCATCAACCTCTACAGTAACTACATATAAAATCACATAAATGAGCAATTCAGTGTGGTTCTCATTATTATATTGAATTTTTTTTTGTGGGGGTCTAATAAGTAGTCAAAAAGGGATTTTAGATTTTTTTAGAATGCATTTTTTAGACATTGGATCAATAAACTACAAATTTTCAAAAAAGCGTTGAAAATAGGGTTTCAGGGTAACCAATTGTAGAGTCTCATGAATAGTGGAACTCCATTTTAGGCAAGAATCTAAACTATGTGATTTTAGAAAGTGGTTGAAATTAGCTATAGTGCCTTAAAAGAAATTTACATTGGAAACATACTTGTAAATTGATAATTGAACAACATTGTGGAGTGGGGAGGGAGGTTCCCCTTTTGCTCCTATGAATCTAGGGACTGTCCCCACGTCATTAGTAGATCACTACCTTACAACCTATGAGGTGCACTATAGAATGGAAGGATTCAGCTAGTCAAGCATTGGGAATTAAATGGAAGTCACAACAAAAGGTATCCCCATGGAAGGAGATACCTTCTAACAAAGGAAGCTCTAGAAGGTGTAATGCAATGTTATGAAAGACAAAGTTGACTATCTATGGATGTATCCTATTCAATAATGAATGGGCCATGAAGAATCGATCCCTTTACTTGTCCTTGTGAAAGTATGTTTCTAGGTTGGATAAAATGTTCAAACTGAAGGTAGAACAATCCAACGTCAACATCTATTGGTTCCTTCCATTTGCATCAATTGTCCCACATATTATCACAATCTTAGCAGTCCTTTAGCATCACAACGATGCACTTAGGGAGGGGACACGTCAGTGTAGGATTTAGCACGGGTCTACCAATGCTTTGCCAATTTAGTCCCAACAAACTTTGAAAAGGCACAAAAAAATTCATTGTATAATGGAAGCTCTTAATTCTTCTTGTAAATGGCTTCTCTCAAACTTCTCAATCTCTGAAAAATATGTGCATGACTTGACACATAACTTCTCCAAGGTACCTAGATAGAAAATCTGCTTGGTAACACACATGTTTACCTTATTATTTTCCACTCATGATCAAATGAAATTTCAATGATTTGAATTCATATTAGGGAATATCACACCTTCTCTGAGAATTAAACTTCTATGAAAGACAAGAAGTTTAGGAATAAAAAGAGAAGCCAATAGGGAGTTGTTCTCCATGAAGAAGGAATAACAACCTTTTTGTATCTTGTGGAGAATGAGAATGGAAATTAAAGAGAAGTGCTCACTAGTGAAAGATGATCAATGTAGTAAATGATCACGGATTTCCAAATCAAGATCAACGGATTTAGAGTGAGCATTGATGCAATTAATTCAACATGAGGAATCAATACAATTGACTCTAAGGTTTAGGTTGTGCCGATGTAGTTGACTATGTTGGTGAGTATTAATGCAATTGACTTTGAGGGTAACTGACAATGAACATCGATGCAACTAACTCTGAGCATCAATGTAGTTGATTGCGGTAACAAGAGTGATCCGTAGTGAAAGCAACACTAGGATGAAAGGAACATTCGGAAGGTGAAGCCAAATGAAATCTTTGCTTGCAAAAACTTCTTTGCACCCATTCTTCACCTCCAAGAGGAAAAATAATCGCCATTCGCAATCTTCAGAGAATGGGACCTTTGCAAGCCAAGGAGAGCCAATGAGCCAAAGTTGGGGACATCCCCATTCTCTCAATATTGATTGAGAATGAGGTGAAGAAGGTGTGACAACCCCTATTATTAAATTTCAATTCATACTTGCAATAGAGAACATGTAGGAAACGAGAGATCCCAATTAAGGTAACTACACCTAATTTCGACCCCTTTCTAAAACCGACCCCTACAAATTCTTGCCTAAAATGTACTCCCACTATTCATGAGAGTCTAGGGTCGATTTTACAAACACCTATTTTCAGCACTTTGAATATTGATAGTTTATTCATACTGTATCCAGAAAACGCATTCTAAGAGACTCTAGAATCCCCTTTTCACTACCAACAACAACACCCCACCAAAAAAAATTCCAATACAATAATGATAACCATGTTGAATTGCTTATTTGATCCATTTTAGTAGAGCGAGGAGAGGTCAGGAAAATACAAAATCACGATCCTGGTTGAAATGAACAGCCCGGCGGCTCATCAAGTGGGAGTACCGAGGGAGCGAGCGAGCTGATTCTTCCGGCATAAGCCCATGTGAACGTGCCGGCGCCACATGATTGCTTCCAACCGTGAAATGTTTGCATGCCAACTCGGTTGCTTGGAACCTACGGATTGGCTTTGAGAGAGAGAGAGGGGAGCCACCTTCGGAGGCTTGGGGAGGGAGGGGGGGTGCAGCACAGTATCCCTACTCTGCCTACAGTTGGCATACATAAATTTTATTTTGGAAGAGATGGTGGGATTTGCGTGCAATGCCAAGTGTGCAAGTGGGCGGCGGCATAACGCGGCATCGAAGCAGGCATGTTCTACACAACAACAGGATGCTCAGGATAATATTCTCCTTTCACGTTCGCATGAAGTCAACATGTTCGGAGTCAGATTCGGACTGTCTGTCCTGCGTCTCGGTACGTGAACGGCACTGTTGGTGGCATGCAAGTTGTGGGGGAGGAAATGGAGGAAAAATCAGGCATCCCGGACAGACCGATGGCGTTGATTTTTACTCCGTATCATTTTGGAGAAGGAGACAGGTATTTCTTTATATGTGGGTGATACTGGGGATGATACCCAGGATGATACTTGGTTGGTACTTGGTTGGTACTTGGTTGATACTTGGTTGATACTTGGTTGGTATTTGTGTTACACTTGGTGACACTTGGTGATATCTATATCAAAACTAGGCGATAAAGGAGGCAACCCATTTCTAACCACTTAAACAAATACACGTATTTGCAAGGCAAGTTTCAACAAAGGGAAACTTTCCCATATGCAGAAATAGAGTTCATAAGGTTTCCATAATTTTTCAGATTTTTATTTCTCAAATTATAATTAGTAGAAACTTTTTAGCAAAAAATTATATTCCACCCATAATGATCATGTAGACCTTCCTATTTCTGACCAAGGGCTGGTTGCAAATCCACCAAGGTATAGAGAGTCACGTGGCTAATCATAATGCGCTACAACTAGGCAATACCAGGTGATGCCAGAACTAGGTGATACCAGGTGATATGAAAACTAGGTGATACCTAAGTAAAATTTGGTTATTGGTCTTCAAATACAATAGTAATATTGCTATTTTGAACCCCCCAAATAAAAATTTCTTTTACAAAAAATAGCCAACGTCTTTAGATGTAGCCATTTGGCCAAAATTTGCAAATAAAAAAAACATTGTTCAAGACTTCCAATTAGAGGGTATTTTTTCATTGTTTTTGTGTAGCATAGAAAACGATATCTAGTGGGGTGGTGAAGCTCTTTACATCCATCAATGTGGATGAAATATATAAAACATAGATGAAAATACATGTATTCATCCAAGTGTGTATAATTTTGTTCATAACATAGCAATATTGTCTTTAGATTTTGTAGCAATTGAGTGATTTCATCCAATGAAAATAGGTGAATTTATTGCCAAAGATTCCCTCAAACAAATTTGTGTAGCTTTTGAATGATAAATCACTCCTTCCCCCCCCCAAAAAAAAAACCCTCTTTGCAATCACTCCCACCTATGTGTTCAACCTAAATATAATAATATTACTTTTAAGAACTTATAATACAAAATTGAAACTCTTCTAAAATACCTATATCATTGATTCATGTGGAATTTTTTTTCTTCATTCCACATTAGTGATTAAAGGATACCCTCCTATCATTAAAAAATAATGTTAAAGCATGGCCAATTTTAATTCAAATACAAATAAGCCAAAACTCCAATTATGAGATGAAAAGTGTGCAATTTATGCTTGACTCTACCAAAATATTCTCTTTGGCATGTCAAAAATGGAAGTTTTGACGAGATTGAGCAACTATACCAAAACCAATTTTTTTCCTATAAACAGTTAATTGGATTAGCAATGGTGGACATTCCTTTTGCTACTTTTGAATACTAGAAGACTTGTAATTGGTTGATAGGCAAATAAATTGTTGCATGGGTGGGACAAACAAGTAATCCATTCCACAAAAGAGTGTCCCTTATGTTTTTAAAGAATGACCATTTTTCAAACGATTGCCATACTATTACTTTGTATCTTGTCCAACATTCTTTTTATATTGTATTTTTTTTCCAAATTTCCAACCATGATGATCTTAGAATTTATTGTAAAAAATTATTTTAAAATAGAATCGTTGTACTCTTTCTGTTTTCTTGTGAAGGTATCTCATTGGTTTCTATTCCTTGTCTCTACTTATTGATAGTTTGCTAAGCTATGCTTTTTTCAATTGGATTTAGAATGTTACTCATATAATATTGTTTACCAATGAAGGAAGGGTCCTTTTCCATTGGTGAGAAAAGGCCCTCTTTAGTGAAACAAAATAGTATTATATATCCATTCTTCAAGAAGTTAGAATGCAAATCTATCCAGAGTTCTGAAAATCTATATTTGAACCAATGGTTGAAAAAAAATTGGCGGCTAGTTCAAAGTTAGCCATTAGAATTGGGACCTCCCCGGTTGCATTTTAAAAACAAAGGATGTAAAATTGGAAAGAATTTGATAGGGAAAATCAAACGGTGCCCAAGAAAAACTAAAGGATATTTTCAACACTTGGCAGATGTCAGCTACCATGGGATAATAATTAGTGACTAATACTCAGGTGGGATGAAAAACCTAGATGAGGTGGACAAGGTTCCAATTTTGGAAGGTGGATATTGATATAGGAGGCGGAAGGCCTGGTTGTTGGAGCTAAGGATTGGCAATAACAATGCTTGCAATAGTTATCAACTCAATGCATTGACCTAAATTGCTTGACTTGTACAAAATTGACGACAACAAAGAACAAAACATTAAGAAATGGCCTTACTCAACTACAAGGGAAGAAGAAATTTTGTAAAAATCAAAACAAAGTTTTGACTATTAAAGACTACGGAGAGCAAGGAGGCCACTTTAGAGCTTCAAATACAAGGTCCTTCACATCTATTGAGCAAATTGAGCATGTGTATTTAGATCATAAATACGCAGAGAAATCTCCCTTGCTATAGGAAGGACCTTTGCCATCACCTGAATCTAAACATCTAAGGGTTACAAAGGAAGTTGCAAAATTCAAAGAGCACCATACAAAGGTAGTTAAATGAAAGCCTCCAATCTTTGTATAAATTGGAGCAAAACATTAAGAAATGGATCAACTCATCGAGTGTAGAAGATAAATTTTTATTTTTTTTTAAAGAAAAATTTGAACAATCAAAAACTACAAATAATAAAGAGGAAACATTGGAGCTTCAATACGCAAATCCTTGACATCCATTGACAAAATTGAAATTTGAATCCTAACTATCATTAGAGAAAATTTGGACTCTCCAAAAGGCCGTTTGACCCCTCCTGGAATTGTGCAATTACAAAAAAAAAATATTAAAAAATTGAAAAAAAATATTGAAAAAAAATATTTATTTATTTATTTCATAGTTTCACCTTGTGTGCCACGCAAGACTGGGGATTTTTAAAGAAAATTCAAAAAAAATTTAATTAAAAAAAAGTAAAACAATAAAAATAGTTTTTTTTTATTCCTCTGGATTTGCACAGTTCCAGAAAGTCAAACGGCCTTCTGGAGAGTCCAGATTTTCTCTAATGGATTGAATATGCAGTAAAATTTCAACCAATGCAGGAAGGACTTTACGCGTAGAACACTGATATGAATACCCGCCTAGTTTATCTAAGACAAGATAATGCGTTCGTAAGGAGAGGAGCACAGTTCCTATTATACAACATTATGTATTGACAAGTGGAGGCAATCTAGATATTGATATTTGTTAAGTCTGGAGCATAATTCTGAACGCATTCATGTTGGATTTCCTCTATACAAAATAGTGAAATTAGGTTGGCCCATACTAATTTCTTGACATTGATAACATATAAATATTAATTGTTTATATACAAGAATGCACTACTTTTGAATTAAGTACACAAAATAGTGAAATTAATTTGTCTTTACAATTAGGTTGCCTTAGAGCATCCTCAATCCAGATCATGCTATTTGGCATTGCATCTCTGTGTTTTGAGTCAGTTCAAGAGGCCTCGAAGTTAACGAGAAGGTTGTAGTTTGTTGTGCTTCAACCTGCAAATGCCATTACAAATTCTACTTTGGCTAACTAGGCAAAGCGGCTGCTTTTATGAGTGCGAGAGTTGCAAAAGCTAAGCTGCCTGAGTTGAACTACCTGTTCATGATTTATTGGTTATTCAGTCTTCACATTGATTGCATTAACTGTTGAAGGTGCCGAGCAAGGTCAAGGGCACAACAAAGAGCATGGATTTACAATGCAAGGGTTTGTTTTTTTCCAAAGCCCCGCAAAGGTGCTAAATGCAATACCAACCGCATTGGGGCCGTGTTTTTGTTGACCAATGACAACATATTGTTGCCGAGCGTGAAAACATCTAACCAGGAAAGTTACTTTACAAACCATCGAAGTCAACAAACATTTCTACAAATATTTCCATTTGTACACATGAAGGTTTATGAGTCCTAAAGCAACTACACCTAAAAGCACACGCTACCTAAAATCGCACACTATAGATTCTTGCCTAAAATGTACTTCCACTGTTAATGAGACTCTATGATCACTTATAGGAACACCTATTTTCAGCACTTTGAAAATTCGTAGTTTATTCATACGGTGTCCAAAAAAATGCATTCTAAGAGAATCTAGAATCCCCTTTTCACTACCAAGAGGATCCCACAAGAAGTTTTCCAATATAATAATGGAAAACATGCTGAATTGCTTATTTGTGCGATTTTAGGTGTAGTTACCTTACTTACAACAATACCCTATTCAAAAGTACCGTACGTTCACGTCAGATTCCGCACATTGATGGCGAAACAATTTAATTTTAGAAGTTAGACAATTCAACACCTTCATTTGGATTTCTTGACTTCCGGCACTTTGCTTGTCCTAATTTTTCGACACTCCTAATTTTGGACTGATTTTTTCTATTCGTGCCTACAATGTGTTCCTGTTACTTCTAAATATTCCCAAAAATAATTTTTAAATATTCAGAATTAGCAAAAATGAATTTTTTTTTTCAGATTTTCAGAAATAGTTGTACAACTTAAAAGAAAAAATTTGGACCAGCTCCAAAAATTTTCTCTAATTATTTACGAAACTGACCTACACGTACGGCCAGTGGCATTGTTCTTCAGTAACAATACATTTAAACATTCATACAGCGTCAACTGTCGGGAGAAATTAGTGAGAGGGGGCAACCCCTAATTTCAGTATTCAGTGCATCTCGACAATTAGATCCATGTTGTGCACTCCAGCAGGTGCACTGCATCTGCTGCAATGCAACCACTTTCTGTCGACAATTGGGGCGCCGCATCCAAAATTTCCTGGGAATTCAGGAAGCCTCCGTCCGTCACTCTCTCTCCTTCACCGCAAGTCGGGCTGTGCACGAACTTCCATGTTCATTCTCTCAGTTACAGATTCCCTTTCTTGTTGAGTAACCTACGTTCGGTGTTAGGCCCGCCTGTTTTGAGGTGAATGCAACAAAATATCTAACCGAATGCCTGGTGGTGACACTTGAAGGAGTTCCCGGAAGAACTCGGCACCATTCAAAAGACAAAAGAAAAAGAAGAAAAGAAAAGAGAAAAAAAGGAGGTCCTGGAAGCTCAGGAGCTCAATCTTGGGGTGTGTCAACAATCCAAAACAGAAAACCACACTATACAAATAGAGTTTGATTGTAAAGGAAACCTCGGTTTGAAACATGGGTGTGAGAGGAAGATTTTAACTAAGAATAGTACAAAAGAAACACACAACACCAAACTCCATCAAACCCTTAGTTTGAAACATGGGTGTGAGAGGAAGATTTTAACTAAGAATAGTACAAAAGAAACACACAACACCAAACTCCATCAAACCCTTAGTTTGAAACATGGGTGTGAAAGGAAGGTTTAACTAAGAATAGTACAAAAGAAACACAACACCAAACTCCATCAAACCCCAAACATCAAACTCCATCAGTCCCCAGTTTGGGTGCTTCAAGGAATTTTGTCATGTATTTCTCTCAAGTTCTAGCTTCTAGTCTCTCATTGCACACACTTTAGAATTAATCCTAACATATTACTCTCTTGGACATTCAAACATCATAGAGTGGAAGGGAACTCTGTCTTGATCGTCCAAAGTTCAAATTTGGGTAATATTAAAACCATTTTTTAGTGAGTTTTTGATGTGCTTCGGATGATAGTAATCTTAAGTTCTAATTTACACCAATCCAAAGATAGTTTTATATTTGGTGCGTCGTTTTCTGCATCGCATTTGATGATGCTCTTGCAACTGAATTGCATACGGTGGCTGCGCAGTAGATGATGAATCTCGACGTTCAAGCCTCAAGTCTGCGGTCACTGTGAAGTGATATGATGAATTGCAGAAAGATATTCAAACATTGGTGAATACGCTAACACAGTATGCATGAAACATATTGATATTTCATGTTACATCAGTATTCGTCAAACAAAATATATATATTCTTGCACAAGGTGGAAACACCCATTTCCATCCCTGTACTCAATTCCATCACCATGTACCAACGTAGTACATTCTTACTACGAAAATGTGCACCCTTGGTACATCATGACGGAATTGGGCACATGGACAATTTAAGGTGTCTTCACCTTACTCTATTAGCATATGCAATTTGTGGATTGTAGAAAGATATTTAAACACTATTAATATGCTAAACAATGCATTTTGTTGGATGCATATCAAAACTAACATACTAAAATATCATATAGTTTTCATGCAAAAAATTAGACTTATCTTCTTGAAGTTAGATCATTTTCTTTGCAAAATAGAACTTGAAGGGCAAGACGGGCATAGGAACATTTCTTGATTTTAGAGGGGGCAACTAAAGGGACATGGGGAGTTCAAGAGGAAGGGAGTGGGTGAAAGAATGTGAGCCCATTTGGAGGCATATTTTAACTATTGATTTAAAGAGATTTTTTCTTCAAATTCAACATATAATAACATCATTGGAAGGTCTTCAAATCATGCTTCTATAAGTGTAAAATATGCCTCCAAATTCAAAAAATTGAAAACACATGAAGCATTCAAAGTCTTTTGTCAAAATTGAAACATTTCCTAAGAGGAGATTGATTCTTGTTGGGAATTGAAAGGAAACATGATGGGAACAAAAAGGGAACCTAAAGAGACCCTTTATTCAATGATACCCAATGTCTTTGGCACTTGGGCATTATTTGAGTTTGGTTTATTTTTTGGTGTAAGCTTGTGAAGAATGAATAAATTTTTTAATCCACTATTGGGATTCTTGTTTTGAAAAATTATTTGGTGGGAAAAGTGTTTGCTAAAATGTATAGATTATTGTGAATTTTGAGTACATCTTGACATTGTAAGATTTTATTGGAGGTGTTGCACATCTATATTGCTCTGAAAATTGGTGGAGATATGCCCAACATGGTCATTATTTAGTACAATAGATTTTAAATAAAAAATCTACAATGCAAAAATTTCCTACAAATGGCAATTGATGTCATTTAAAATTCTCAAGTAGCATCCAAAAGAAATTCTTTAACTTCTATAGCTAATATCTTCCAATCTATATGGTCATACTTTGTAAAATTCTTCCCACATGCTCTTATACAAGCATAGTGCAAGATCCTATGGTTGAATTCCCTTCCAAACCATTTCTTTGTTTGTATGGCTCAATGAATAGAAATGTTACTTTTGAGTGGAGGTTTTAGGCAAAAAAAGGTCTTGGAACTTTTGGGTTAATCATGGAAGGACATCAAGGACACTAAATATCCAATGGATAACTTCACTTGAGATTGTAGGATTAAAAAAGAAGATGTTTTTTCATCCAATAATTTTTTGGAAGTTGTTTGAGTAGATTTTCAGTGAATAGTATTACAAATTCCCTCATTATGGTATTATTGACTTTTCAAAAGAAGAAAATGCTTAATCCACGGATCACCTTGTAGTGTATTTTGGTAATTTCTTGCTATTTATTCTTGATGTGAATTATAGCCATAAAAATGATATTTTTTGAATTTGAATCCAACTAATGCAATGAAGCTTACCAAATGCAGTTTCTACTCCAATTATAAATTTTGAAAAAATTAAAAAATTTGAATATTATATAGCAATATCAACTTTGGGCACATAACCATGGTTTTTTAATTTTTTGATTTTAGAGTGACATGATAACTTTGGTTTATACCATGATGTTATACACTATAATATACATCTACCATAAAAATTTCAGATTTTTTGAGTACATATTTTGTATTTGATATGAATTTTCTTCATTTTTTCCTTGAAAAATTCATAGTAATTTCAAATCCCCCCTCCCCCCCCCCCCCTAAATGTGAAATTTTTATGACTTGCGATAAACATATGATTTCATCTCTAAAAAATAGATATAAAAATTTTCAATCAAGCCTCACTGCAAAATAACAACAAACAAAGTGAAAGACAAGGAGGCTTGAAATCAATTGGTGGTCATAGCCCTTCCTTCTAGGATTAATGCAACACAACATCTAGGTATTTGTATTAATCAAATTACTTAACGCTTAACCCTTAACCCTTAAAAGGATGGACCTATGACCATTGATTGGGTTGTAAAGAATATCCAATTGAAGTTGCAATCTTGCTAGTGTTTGTCTTTACGTAAATGAGAAGTTTTAAGAAAAAAAGAATCTCGAAATATGCTATTTTAGTATATTTTGGGAAGTTGTTGCTCAGTGCTCGAATCTGAAATTTCTCCACCAAAATGATATTTCTTGAGTTTGAAACAAACTAACAAGTAAAGGTCATCTACTCTAGTTTCTACTACAATTGAATTTGAGACAAACACTAGCAAGATTGCAACTTCAATTGGATACTCTTTACAACCCAACATGAAAGGTCAACAAAAAAAAATACGGATGAAAAAATGCTTTCAAAATCTTTCCAAAACATTGGATTGTCATTCAAATGCCATAGAATGGTGCCTATGGTGTTCCAAGGTTAAATGATGTTACGTTTGTTTTTTGGCCGACAAATGGCAAAGAATCTCTCCATATAGGACAAAAGTACCGGCTCTTCAAAGGCTTTAACCCTAAAATCGTCAACATGGATGTTTGACATCCGATGGATGAGAGGGAATCCTTCTAGTAGGACACATGTAAAACTACTCATCCTCATAATTTTGCTGTGAAAAGAGGAGGTTCTTCTACAGTTGTTTGACTTCCAATGAGTGCTTTTGCTATTTCTGAAGCCAATGATTCCACATGGTAATGAAAAGGGATGATTTCCAAGGTCACCCGTTCGATCCTTTTAAGGGTTAAAAGAGATTGAAAGAAATTCAGTAATTCAGTAACAGATAGGCCCACACTTTCTAATATAGTGCAATTTACAGAATGAGGAGATTGAAATACAAATGATTGTCTCGAACTCAAATGAGACTCAAAAGTTACAGAGAGAGACTCATATCTAGTACCCCCAGAATGATTCTTCTTCCTCTCCTTCCAGGTGAAGCAACGAGTAAGCAAAATTATAGGATACTCACCCCCAAATGAAGTTCATAACATTCTCCAAAAACCTCCTTTGACTAGACTAGACTAATAGAATAATTAATCTCTTCAGTCGTCTACTAAATAATGCGGTGACAAGCTCATATGTTACAAAAAAAAAAGCAACCTAAAACTATTAATTGCAAACTGAGGATCTTTAAACAACTCCTTCCTCTCTCGTATTGATAATCCCCTTGTACTTACAGTAATTGTACCGAGAGTACTAGTCCCCGGCATGGCTTTGGTTTTGCACTGTGGCTACCGTCTCTGGAAGTTGAAGATTTTGATGCAAGTGGCAAAGACGAAGCCGAAGAGGAGGACGAAGCAAATATGCCAAATGACCACGTAAGGCAAGAAGCTTTTGTGGAACCCAAAGTATTGCTTCAAATACACGTTGACTACAATCTGCTTACCATTCGACGTCATCTCCGTGGTCACGTCACCGAGCTGGGATGTTATCAACCCATACAAGGTCCACGCCGTGGGGGTGATCCAGTAGTACCATATCCAATATACAGGCATTTGCTGCATCACAGACAAAAGAATTCAATACAGACACGAATTAGCTGATAGTTTACATCATAATCAAATTTGTGAAGTGCGAAATAGAGGAACCCTGAAGCTGAAATCTGCAGTGGAAAGAACTAAGCTTTTAGAAGTTGCTAAACAATTGAGTAGGACGTTAGTGAGTGAGTTCAATTGCGCAATTACAAAAGTGTCTGATTTGAGAGGGTTGCATGTGTCGCGGCGGAGGACGTACCGGACGAGGAATCAGAAACCCGGAGAACAAGTTCCAAAGCCCGTAGAAGGCGGAGGAGATGATGGCTGCGAATTGCGCGTTGGGAGTGATGGCGACCGTGACCATGCCCCAGTAGGTGAAGTACAGGAGGGTTAAGTACATGAAGTAGATGAAGTAGAAGAATTTGGCGGGGGTCCACTCGAATTGGATCATGGCATACACAATGCATGCGTAGATCAACGATTGCAAAAACACGTATGGCCATTCGATCGTCACCTGAACAATCCAAATTTGCAGTTGTGTGAGTACGCAAGGCCAAGGATCGATCAAGGACTTGAGATCTACAGGATGCCATGTTTTAGTGTTTAAAAAAAAGTCCACGTCATGATCACATTGGGTAAGCCAGAAAAAGATTATAATCCACAACCATTCTGCTCATTCTAAGAATTTAAATTGACCCTAAACCCTAAACTGCAACTGCTCTAAACTCTGCAAACTCTTTGAGCACCGTCTTGTCCAAAAAACGGAAAAATACAAAATCCTTTCTGCTTGAGAAATTTGTGGCGTGAGTTCTTTACCTGGGCAAATGAGTACGGAAACGTGGAGTACATTCCAGCAGCACGCTCCCTGTAGAAAACCATGCGTTCTACTGCAACTACAGGCTGTACTCCCGAACAGTTGTTTATGCCCACAAATAACACAGATGCGTACATGGCTCCCATCAGATTGAAGAGGTCTTGTTGGGTTGATCTGTTTTCAAAAACATGAAAATTAGCAAGAACCCCAAATTTGAGCAAAAAATGCCAAAAGGAAAATACGTAATATTCTGAAGAGCAGTTGAGAGGCTGTGCACCAAAAAAATCAATTTCAATCCACTCTAAAGAAACTTCTTCACAAATGGGAGTTAGGAAAATCTAAGGGATTCAAAGTGCGTTTGTTGTACGTTACCTGTTGGCGCCCAACTTCCAGAAAATGCTGCCCAATATAAGTCCACAAACGGTGGTAAAAAGGAGCCGCACAACATTGTAATACGGATTCCGCCAGTACGACCTGTGCTGCTTCCATAAACAAGCCATACATTGCTGCCAAAACGGCTGCGCGTATGTGGTTGGGAAAGAGATGTCTTCGGTATCTGGTGCAGGAGAACTCAGCTGCTTGATCATGGTTTCATTCCGTCTGAAAAAACCCACACAAAACCATCAGACGACTGTACGCCCTGTGTCCACGGTGACGCCCATTCCTGGACCCCAAACAGACAGACTGAATTCACAAATTCAGAGACAACGAAAAACAAGACCCAGAGGCCAATCGAGAGAGAAGAACTCACTGATACAGCGAGCTCCTCGTATAAATCTCCGCAAAATCCACTCCCGTATTATTCTCGGCGCTCTGCGACGTCACATCCAGCATCCACGTACTCGGGTTGAAGCCTTCCTTGATCGGCGGCACTCCTTGCACCCCTTGGAAATACTCGATCAGACTCGCCGACCTCGTCCCCAGCGGCCCGGCGTAGATCATCTGCCCCCCTCGTTTCAACAAGAGAAGCTCGTCGAAAGCCTCGAAGATGTCGATGCTCGGTTGGTGGATGGTGCAGACGACTGTACGCCCTGTGTCCACGGTGTTTCGGACGGTGCGCATGACGATGGCGGCTGCGCGGGCGTCGAGGCCGGAAGTGGGCTCGTCCATGAAGATGATGGAAGGGTTGGCGACGAGTTCCACGGCGATGGTGAGGCGCTTGCGGGCTTCGGTGGAGAGTCCGGTGACGCCCGGGAGACCCACTAAGGCGGAGCGGGCGGGGGTGAGTTCCACTAACTCCATGACTTCCTCCACAAAGGCCTGTTTGAAGGGGAAAACAAAACAAAACATCAGGGTTAGTGAATTTGCAGGGGATTCATGACTTGGCCTGGGGATGTGAAATGGAAATCTGTTCCTTAGAATCCTCGTTTTAACAGCTTTGTGCTATGGAATGTGCACAATTTGCGCACTCTGAATCGCGCCAAGGTCTCAAAACCCAACATACATGGCTAAACTCAACACATGGTTTACAAATTACAATGATAAAAAAGACACCAGGAAATCCAGTTAGTACATTACCCTTCTTACAGACGGGCTAACTTCTTTGGAAAGGCGGAGCCAAGCCGAGTAGATGAGCGACTCATGCACCGTCACGTTCGGGGAGTGGATGTCAAACTGCTCACAATACCCAGAGATTCTTGCAAACGTTTCCTGCTTCTTAGGGTAGCCGGAAATGAAGATGTCCCCTTCAATGTAGCCCCCCGTCTTTCTTCCTGCCAAAACGTCCATCAGCGTCGTTTTCCCAGCGCCACTGATACCCACCAACGCTGTCAAAACCCCGGGTCTAAACGCCCCGCTGATGTCATTCAGCAGCTGCAGTCTGTTCTCAGTAATTCCTTGGGCTTTCATCTCCTGCACAAGTAGACCCATATTTCAGATATGGGTTGTTGCCATCTATCAATTGAAGACTTTGGAAAAGGAATCTAGATTCTTTTGTAAACGATCCGATCAGTTCATCTCCAAGCAAGAGGTAGCAAAAGCCACAGCAAGAGGACACTCAGTAATTGACCACTTCCCGAGTGCCGGATATTCATGCTTTCTACAATGAATTTCAAAGTCCCTTTTTGGTTGAATTCTCACAACTGCTAAACAAAGTTATGTATATCATTCATCATCCATAACACGAATTTCAAAAGATTATTGCGCCATCTAAAAGAGAGAGAAGAATTAAAAAAAGAAGAAGAAGATGTTCCACTTACAGCTGGCATGTCAATAAAGTAGTTGATGTGGTGGAAAGCAATAGACAACGGTGTGAATGGCAACACCATCCCTCGCTTTGCTGCCACTCCATTCGCGGACTCCATCATCGCTTGCTCATAAGCATTTTCAGATCCAGAGGATCGTGAAGAGCGAGCTCGAGAGGAACGGGAGAATGCTTTCGATAAGCGTCGAGACCGATTACCGATTTCACCAGAACCATTTGCCACTCCTGCATTCATCAACAATCAATCACCAGTCAATTAAAACGCGCTTCAGAAAAAAAAATTCATTCTAATGCTACACTCTAATCTCTTAATTACAAAGCTCATCTACAAGCATACCATAGAATATCCTGCACACTTGCCACACTATCATTGATTATAGCATACTCGTCACACATCCGGACTATGTCAAAGTGAAAAAATTCAATTTATTTGGAGTGAAGACTATTCAATGAACATAGGCATCAAACATTAAAGGTATTCATGATGTCAAGTCCAGTTTTCAAGGCAAATTTGTCATCATTCCATAAGATAGCCAGAAAAAGCGTTATAACTCATAACGCAAACCCTCTTTCAACACCTTTAGATTTGTGAAAAGTACAGATATAGACATTTGTAATGAACTACAAGTAGAACCTCTCTTAGTGCATCCTTGGTTAGTGCATAATTATTAGTTACAGAGTTTGTAGGTGGGCCCAATTTGAAGGACATTATTTGAAAAGTAGTGTTGGAAGTTGACATCTGTTAGGCAGCATTCATTACACCTCTCTTAGTGCATAGTCCCAACACCATGCACTAAGACAGATTCTACTTGTATTAGGCTTGGCATTATGTCCCATAATGCTCTCGAACCTCCCAGCTCTCGAGCATTATCTAGTCCATTAATCCATTAAGTAGGCAATGGGAGTTTGCTAACCCTGTGTCACTAAAAAAGAGGATTTGAAGGATATCTTTGGATTCATTCTAACATGAATTAAAGGATAACTCTCAATTAAATAGATGTGACGCATTACCATTTGAGTGCTCATTGCCAACATGTGACGCCAGAGTCGCAGCATGTTTGCTCTTGGATACATTCAACTGGGCGGGGTCTTCTCCAGTTACGTTCGCATTCTTCTCCTCCAAAGCTTCTTTAGATAATGTGCTATTCGGTTTCCCCAAAGCTGCAGCACAGCGAAGTCGCATCAAACTAAATGGGTTAGTCATGATCTTTTTTGTATGTCCACATCACTTACTCAAAGGTTCCCGACCCATGCCACTTGATTTCAAAATTGACTACAGTAAATTCCATAATTTACAGTGCTTAAATGAATCTCTCTCCTTCACAATCTAGCAATAGAAATCAGTACCCAAATTGACAATCATGGAATTTATGGGATCAACTTACGATTGAGGACTTTGAGGAAGAAACAGTAGAGGAGGTTGAATAAAATGGAGTATCCCAAGAGGACCCCGACTCCAAGCCAATACCAGTAGCCTCTATGGAAAAGGCCCCTGCTCAACAACACTTGTTGCCCAAGAGTTGCTGCATCATCAAACGGACCAGGTATGGTTGGCTGCAAGGAAAACACACAACACAACGTTAGCAATCCCGCTTGAAATACTCCAAAAATGAAGGTTGACTCAACTCAGCGGCTCCGGCAACAACGCCGCAACAAAAATGATGCTCAAATGATGCTGCAACCCTAAACCCTTAAACCCTGAACCCTGGATTTGGTTGTTACTGTTACGAAACTTCACAGAGGCTTAGGGTTAAGTTTACCCTGTTCCATCTGTCTGCCAGAAACTCGTTGACGGCAATGGCGTTCTGGGCATAGGAGAGGGGAGATATCCAGTACCCCCAAATCCACCAGGGGTGAATATTCTCCCGGGAAATGATGAAGCCTCCCAACACGAACAACACGATGATGGAGAAGGAGCCTCCCGTTTGCGCAATGATCATCATGCGCGTCACCGAGCCGATCAAACGAAACAGGCCAAGCGCCATCTGGTGCATTGCAAACAACACCAACCAATGCCGGAAAAACCTGCAGACAGACAGGGAAGCCAAGCTCAATTTCGTTAAAATAAGCGCAATTCCATGATGAAGTGGATCCTCATCAGAAGCCTTTCGTAACCACGGGCAACAAGTTCGTGAAATTGGCGCAATTCTACGTCGAGATAGATCCTCGTTGTAAGCTTTCAATCACGACGGGCAACAAGTACGTGAGATCGACTGAAATCTAAGTCCAGATTGATCCTCGTTGTCAGCCTTCAATCGCCACGGGCACCAATTTCGTGAACTTAGCGCAATTCTACGTCGAAATAGATCCTTATTGCAAGCCCGTCGAATTTGGCCCAATTCTTTGTCGAAATGGATTCCCATTGTAAGGCTTTGATTACCACGGGCGCCGATTTCGTGAGATTGACGGAATTCTACGTCGAAATAGATCCTCGTTGTATCCCACGGACTCCAATTTCGAGAAATTCCGTCGATGTTCACAATGCATTCCACGAGCAGATTACTCGCCATAACCGTTAGAATGGCGACATTTACGACAGTGGCACGAATCCAGACGGTACACCCTAAACCCAACACCATATCTAAGTTGCAAAGCATCGTGCACTGGAATGTCCCAAGTTTGGTACTCCAAAACGCGCCATAGATTCACAATTCAACACCAAACATCTACCGACGAGCACAAGAGAAGAAGGCAAAAGACAGCGTGACGAAGTGCTTACCGACCGGGCTCGGGGGCGAATCCGATGGTGAAGTACGTGATGCACATCCAGATGCAGGATTCGTAGAGGGAGAGCGGCAAGCGCAGCAGGTACGTGGGCAAAACGAACGCCCACGGCGGATAGAACAGCAGGTCGCGCTGCTTGTAGAACACGGGCAAGCGCTGGATGGTGAGTGCCATCTCCGCGAATCCGTTGAACATCATGTTGATGAGCGCGAAGAAGAGCGCGCCCAAGTAGAATCCTCCGTCCACAATGTTGTTTGGGTGAATCGACGTTCGGAAAAACACCGACATCGTGATCAAAGCCACGATGCTGGTTTGCACCGACTTGAAGATGTAGATCGCCTTGTTTCGCTTCATCAAAACCTGCGGTCGCAGCATCCATGGCATCATTTTCCGTTACATCATGGCCAACATTATTGTGCTAATTCTTGTGGTAGTTTTCGGTGGATTTCATGGCATCCTTCGCTTGAAATTCAAATTCTTATCACTTTCGCGTAGCAGATTCAAATTCCTTTCATGGACTTCACCTAATCAAAGCCTCAACTTGCCTCCACATGCCTCAAATCAGAGTGAAGTATACAAAACGACTTACCGACGTCCGCCTCAATCAGAATACTGCATGGAAAAAGCCTCTATTTGCCTCAATGAGCTATTTCAAAGCAAATTTCATGGCTACAAGTGAGGTCCGCTCAGAAATAGCTCATCCTACCTAAATTGGCTATTAGGTTTGAACAGCAACGTTCAAATTACGGAGATTTTCTAGTTTCTAAGACGACCAACACATGCAATATCCTTCACTGATTCTCTTGATATAAAATTTGACACCATCCAAAGAATGCTATTTACAATATGATCAATCAAAATGACTGTTTCAAACCAAGAATCCTTGGGTCCATTAGGGGTGAATGAAAATGAGGAGTGCGTTACCTTCTCCCTGTCCATGCAGGCCTGGAAGAGCTGTCGCGGGGTAAGCGCATAGCGCTCCCGGACGAGCGCGGCGGGATGACTAGTGCTGCGGTCGAACGGCGTGGCCAACTCCTCCGCCAGCTTCTCGCCCACATGCCACTTGGGATACGCATCCGCAAAGTCACGCACCGACACGTACTGCCACGGCTCCGCCATGTCATGCCAATACTGCTCCTGATCCTTCCTCGACGTCACCTCCTACACAGACAGAAGGCACACACGATCCCACCAATTCAGATCCATTTCTTCATCGACGTAGCAAATTTTCATCTTTCACCTTACCACTTGGAGTCTCAATTTCTGAAACAGTTTGAATCTGAGTGACAAACTGTGTGCATGCTATTGCGGCAAGTTACAGGGCGATGCTTCTTGTTCTCCCGGGAATATCAGAAGTTTCCCAAATGAATTTGCACTAAGGTAGAGCCTCCGTTAACTGCAGAATTTACATTACCGTACTAGGAATTGGGATGAATCAGGGAAAATGCAACCGTACCTGGAGGAAGTCGGCGATGCCCTTGCGCTCAGGGCACCGGAAGCCCATGTGGAGGAAGAAGTCGAGCACGAGGTCTCTAGGGCCCTGGTACACGATCTGTCCCTCCGACAGCAGAATGACGTCGTCGAAAAGCTCAAAGGTCTCCGGTGCCGGCTGCAGGAGCGACACCAGCATGGTGCCGTCCAGCACATGCACCGACTGGCGCAGGCACTTGACGATCTGGAACGTCGTGGAGCTGTCCAGTCCCGTGGAAATCTCGTCCATGAACAACGCCTTCGCAGGACCCACCAGCATCTCGCCCGTGTTCACGCGCTTCTTCTGCCCACCGGAAATCCCACGACGCATCTCATCTCCCACTAGCGTGTCTGCGCAGATGTCCAGCGCCAGGATCTGGGGGGTTGCACATGCCACAGGATCAGTAAACAACAACCCAAATTCAGGTTCTAAAACGCAAATTCATGCTCGCGAAAACAATGCACACAACATTCGGGCTGTGTGAATACAAGGGCTTCGCAATCTGGGTGTGCACACGCCACAACTTCAGTGCACAAGAACATTCAGGTTCGAGAAACCTTGTTCATTCTCGGAAAACAAATGCACACTGGGTGTGGGAATTGCTTGATGCACCAATTGATGTCCTTTTGGGTTTTGCTGCCCGAAAGAATTCAAGGGCTTGGAAACCTCCGGGCCATGTAGGTCTGGAAGTTTATGTTCAAATTGCGCATGGTGTGAGATAATTGCTCGTTGCACCAGAAACTTTCGTCTCACTTGAGGCTGTGTGAATTTAAGGGCTTCGCAAGCACCAGGTCATTTGGTTTCTGATGGTTTACGCATGCTATCGTGAGCACGGTGTTGGATTTGATCCTTCCTAACTTTACATTCTTGTAAATTACAATTGAGCCAACGATTTCAGACAGGTGGTGCAAGAATTCGGACCTTCAAAATGTAGTCAGTCATGAGACTGGTTCCTTGGCCGCGGAGAGCGGTGGCCTTCATGAAGACGTCCATATCCACATCGGGCCTGATCCCGAGCTCCTTCTCTCTCCTCGCGAGCTCCGACAGCATTTCTGTTTCACAACACCCAGATTGCGAAGTTAGAAACTCACACCATTTCGATTCCTCGAGGTCTCATCTTCACAAGCCACCAATCCTAAAACCTCATAAAATTCACTGTTCTAAAAATTTCCATTACGCCAGAAAGTGAAACTCAAGTGCTGAAAACCATAATTTTCGTGTTTCTACCCGCCCAACCAAAGCCTCGAAGCTCAAGTAATCTAAAATTGGTACAGATCTGAGATTTCAATCGAGTATCCGAAATTGCTCAAGCTCTCTACAGCCATCTCAATTCCTGAATGAAAATTCTTTTTCAATGTGCTAATTTTATTAAATGTTGGCAATGTGATACACATAACCCATCTATTGCAATACCTTATCAACTTCAAACATTATTGTTAATACCTTATCAAATTCCAACATTATATAAGCCTTCAAAATACTGGAAAAAAAAAATAGGAATCTGTTATTAAAAAGAGGAAGAATGTTCAGAATGAAAAATCATCAAGACTCAAAAGTATTGAACATCTGTTGCCAAACTGTGTGCGTACCGAATCGAGGACCCACGCCTTGACAGCGTCCGGCGAAGTCGAGCGTTTCGCGCACCGTCAACTCGCCCATCTGAAGGTCTCGCTGGCTGATGTAAGCGCACGTTCTCTCCGGGACAAATTCTTTCATTTCGTGGCCATTGTAGGTCACTTTGCCGGAAACCTCCAGGGCTTTGTCCAACTTCCCAGACAGGGCTAACAACAAGCTCGTCTTGCCGGACCCCGGTGGGCCAAGAAGCAACGTCATTCTACACCAGCACCATAACAAGATGAGTTTATTTTGAAAATCTAAACAGAGTACAATTGGTCCAAAGGAAAGAATTGAAGGAAATTTTGTAAGGTACCTCGATGGCTTCAGGATGCCGCTGACGTCGTGCAAGATGTTGAGTCTCTGCTTTTTCGAGGGGGAGAGGTGCAGCAAGCTTAACAGCGTCTGCGCAATAAATTACAGAACAGAACAAAATCCAGAAAGTAATTAAACAGTGCTTCGACTAAAACTGAATCCGCCGTGAACTGGCTGTTCCTTTCTCAAGCAGCTTGAGAAGCTTGAGACCAAGAGGAAATGAAGAAGCCTCCGCATTTCATTTCTAAGTGTTTCGAAATTTTCCTCTCCATTTATGGTTCAGTTCAGTTGAGACGCTGCTAACACCTCAAAATTCATTTAAATGGCAAAACTTCACAACACTGGCACTTCTCCAGGTGCTCGACTACCCGTAGAACCTCAAACGTAAACTGGCCCTCGTTTCTAGAGCTCTCAACGCTTGACAGTCACAGTTTGGGCACTTTAAAACAAGCCAGTTTCACTAATTTGATTATAACATTAACCTCATATTCAACAAAACAGCGGAATTCAGCACTCTCCTTGTCACCCGACGGATACCGGAGCTAAGCTATAGACTGTTAGTCACTAGTTACAATTCCTAATTCTCAGCGCTTGGCACGTCACCATTTCGGGGCTTGAGACATTTTTCTAACGACTGTGACTACTAGCACGAAATGTCAATTCCACGCGCCATTTTAATAGAATTCACTCGCCATTTGCACATTTGCAGTAGCTTGCTGTGTCAATAGATTATTGCAATCTACAAGCGAATTTCATTTCATCCACAACATGGTGCACCACTAAGGTAGAATTAATTGAGAGCCCACTCCGCCATTTTAATGGAATTGGCGTCATAATCTTCGTCTCACTCTGCACCAGGAGCTAGTGAAGAAGAATCCATTAAGAACTCGATTGAAGAGACACTACTAACCTCGATGAGAGTCAAGGAGAAATTCGGCAACGTGGGCAACGCCCTGTTCCCCACATACACATCCGCTTCGACATTGAGATGCTCAAACCGCACTTCGATCTTCGGTAGCACGATCCCCACTTTGTCAATGCGCTCGCGGAACTTCAACAGAAACCGTTCGTTGTCCTCCTCCGTGACGCGCAGCAGCTTGGAGATAATCTGCTGTCGATCCTCGTTGCTCAAGTGGCGCACGTCGATCTCCTCCTGGGAGGCTTTCCCATCCGCGCCCACATTCTTCATGATGGCCGTGCGCATGCGGTCGTACGTGGGCAGCTTCTGCAGCGCCGCCCACTTGAGCGACTCCTCGTCGTCCTCCTGGTTCCGTTGGGTGGAGGAGCGGGAGAAGACATTTTCCCCACCCCGTCTGGAGTCCGACATCTCAAGGATCACGGACGGGTCCATGGTTTCAACTCTGTCGAGATTCTAGATGCCTCAACTGCGGGAATGTAGTTGAAATCGGTTGTAATGTTTGGAATTAGAGGGTCATTGCGACTACTTGCTGGCTACGTCGATCGCAGGGCACGTTTCGTGGGAGTGTCGGCTTCATGATTGTTAGCCCGGCATGATTCACCTGCACACCCAAAATGGCACAATTTCAATAACATTCGCACTTTCGAAATCGCGTGTCTGGAACCCCAAATTCAAAACCATGACAGTTCTAGAGTTTTACGCTTTCCGCACTTGAATGACACGATTTTGGTACCCTGACGATGACGATTTTAAAGAATATGACCGTAATGGCTAAAGTAGCAGGGTCGGGACTCCGAAGCACAATTTTTGGATGGCCTAAATCCTCTCACTCAAGGCTAAATCCTTCACGGTTTGAACATCTAGCGACCGAATTCACATTCGGTAGCCATAGCCAGCAGCAGGATTTCGAGCCTTGACACACAATGAATCGGTGCAGTACCATTCCTGACTAAATTCCGAATTCTACACGTGATATATCATCTGCAAGTTCCTCGAAGAGTCTGGACACAGTTTAGCTTATCGATAGGAATGATTAAAACTTGAGAGTCTCCCTAGAAAGCTGTACATCGACAGTGACACTCCTCCCAGGCTACACGAGACAGGCGCTTCGAATTCATCGTGACCCAGAACCTAAACAAACGAATTCCTGAGAACGGACATTCGCAACCAAATTTAAAGAGTTGCGGTACTAGCTAGCGCCCCGCCGAAGTCAGTAGAAAATTCCTTCCTCCCCTGCGCTTGTACACCCCGGGTGCGGCGCTTCGCGAGAACCATTAAATTACAACAGGTAAAAAGTTTCAACATTCGATCACCCCTCACGCCAACCCACTCAACTCTCCTAAATCCCTGCAAGACGAATCCACTTGTAATTTGAACCTTTTTCGATCCTAGCCTAACCATTCCCGCAATCCTCCATTCCCTGCTCTGAAAATTCACGGCTCAGTCTGCAATTCGCACTCCTGCTAAGATTCCGCACCAATTCAAAACCTAGCCTAAAACTCGGGGCTCGTGATCCCAGTCCGCAATCCCGCCTCTGCAATCACCGCCCCAGTGCTCAGACAAACCCGGCGCCCATTTCGAACCACTGCCAGATCTATCTAGGGACACCAATCCCAGTTTTTTCAAACCTCTTTTGCGATGAAATGCAACAACAAGTGTGCCGCACAGAACTCAACACGCCAGTCGGGCAACAAATTAAAGGCGCCTCCCGACAGCGACACTCTCCACTGACCAACAGCAACATCCAAGCCATCTCACCAGCAACCCAGTCGGGATTCCCGAGCAGACACCATCGAGGCCACACCCTTTTTTTCTAAGCACCACGGCTCCCCAACGCACACCACAACTTCATGCTGATGATGAAACACCCCACCATCTTCACCACCCCTGCCATTCCATTACCGTAAAGCACGCGCGGAACCACGTATTGCCCGCATCGACCAGCTTTATCCTTTTCGCCAGTGCATTCCGTTCGCTTCCGTCCTTTTCCAGGATGCTCCGATTCTTTTCACGTTGCGGCAAAGCTGCACCTTAGAAGCTCCATCTCTCTCTCTCTCTCACCTGCAGGATATACGTGTTGCCCCCACTCAACGCTCACTCCGTCACTCACTGCAATTGGAGTCAGGGAATCTAAGCATCAGCTTTATCGAGGGAGCTTCTTCGGAGGACGGGTGCCTGACTGACTGAGTGACAGGAACTGAAACTCTAAAAACTTGAAAAAAAGGTAAGGTAAGCTCGTGGGAGTGTCGCGAGAGGGTGGGGTTGACAGTTGAGAGCGTAATTAAGGTAAGCTTGTTCCACCAGCGAGGCTGTGGTGGACTGGTGACGACATGATTCCGGTGACGGACCTTGATTGTGTTGTGCCGGGTTGCTGCGGCCGAAGGTTCCGTGGGAATTCTATATTTGTGGTCAAGGATCTTATTATTATATGATTACAGATCTGGTTTTTCTTATTGGGAGGAGGCCTTCGGCCGCAAGCTAGTACAGTAAAGCTTGGCAGGCGGGGCAGGCCCGTATGCAGGCCCTTGCTTGGCTTCGCTTGCAGTGACTTGGCCCATGAGTGGTGTGAGCTCGGGCACGAGGGTCGAGAGTGTGGGAGAGCCGTGGCGACGAGCGTCAAACGCTGGGCGACAGAGGGTTTGTTTTTTGTTTTGTTTTTATCAGTTTTCGAATTATATCCCAAAAAAAAACCCGACTTGCCTTATGCCTTGGGGTCGGGGTGAACTGACCCCCTCGCTCGTCCCCCTTGGGAAAACCCTGAAATTTATATATTTTCCGTGCATGAATTTTTTTGCAAATTCTGAATTCATATTTGCAATCAAAGGCCCCAAATTAGCTAGGGGCCTTTGACAAGGCGAGAAAGGGGGCCAGTTCACCCTGGCCTGCCTTGGGGAGAAGAGTAAGGAGGGCAAAGTTAGGAGCGTAGGCAATAGTGTAAATTTTTTTATTTTTTTATTTTTTGGGGAGGGGGCAAAGTTAGGAGCGTGGACAATAGTGTATATTTTTTTATTTATTTTTTTGGAAAGGGGGGCATGGAGAACTCTCATGTTGTGACCAAGTGTATGGCTATTTATGTTATTTTACACTATACTCATCCATTTGGATTAAAACACCCCTCGTCCTCCGGAAACAAATAATGTCAAAACCATATCAAGATAAATGAGTGATAATATGTGGGATGCATTATACTTAGGGCCAACAATATAAAACATTTGAGCCAAGAGCTTAGAAAACAATTCCACTTAAACCCTAAAGTCCTGAGGCCTTTTTTCCATCAAAAACTATTCAAAACTGCCGTTTCTATTGCAAAGAGCAAAAAACTCTTAAAATTGTTTATTTCTAACTATTTAACTATATGATCTTGCACTAGACTAGTATAAGAATGTGTAGAAGAAATTTCAGAAACTTTGACCACATAGATTGCAAGATGTTTGCATTTAAAGTGAAGAAAACAAGTTTTTTTACACCTTGCTCAACTAGATTCTTTGACTTTAAATCTTCTTAACTCTAATTTTTTGCACTACTAAATTGGGTTTTCTATTTTTTTTATGGTGAATATTTGAGTTGAAAATCTAAGAAAATAATTCAACAAAAAAATACTTAATTTTCACTCATTAAAAAATTGTTAAGTAGAGGTATGTTCAAGATTTAAGGAAAAAATAAATCGTTGATAGCTCTAAGATGGATTTGAAAGACAATAATTCCAACAATAGATTGTTCTAGCAAGCAAACTTAACCATGTCTAATAACAATATTTGAAAAATTATAAAATTTGCATTTAAAAATGAATCCTATAAGTTATTTTTTTTAAAAGATGCATAAATTGCCCAAAAAACAAGATTGTCCATAACTTTCTCAATCATCACTAGTCCAACTAGAATGAATCAAAGCTTCAGATGTAGACAAAAATATAATCTTTGAGAAAAAAAATTAAAAATTGAAAAAAAAATCAATCGTTTGTGATTTTTTTTAATTGCCCCATGAGCTACTTTTGGACTTAGAGTGGCATAACTTTGCTCTCGGGCCCTGATTGAAAAAAAAATTATATTCTAAGAAAGCTAATTTGATTTCCTACCTTCAAAAAAAGTTTCAAAAAATCATATCAAAAATTGAAAACACACAAGCCTATCCAAAATCCCAAAAGTTCCTCACAAGGACTTTGGGACTTTAGGGGTTTAAGTCCACCAAAGAGAGCTCCAAATCTTTATCATTATCTTGGCTTCACAATAAGTAAAAAGTCGGACCCCATGACTCTATGAGTGTCAATATGAAAATTAGAATATAGACATCCTAAATGCGCCACTTTTTTTACTAATGCATTGTTACTACTACTATTAGACTGGTCAAATTTTCAAATTATTTTCTTGTCGGCAAATGAAAAGAGGTTCTAACGGTCAAAAGAATGCAACATTTAGATACAAAAGCTATGAAGGATCAAATCTCTTTTTTTTTATAGATGTTTTAAAACCGTTTCTTCAACATGTGTACGTACAATAGAACTCCCCTAACTCAGTCAATTTAGGACTGCTTAACAAAATTGTTTTAGAGAGGTTCAAAGAGGGTCTGCACCACATAGGAAGTTGCCACAGTGGTACACATGCCACATCTTGAGGCCAAGAAGCTTGTTCACAAGAATGTTTTATCTTTTTTTTACAAGGTATAGGTCCACCCCAATTTGCTTGTCCGGCTCTTATTTAGTGCTACCACTTTTATTTTTTTCCCGAAGCCAGTACTGCTCAGACCTATTGCTTTACAAAGGTTTATTGACTTATAGAGGGTGTGCTTAGAGGAATTCTATTATATTGATTTTGGTAGATACTGATTTTGGAGATGTAAATGGCGGTTTTTAGACGAGGTGCGATTTGGGGCGTACCCACTTTTCCATGGCACGAGTACTGTACCACCCAAAAATCAGCCATTGATGTGCAGAAGCTTGGTCGCTGGTCCAGTCTGATCGCTGCCACTCTCACTCTTCTAGAACTCCTTCAATTGCGTACAATATTTGAATGGATTCCCACCAAGTACACTTACCATAACTTTCATGAACAAAATTTTGTCATTTTGAGGATATTTGCCTGTTCTGACTAGGCTGACTAAGTAAACTGGTTACAGTGAGACTTCTGTGAGGACCTTGACCCTTTTAAGCTAGGAGGCTCATAAAGTGACCCTTTTAGGGCTGGTCGGCCTTTTTGATTGGTTTCAGATGCCCCAAAACATTTTCCCTTGTTTTTCAAGTGAAGAAAAGCTGATGCGGAATCTAACACAAGTGGTTTCATATTTTTTGGAGCATTTATGAATCACTTGTGAATTTTCAAATAATTCTGCCATAGGTACCTATTTCTGGTCCTAGGCCTTGCGGAAACTCACACATGTGCAGTATGAAAAAAGGTATGGCTTGACCAAAACAAACACTGAGGCATTCAAAAAGTAATATACAGGGTTCCTAAATGCGACCATTACTAAACTTAAATGAATCTTACAATCTTTTAACATTTGTAAGAAGGCAATTGAGCAATCAATTCCCATTTAGAAAAATGAAGTGGACACAGCATGGCTTTGAAATAAACCTTCCTTGGCTTTTATTCCATCCAGTGACAAACCTTAATTACGTTCTCACATTGTTGGCAGTCCATTTTAGAACCACTTACTCTCCTTTTTAGAGCTCCCTACAAGGTTGTTTGAAGAAGAGGGTCACAAAAAGAACCTCTTACAAAAAAAAATACTCACTAGCTGCTTTCACTAACCTCAAATTTTATTTTTTAACTTAACGCTTACCCCCTGAAGGACCAAAGTGGTTTTTTTGGCAACATAAGGATTTGGGGCAGTTCACTATGAATAGAATTTTTATTTTTTTTCTTTGAAATTTTAATACAACATATTCCCAAGGAGTAGCTTTAAGGCCCAATAGTTTTCATTGCTTGGTGGGCAATTCGGGTAGCAAAAAAAACTTCTTTTAAAGTCACTTTTTTTTAAAACAAAAATTTGAAATTGGTTCTCTAGATTTCTATATACATTAGGTGTACATTTTTTATTACAACATTACAACCATTGGGATTGTCATTTTTCAATTTCATAAATAAATGGTTAACAATTAGCACTACAAGAAAATGGGGGTATAAATGACTTGTTCATAATGACTGCACTGACAACAATGACAACAAAATAGTCATTTTGCAGTCATTTTGTAGTCATTGTTGTCAATGCAGTCATTGTGGACAAGTCATTTATACCTCACCATTTTCTTGTAGTGTAGTATTTTGAATCATTCTCTACTTCTTTCTATTAACTAATTTTTTCCTATATGATGTACAATTCCAAATGATCTAAAAAATTTCAAGCATGTAGCCAACTTGCCTTGAAGAATGAATCCAAGGAGTTACAACCATTTTGGAAATTTTTTCATAAAGATCTAACCTTGTGAAGTGCAGCTGCCCAATTTTTTGCAGGGGCAAAAATAGGATTTTTGTCACTTCAAACGTTCATATCTTGCAATCTACACAGTGGAATTTTCTGAAATTTTTTCCACATCATTCTTCTCAAATCAGCGTACTACAAGATCCTATGATTACATTTATCCAAAAAAAATTTCCTCAAATTTGGTACTTGTAAAAGAAATGGCAGTTTGAGAGTGTTTTTGGTGAAAACATAGTCAAAAACCTATAGGAGTTAAGCAATGTTGCAGCCGTTTTTCAGCCAATGAATGACAAAGAATCTTTATATGTAGGACAAAAGTGCAACTATTTATCCACCAAAATTTGTGTGGAAAGGAGAAATCATGCACAATAGTTTGACCTCCAATGCGTATTGTTGATTTTTTTCTTAAAAGTAGATGATGTCATATACTCCCAAAAGGGATGATTTCCACAATCACCAGCCAGGCGTTCAAAGGTTAACTTCTAAATTGCTCATTCATGCAACTATACATGAGATTCAATCATGCGTGTTGTATAATTAACCTTTAAATGGCGGGCTCATAACCGTGGAAATCGTTTGTCTTGTCACCATGTGAATTGTTGGATTAAAATATTGCAAAAACAGTCATTAGAAGACAAACTACTGTAGATGATCTTCCCTTTTCACACAAAATTGGGAGGAAGAATAGTGGCACTTCTATCCTATAGGGAGAGATTCTTTGTCATTCATTGGCCAAAAAACGTCCTCGGCAGTATTTATAGGTAAATATCGTGACTTCTTTTAAAGTATGGTTAAGTCAAGAGGCAAAATAAAAGGCCGGATAGGGTGCACTAAAGGCATGTCCTAGAAGAATTGGAGGTGGATTGGAAGGCTCCTAGGACCTTCTAGGTCATGATCCTCGAGGTGGATTTTGTATAGGACAATGCCCAAGGGGGAGGCACTTTATATCGCGAAATGCCCGACAACAACAAGCATTGCCCGACATAAATCACAACCAGGAAATCAACAGAACAAGATGAAACACTTGGGATGAAAAATCGCAGTTGGAAGAAAAATCCGTAATGTCCAATTATGCAGATTTGCCCACGTAATCGGGCATTACAACTGATTGCGCCGCAAAAGCCTCCCAGGAAATGAATGGGCAATTTCCTAGTAGTGTTTTACGATGGTGACAAGGTTTCCATTGCCCCTATAATAGAATTCAAAGCTCCCTCAAAATTAGCATATTTAATAAAAACTTTACAGAAACCATTGTTTACAAAATGCCCAAGAAACCCCATAAGTTCCTTGACTATGTTTTCACCAAAAACGCTCCCAAACTGTCATTTCTAGTACAAGTACCAAAATTTTCAAAAACAATTAGTTTTGAACACATGTAACCATAGGATCTTGTAGTGTGCTGAGTTGAAAACATGTGGTAAAAATTTCAGAATTTTTCACCATGTGGATTGCAAGATATTAGCATTTGAAGTGACAAAATTTTTTTTTTTTGCCCTTGCAAAATATAGAGCAAGTGCACTTGACAAGCTCATTTTTGTATGAAAAAATGTCTAAAATGGTGGTGCTTCTTTGGATTCATTTTCCTAGAGAAGTTGGCTATGTGCTTAAAACATTTCAAATCATTTGGAATTATACAATGTATAGGAAAAAAATAGTAAGTAGAAAGAAGCAAAGAACGATTCAAAATACAAAATTGTTAAAAATTTAGTTGAGGAATTGTAAAATGCCAATCCCAATGGTCAAAATGTTGTAATAAACAATCTACTTCCTAAGATTTTATCTTTTTCAAAAAATATTGAAAATTGAGTAAGATCTTCAAAGTTTATTTTGGAATAGAAAATTAACAATTGCCCGCACCCTAAAACTCCTTGTAACTTTTGAGTCATTAATCAAAATAAAATGATTTTAAAAGGTTTCCATGTATATATAACTCTAAAAAACAATTTCAATTTTTTTTTTGAAGAAACTGATTTTTATTTGCCCAGATTGCCCATTTACAAATTTAAATACACATATTAGGCCATAACTTTTGAATCATATTTCCAAATGTCGTGAAATGTAGTGCATATCAAAGACATTCCTCATCCCTACCTTCTATTAAAAGTTCAGTCTAAAATGTGCAAATTTCTAGTCACAAGTACCTACCCAAAATTTCTATATTGCCAAAAAATGAATTCTGTTTTTTTAGGTGCTAAGCATACTATGGGCAATAGTAAATTACCATATTGTTGCTCTTCCTTCAATGCAGCCAAAGTTTAAGAATTTATAGTGGAGCCACCCATAACCGATTACATATGCAATTATGGAATTGCTTTAGAGTACTGCAAGGCAAAGAAAATATTTTTAGAGGTGTAGAGATAAAAATGATTAGGATTGCCAAAAATTTGGTACTTTTATTGCTTGAACTGAAATTACTATGAATTTTGGAAGCCAAAAGTTGGTCTAGACCCATGTCCAATATATAGAGTCCTTCCAATTCCACTCATTCAAGAACTATTTTCTACTCACTACTTCCTATTTTCTTGCTCAATACTTCAGGACATGTGTCATGTCCTTACTAGTTCTAACCTTGAAAAGGAAAAAATAAAACATTCCAAGCTTTGGTTGAAAATTTGTTCTAGCCTTGATTGAAAATAATTACCCCCTACAATTGGATATTGGACTCTGGTTGGGAATAGATGGTCCTACGTTATAGATTAATTCATCATGGCATCTTCCTAATTTTGCACACCTTTAGCCTAGGGTCCAAGCCCTCCATATCTGTATTTCAAAAATTCATAGACTGGAGGTTGGAAGGGGTGTTGGAGACTCAAAAGCAAAACATAGGAACACCAAGACCCCTCTTATTTAGAAACTCCAAAGATCCAATGGGAAATGCGCTCTAACAAGCAACCTTGTTCTAAGAGAAGCAACCTTGTTCTAAGAGAAGCAACCTACTCTGAAGAGGAGGTGGCCAAGGTGGGTGGTAGTTATTCATGATTACTACATTTCAACTTCAAAATCTCGTAATTAATTTTGCGAAGGTCCAAAAATATGAGATGACTTGGATTTGACACCAATATCATTTTTCTTTCCTCCAAAAATTGATTGAAAATTATTTTCAAAGGAGTTCAGTTTAGCTCCCCCCCCCCAAAAAAAAAAAAAAAAAAAAAAATTAAAATGCAATCAACTCTTAATTAAGCAATCAACACCTCAACCCTTCAACGTCAACACAAACGCCAAACATCCTATGGATCATTGCAGTAGGACAAGAAGTGCAACTATTCACCTTTAAAATTTTGTTGTGAAAAGGGGAAGTCTTCTATAGTAGTTTGACCTCCAACAAGTGCTTTTGCTATTACTGAAGGCAATGATATGAAAAGGGACGATTTTCCGAAGATCACCCCCCTCGTCCTTTAAGCGTTAAGGGGCAGACGGACTGACGGACTGACGACCTGAAGTCATTCCCCGTGACTTCCGAGACAGTGTTTTGGCAGACTGCCGTGTCGGTACTGCCCCAAAAAGAAGGCTCTTTCATGAATCATCAAATTCGATTTTGAATTGACGGAGATTTCCATGCCCGAACTCGACACACAGTAAGCTTAAAAAAAAACTATGAAAATGACGGGCCAACTGCCAAATGTCAGAGACCTCCCTTTTGATATTTTTCTTTTCCTTACTGGTTCTCACATGGGTACATTGTCCTCCATTCCTTTTACACATGCGCACGTGGCGAATGCAGACTGCCCTTCCTCTCTGTCATGTAGTTGGAAAAGGCTGCGAGGTCAGTAACCTTTGTTGAACTGGGGAGACAAATCATGTCCTCAATCAGTTAGAGCATCGCCACCATGGGGCGGCCAAATTCCCACCAGGGCTTTTTTTTTGGACTTGTGTCCCCTCTGCTGGCTTCACTGGAGAGGCCAATTTTTTGGAGGGATGAAGCCAGAGAGGTCAGTTTTCTGACAATCTGGCAAAATTTCGCCCAAAAAAGAAGCCCTGATCCCCACGGTAGGCTTGACTGCTCTGGGGACTTGGAAGAGGGAGGGCCCGGTCAGGTTAGAATCCCCCACCCTGGGCCGGTCAGTGGGACCAGAGCTCTTAGTTGCTCGCATTCCATTAAGGCCCACCTAATTAGCCAGCTCATGCATTAGCCATCCAATTGGCCAGCTCAACAAAAAATTCAATGCAAAAAGGCGTCAACTCCGGCTCCAAGCAATTCCCTGTCCACGCCCACCTGATGTACCCCGGGCAAAACTGGGCAGGTCCGGTGCTAAAAAACACCCACCCAGTGCCACAATGGGGCACGATTTGTCTCCGGCCCCATCCGGCCCCACCCAAACTCAACCCGGCCACGTTGGGCGAGTGGGGGTGGGGATGCTCTCTTTAGGGAGACTTGTGACATACTGCAACGGTCATAGCCGCCGGTGGAGAACAAAGGTAGTCGAGGTCCATAGGCTCTTCAAAAGCGTCTACCTCCTGAAATGTACACTCTTTTTACATTTCAGTTTTCTCTTGGAGTGTACAAATGATGTACATTTCTGCTGCAATGAGAAAACGAAATGTAGAAATAGTAGTACATTTCAAGAGGCGGATGCTTTTAGTGACCATTGCATTTCCAACTTCAAAAATTCATAACTAATTTCACAAAGATTCAGGTAATATGAAATATTTTGGGAACATGAAACCAACTCCATTTGTCTTTTTAAAGAAAAAAAATTGAATTTTTTTTTCAAAAGCTCTAACTTCCAAAAATTAATTTCTAGCTCTTAAATGGGCGCCTTATAGACCTCCTACCTTAGTGTTTCAACTAAATATAAATTCTTCACCATTTCAAGAAGACGTGTAGTTACGTACACAATGTATAAATTTGAAACTGCACAAAAATTTGATTGTGAAAATTCAACATAAGGTAAGTGATCCCATTGTTGGCCAAATGGAAGTGAGTCTATTTCATAACTTGAATATACACCACCATTACAATTTTGTCAACAATGGGCTTGCTTCCATATGTATCCGCAATAGGTTCATTTACCTACACTATTCCTAAATGAAACAATCAAAACTATGTAGTCTCTTATTTTGTTCAAGCCCTATGTTATGAGCCGTTGTTTGTGCCCTTGCGGCTTGGGCCAAGGAAAACTACCTCTTTTATTGCCTTAATCAAGTTTTCCATTGCATATATATATATATATATATATATAAATTTGTCTTTTATTTTGTGGTTGGTTAATTATAAATGTCTAAACATCTTTTTTCTAATTTGGATTCTTTGATTCCAAATATGATTTCAAATTCTTCCAAATTTTATCATTGATGGTAAACAATAATTTCCAACAATTCCCTGAGGAGTGAAAAAAGAGAAATTGAGGGTGACAATTTGCCTTGATAGTATAACCCGACCTTCAAACTCAATTGGGACTTGGGAAGAGAATGAAACCAAATAATTGCAGTGATACTCTTAACAAGCATCTATGCTACAAGAGGCTTTTGTAGCATAAATGCAGGGCTAAGCTAACTAACATGTGATTTATTCTATCGTGAGTGCAAAATTAGTAGTATTAGCTCAAAGAATTATTTTGTGTAGACATATGCACAATATTATAACATTTAAACTTGCATTCAGTTAACTATATTACTAATAGTGTGTCTTTGACAAATCTTACTATTGCACCATGTCATTTGCATGATTTTTCTTTTTTAGTTGTGATTTGCAATCTATAAAATTTGTCTTTAGTATGCTTCGAAGACTTTTTTAGTCATCCAAAGTCCAAATCCAGATTTTCTTGTGTCTAATTAAGGGATGTTTTGGTGTGCTTCCAATGATAGTGTTATCAAATTGTTCTAATTCCATATCAATCATTCAATAAGTATATAATTTAATGGGTAGTTTTCCATGATGCTTTTAAGATGTACTTAATGGTTAGAATATCGACTACGCTAGCAGTGTGTAAGCATAAAAATGTGACCATATGAGTCTTGAGCCTCAATGTAAATAGATGTCCTACATCCCTTGAAGGTGCTTATAACATAAATACCTAATAATATAGGTATCTAAAACATGGTTATACATAAAAATAGGAAATTTTATTTTTTTTAAACTAAATTTTTTCCCATTTGGAATGACTTTATGGTTATGAAATTTTATAGAAAGAATAATCTTGAAAGTATTTTCAATATTCAAAAATGCTCGCTCAAGGGCTTCCTATTTACATGGATGTGAAGGACAAAAATAATATATTTTTAGATGATCCTTGGTAGGCATATGTCCTCCTAGCGTGGCAATATACTACAGAAATTTCAACTCTAAATCATTAAATTTGGATACTCCTAACATAGTGAAAATCCCTAAACTTCAAAGTGTAAAAAATAACAAAATTTATTTTTAAATATAAAATGATTTTTAAAAAATTCTAAAAAATAGGGATCTAATTACCATCAAGTTAGACATCTCCAATAAAAATTCATGTTCTTAGAACTTGAGATTCAAAAGTTATAGCGGAAGAGAAAAAATCACTCCAATTGTGACTCAAATAGGACTGGTGTTTCTTGCAATGACCCAAAATATCAAGATACAATTTTTTGGTGATATGAAGGAATAACTTTATTAATTTTTTATGGATAGGAGGGGTGAAGATGTGCTTACAATGAAGTTCATTGTTCTTCATTAATCTTTAAAGGTTGTAGGATATTTGAAGCAAAGTGGGATCTCAAAGAAAAAACAAAGTAATTGTGTTCAAATTAAAACTTTAGAACTCATTAAAGCATTGTAGATCACTTGTTATTGAAATGCGATGATTGAAAAAAGTGGTGAATCATTTTAAATTTCAACTCTAAAAATCATCTTGTGATTTGAATTTCTTAATAGAAAGTTACGGAGGTCTTGAGGTGTATTATTTTGATTTGGCTATGAGAGTTTAAACACTTTTATGCCTTAATTTACATATCTCACATGGATTGTTGTACCTCCCATCTCCCTAATTCTATAAAGTGTTTGCTTTCTCTCCACAAGTTAAATGTTGAGTGGTTTGAAAAGATATGCACTACGTATGTAGACAAAGTGGCATCGGAATTTTGGAAAAAAATTAAAAATTTTGTTAAATTTGAAAGTGCTTGCCAAATCACTTACCCCAACTTTAAATAATTATTCGACATGAAATGCCAACTTGGATAGGTAGGTGTGATAATTATTAATATCCATAGAGAATGTGAAAAAAATGACTTGAATGAACATAATGTACAATCCTATGTTTCAAACTTCATTTTACACACTCTAAGTTAACATCAAAAATTTTAAAAAACTGTATCTTTCATTCCAAAGTTATCATCTATCAATTCCTAGACTAATTCCTACTATTATTATGACAAATCAACTTACAAAATTCTTCTACCTTGAGCATCTCCTATGTCCTTTCAAAATAACCAAAATTTAGTTTCAATCTAAATCTAGAATGTTCATCTTGACCTTTAAGTGCATTTAACAATCTAAGATGTTTCAATGCTCAGTGAAGCCCTCTAGGTATTAATGACAACATTTTGTGTGCTATAACCTTGCCTAAATATCCTAGTTAACCCTTTCATGCCTAAAAAATGGCCTAATATATTTGATACAGTATAATATGTCTAGGAATAAAGTGTTAAATTGAAAGTCTGACACTACAACAAATTTTCATTAATTGATTACTATTTGTATCCACAATTTTGTGCTTATGCCCTGCATTCCAATTGTGTCAGCATTAATGAAAAGGATTCAGGGCCCCATATGTTGTAGATGAGTGAGTGAGAAAGTGAGTCATCCATTCAAAATTATTCAACTCAAACCAATAGACCATACTGCAAAAACAACAATAAGCTTATTATACAATTAATGAGAAATAAGAAAGTTGAACAATGGATCAGATTAAAGCTCATACATACAATATTGTATTGTAAACCATAGACCATTTTGGGCCTTTTTAGGCATTAAAGGGTTAAGATCCTATGTTTATACAATTTACATAGACTATGTTCAACTTGCTTCTACTCTATTTTGGAAAACTTCATTTATCTTTCCACCTTTTCCAAAGAATGTTTTTTGAAAATTTTCAAACGTTTAGAGGTGTAAAAAGGACCTTAAAATGACCAAATGCACGTCAATTTTAACTCTTAAAAGTCTATGGAAACCATATGTATGATAATGTATTTGGTTCCTAGGATAAAAAAAAAGCATACCAAGACATATATCATTGGATTGACAATTAGCATCTTTCATTTGGAAGTCATCTATCATCCCAAACTTATTATGTTCAAATACAACACCATACATATCGATACATGTCGATTTTCACAAGACTAGTGAGCAAATCAACAATAATCCGAATTGGAAGTGTCATGTGTCATTTCTTCCTACACAACATAAATACAATTCTCTTTTACTATTTTATTTTCATTCATGCACCTTCTACATCAAACAAAGTTTGGATTTTTAAAATAGTTTTCCCACCTATATTCCTTTAATTTCCACATTGACCATTTTTTCAATTATTGATTTTTTTTAATCCATTTTTAATTCTAAATAAAGTTTATAGATCTTAAAAAATGATTAAATTTTTTCAAATTACAACCATTTTTCCCGAGCTAACAATGAACTAACCAACGATTCTCCCTAAATATTGATGTCAAATATACAAATAAGAATCCCACTTTACATTTCAGATTGGGCTAACCATACCTGACCTTTACGGTCTGAGCCCTGCATAAATTTAGATAGTGTTGAATTAGATGCATATACATGCCCCCTGTTTTAGGTGGAAAAAAACCACACCCTGTCACTAAAAACCAAGTGGACAGAATAGACTTGGCAAACCCACCCACCCACCCACCCCCTCCCCTAGTCCCCTGCTAAAAATGCATTCCGGCCAACTGTACCGGGTCACAGTGTGGATGCCCATTAATAAGCCCTGCATAAATCCGGATCGCCGTCACCATTGTGACTTCTAGTGACGTCAGAGGGGGTGATGTCATCAAATATTTCGAAATCCGAATCCAAATCCCAGGTCAGGCAGTCATCGCTAATCGCTTGTATTGTTCAATTATTTTAAGCCCAAACAGACACTGAAATACCGCATGGCACTGACGGCGAAGATACCAAGCTTACTCTCTCTTCCCCCTTTGGCACGTTCCAAATGTTTTCTTAAAATACTTTTAGAAGAAAAGCAAACAGGGTTCAGCAGCAGTCCCTACTCTATCAATATGCACAAACAACGGCTGGGTTCTTGTTCTCTTTTTTTTGCTTGTGTCAAAATAAAATAAAATATGCACAAGCAACGGAATTCACGTGTTACGCGTGCTTAGGATGCAATTTTTTTTTCATCATTTGTATTAGGGCCGGTTTATACTTGGGGCCGGATTGAAGGCCGGCCGGAACTCTCCAAGTTTGAACCAATAGAATCTCTCAATTTCGCCAAATCCGGCCGAAGGGCTTTATACTTGGGGCCGGATGGAACCATCACTCATCCTACGTGTCGGCTTAGGTGGCACGGTTTTGGCGCCAAACCATCCGGCCCCAAGGGAGCAATCGGGACGAGGTTTTGGGTGGCCTGAACTCTCATCTAGGGCCGGATTGGGCTCCTCCGTTAGATTGTAAAAATCTCCACCATTACGAACTCTTTGATTTTACAAATAAACTAGATAAGAAGTGAAACAAAAAACGTTTTGGTCTGCTTGTTCTGTCACATTGAAGATTTACATTCTGTCACTGATTTTACTGCTAATCAGTAATCAATAATTATTTTTTATTTATGGGATTACAGATTTGCAATGAAGGCAGTGACTAGCCATATGTAAATAGAGCCCCTGGAGATAATTATAATGGAAATTTCTAAAGTTTTAATTTTAATTTTTAAATTAAAAAATAAAAATATTAAAAAAGAATTTCAACATAAGAAAAAAACTTCGAGAAAAAACATTAGAATTTTTATTTTTATTTTATTTTCCATTAAAATATTCTATAATTAAAATCCACATACTTTACACCTTGAGTCTAGACCCATTTCTTTCCCCAAAAAATAATTAAAAAATAATTAGGGCTATTTGCATAAATGTCAATATAGAATTGAGACTAAACTTGAAAGTAAGGAATAATACTAATGATACTAAGATAAATTTGCATATGATAGGCAAACCACCTATAACATGCACCTAGGAAATGACCCATTAGAGTCTTACATCAACCCATGACAAAAAAATTCAATAGATGAAATTAGGACTTCATTAGGTTGGTTAGTGGCCAAAATCAATGCCTTGGTTGATGGTGATGGAGCTATTAGTGATTAATTTAGAAACTTCTACCTTTTTAGTACCAATTCATCAAAGTAATTGATTTTTTTATTCCTTTATGTTGTGACCCTGTTATGAAATATTGTAACTGCTTTAGGTAGTAGGATAGCCATGAAGCATACACTAACTTTTTGTTGGTTTTGGAGTAGTGTATAGACTCTTTTAAGCCAATTGGACAATATACTTCAAAAATTTATAAAAAATTCATACTTTGTAATTAAAAAATTCAACTACTCTCTTTATTTCTCACTATTATGTTTGTATGGAAAAAAATCTGAATTTTTTTGCCAATTGTAATAAGGCAAAACACTCATTATGTCTTATGTAGGCATGTTTACTTTAAAACATTATGCATTTGTATAGTCACCATGTTGCAAAAGTAGGAAAATAGGGAATGTGACTTAATGTACATTGACTATATAAATAATAATAATAAATAATAATAATAAATGAAGTATGCTTTCATTTAAATATGATTTAAAAAAAATTAAAAATTAAAAATTAAATAGAAAAAATAGGAAAGAAAGAAAAAGTTCCAAGCTTTTGTTTTTGTTTTTAATTCTTTCTTTCAGAATACAAAAACAAGAAGAGAAAGGAAAAGATTCAAATAAAATAATTTTTTTTTCCCAATAGAAGATAGGAAAGAAAACAAAAACGTTTTAAAATATTAAAAAATCTCTCTTCTATTTTTGAAATAGATAAAGTAGGAATTAAAAAAAAGGGTTTTAAAAATCTTTACACTATCTTTTCTATGTTTGAAATTGAACAAATAAGAAGAAAAAAGAACAAAAAACTAAGAAAATCTCTCTTTTATTCTTTTGAAATAGAAAAAATAAGAAGAGAAAGAAAATATATATGTTTTATGTTTTTTTATTTGAACATTAAGAAAATCCAAGAGCACATTAATCAACAATCCGGCCCTAAAATCCGGCCACACCACTTTACATTATCTAATGCCGAGTGATGAATTGACAATCCGGCCCTAGAATCCGGCTTCACCACTTTACATTGTTTAGGGCCGGAGTGGTGAATTGGGGCCGGATTGAAGTCCGGATTGATGGCAAATCGGGTTGGCAATCCATCTGGCCCCAGAGCGTGTATAAACCGGCCCTTAGACAGTCATGGTGCGGAAAGCAATAATCATAGGAAGGATGAAGCTGTTTACACCCATAGAAATGGGTGAAACTTGCAATTTGTGGATGAAATTTCATTTATTGATCCAAAACAATGTACATTCATCCAAACTACAGCGATAATGTCCCGATAATGTCCCAAGATATGAGCGATTTCATCCACTGGAAAGCAAGAATATTTTGTCGAATATTCCCTTAGAAGAAAAAATTCCATCGCTTTTCAGCGAAATTTTGCTCAAAACAACAACAACCGTGGCTTGATCTCCACGGCAACTGAACGTGGAAATCTTGCCTTCAGTCCCACTGCAGCGGCACTTCATTCCCGCCTACTGTACCGGTCCTTGAATTTGCATCGTTCGTTCATTCCCCTAAATTGAATTGACCTTCAATTCCTTCACGTAGAATGAGATCCAGAGGTGCCTCCCCTGGTCCCTAAGAACTTGCATTCTGTCGGTTTGTTTTCGCTTAAATATCTTCAACTTTGCTTGGAAATGAAGGATTCCATAATTGTGTGCAACTTATATAAATAAGTTAATGCCTGCTGCAGCTTCCGCGACACTATCATGCTGTTGTTGTTTTGGAACAGGAACTGCCACAAGTCCACCACACCCATAATTCCTTAAGAGGCCGAGCTGGAGTGAATTATTATTTTTTTTTTTCTGGCAATTTGGTGCAAAATTGTACCAAATTTTATGGCTTGGCACCATGCCTATAGAAAAAAAAATGGTACTGAAAAGGTGGGAAATCGCCAGAAAACTTCAAATAAAAATAAATCTTGGATGAAATCGCCAGAGTATGGATGAAAATTGAATTATGGATATGTGATATGTGCTAATATGATGTTTTCTATCCAATATGTGGATGAATGTTGAAATTTGGAGCATTACTATAACATTCAGTATCGCCACTTTGGCACTTCATTAAAAAATTAAAAAAATAACCGTGGAGTGAATGGGAGGTGACAGGAGTAAAAATTGTGGACAAGGTGGAAACTCTTTGTCACCGAAGTTCCGGAAAGCCATTTAGTTTTTGTCACATGTTCTATAGGCCGTGAAGAGGTCAATATCGAACTTGCAAAATGACCCTCTTTTGCAAAACAAGTGTTGTTTGCAAGCCAACCTACGTTGTTAGTCATCCATTATTGAGGACGGGTGGGGCGGTTTTACAGGCCTCGCTTCACAAGCCATCTATTATGTAGGACGCGTGGTGATGCTCTAGGTTTTATTAGCTGTTTGTGGAGCTGTCTGCATGAAATTGATTTCATTTTGTTTTGGCAGAGAGACAAAAATAACATTAAGTAGCCTTCACAGAGGCTGCCTTTTCCTCTCCCAAATTCTTCATCCACAAAATCCATCCTGACATAATTAATGTGAGTACAGTACTGGGATAGTAGCAACACACTTACAGTGCGCTTCATTTCTTTTTGCTAATTCTAGGATCATACTCGCAAATTAACCGATATAATTGTATAGGTGAAAGATGGTTTGCCAAAATCCTATATAATACATTAGAATTGTATACCAATGCAATCTTTCCAATTGCCACCAACATCTACCTTTGAGCATTCATGTAAAAAGAGAAGCTATATATATATTCATACGGTGGTAGGAGGTAGAACAACCCATGTGGGATAAGTAAATTAGAATTTGTAGTTTCTCAACCACTCATAGTTAAGTCAAATGTAAGAATTGTGTTTAAAGTAGAAATTGAGACCTCACTTAGGCATAGTAGAATAACTTTTTTCAAAAACCTTTGAACTAAGAAAAGTTGGTAAATGAAGTTAAGTTTCATCTACAAAAATCCGTTTGAGATTTAAAGCCTTCAATCAAAAGTTATGGACAAAATTTAGAGAGGATTTAAAAGAATGTCCAAAAAAATGTCTATTCTAACCCCTCTATAAAGTTTGCCCATAACTTTTGATTGGAGATTTAAAATCCCAAACGGATTTTTTTACATGAAACTTAACTTAATTTATCATCTTTTCTTAGCTGAAAGGTTTTAAAAAAATGTTATTTTACTATGCCTAAACGAGGTCTAAAATTCTACTCTAAAAACAATTCCTGCTTTTGACTTGAATGTGCTCCTATTAATTCTAATTTAGATATCCCACATGGGTTGTCATTAGAGCAAAACTGGAGTCTTCAGATGCCCAACTTGCATTTTCTAATATCGGCCTGGAAAAATCCCGATAAATGCCATGGGGCACGTTGCCAACGTGGAGTATAAGGCCGTGACATCAGATTTGTCACGGGGTTCCTCCAATCGGACCAGGGTGTTGGGTATTATAAAATAACCCTTGTACCCAACGTACCATGTCCTCCATTAACATTATAAAAAGGGTTTGGCGATGGGTGTACTGATGCAGGACCTGTTGCACAACAAGACAAGTAGTGGAGCCGCCCGGTGAAAGTCTTTGATGTGATGGCTTCACAAATTTTGTGGGAATTTCAAATCCAAACAAATCTAGCTAGAATGAAATTGGCACACACTCTAGCAAGTGGTGCAAATTACTTTCAACTAACACAATAGTATGATCAATGTGAAATTTGTATTGGTGGTGGAATTTGTATTGGCGGTGGAAACAGGTAGTTCATGGTAGTGTCGGAGTGTGGAAACGGAGTGTGGAATCAGAGTGTCGGAGTGTGGAAATAGTTGATCAGTGGCAACTGCTTTTATACGAACTTTGGGTTGGATTGTGTAAGCGGTTAGGGAGGGTGTGAAGACTATGGAAAGTCATAGACCTCGTTCAGAAGTTGCGGCAGTGACTCTCCACAACACGTACAATGATCAAGGGGAGTGGATTCCTACAAGATATGAGAGACTCTCATGGATGAGGTTGAATCCGGGGTTTAGAGGAACTTGGGCGCGAGAAGCTCGCCGGCATGGAGGGGACATCATGCGAGGATCTTACAAAGCGCAAATAGTCGATTTCAGGTTCAAAGTTGATGGCCGCAAGCCCGTTTCCAACAAACCGGAGCTAGAGGCAGTGTTGGTGAGGCACGCATATCATCGGCATCAAGTGCTGCTAGATCCCGAAATTTGCCACGACTGAGTTCCAAGCAACTGTAATGTTCCACTGCATCTTCGCTTCCACTTTGAATGAGTTCCAATTTGTTGCCAATGGTTTAGTAATAGCTTTTTTCTTGGTTATTAATTTTGTGTGGTGTGTTTCTTGTTGGAAACAGTTCTGTACCAATCCTTTTTTGAGGATTGGGTGGATCCAGATTCTATACTTGGAGTCATTGTTGTTGTCCATAACAATGTTGGGGAGGCCGGACGCAATGGGCGTTCCTACACCGAGCTACTTGAGAATGGTATTTTCTTTTCTAACCTGGTGTATGTTCCATCTACCCCGGAGGTTCTCTACGGATCAACTGAGTCGCTGCCGTTGCCAACATTCGATGATCCAGACTGGCCCCTCCCGGACATGCATACTAGTGAAGCTTTCAAAGCCAAGTTCCGAGCAGATTTCCAGTCTATAACCAAAGCCACTACTGGGAGCCGCATGGGACATTTGCAGTGGTTTGTTCCTCTGCACGTTTTTGTTGATCTGTTTGCTCCAGATGGAAACACAATGAGACGAACATCCACCCTCTATGTTCTCAACAATCCCTCCGAAGAGCTGTTCACGAGCCTTATGGATCTAGGTTGGCATCAAAAAATCGTATTCGGTAAGGATATTGTCAGGTGCACTATCTCACAGCACACCTTAATCTTCAGGTACGTTGTACCATGTTGCCATTGCTCAATTTGCCATTACTATATCGCCACTGCTTTGTTGCCATTTCTGGTTCACGGCCTGCTTCTGTTTCCACTGCTCTATTGTCAGTGCCATGGCCTTATGTTGCTGCGGTTTTGGATGTTTGAAGTTGTTGCCTTGCTTGAATTAAAGTCTGCTCTAACATGTGTTGTGTGGTTCTACAAGTACCATGTAGGACGATCAATGCTATATACAAACTTCAAGTATGGGAGAGAGCGTCTAGGGCAAGATGGGGTCACTTGGGAACAGATTGACCAAGTGCAGGAGGAGGAAATGGTGATTCTTCCTTGTGTTTTCCAAGGTGCGACGGTGGCAAGGTTTGAAGTGGGTAAAGCATGGCCGTTGTCTCACATTCGCAGAGAGGTTTGTATCACCTTGGGGGATGTGGCATCAGAGGAGTTCCGCTTCAAGGTGAGACAGGCTGGTTTTCACGATGTCAACATCAACCCCAAGCACAAAGCTGTCAACACAGTATCACAAGTCCTACCGCCCTGGACTTTTGACATAGTGGCTAGCACCTAATTAGGAAAAACTAGTGCTACATGAGGTATAGAGATTACAATGGAATGGATTTGATGTTTAGAACAAGGAAAGCTGTACAAACGATATGTTCCCAACAGCCATAATAGGAAGTATTCTAAGGCTGGATTTTGACAATGTAGGCATTCTTTTTTTCTAAGTTAATACGATGCCAACAATACAACGGTTTTTCAAGTTTTAAACTCATTTTGCACTTGTTTTCTGGGAAGCCTGTCATGTCAAAATGTGTATTCATAAATATGTATTCATAATATTCAAAATGTTCAAAATGCTACGTTACGGGACAAGAGTCATTTCGGACTATAAAACCTATACTAAACTGTATCGCTTGTCCTGAAGCTGTCCAGCCAAGTCATATAGCCTCAATCAAGTTATCCAGATCCTCTGAGACCGATGTAGCCGATTCGGACAAACCCGATGCAGGCTTCTCCGGATTGTCGTCGTCGTCTTCAGAACTTTCTTCCTCGACTTCTTGTTCTGGAGCCTTTAGCTTGTTGTCATTGTCACGCACCTTCCTCTTCTCTTGCTTCTTCTTTTCTTCTTTCTTCATGTCTTCTTCTTTCTTCCTCTCTTCTTCTTTCTTCCTCTCTTCCAATAATTGATTTGCTGTTGGAAACATCCGGGGCATCCGAAAACATCCGAAAAATTTACTGTTAGTTTGTCTAGCTAGTCACAACGCAATTCCAACAAACACAAGTACGAAACAAAGATGCTAAAGGGTGCTAATTGACAACAAAACTCTGTAAGGACCGTACTATGTTTGGCTAAGGTTGAAATGGCCGCAGCAACAGCTTCTGTATAGATACTTCCACGAGGTCGATTAGCAAGCAGAGGAAAGGGCAAAATCGGTTGATATATAGTGATTTGGGGGAAGTTGTGTGTTGCCTTACCAGCTAGGGGCAAAGGATCCTTAATTTGGACCTTCGGCTTCGGGGACTTGGGAGCTGGTGATCCCTCAACAGCGCTAGCAGCTTCTCTCTTACGCATCACAAAGGTGGACGACTCCGGAAGTGCTGGCCCTTTCTCTTTGAGAAGAGGGTTTCGGGGAGGTGTTTCTAAGACGTCAAAACCCCACGATTCCAACCACTGGGGATCGCCTAGTTTCTTACACCGAGGACAGGTGCGAGATCCTGAAAGGAGTTCTGGCCACAAACACCAAGGGTGAAACACACAACCACAAGAATACGGTACTGCACCGTTGGAAACAAACAATAGAGAGCAGCATGCACATGGTGCATCTAGTTGAATCTGTGGCAAAACACCTACTTCCAACCACTTGTTTCCAGCAAGTTTCTTCGGCTTGATGGAATACTGCGCTGCTCTCTCCACTACTATTTTCTTCTGCAACTGTTGTAAAGCCTGTTCGGAACTCAGGAAAATTTCGGAGGCGGTCGCAATGGTGGTTGCCATTTTTGCCGCAGAGTCCACGGCCGCCTCCAATTTGTCGTCGTTTGCAGCAATGTCCTTGCTCACTTGTCGTTGCTGCTTGTCAACAAGAGCCTTCTCTTCTAGCTCCCCCGCTTTAGCAAGGGCTTTGCTCTTTCTACGCAATTCTTCCTTCATGGAATTGAGCCGGTCGTCTTCTATTTCCAACTGCAACTTACGGCCTTCTACTTTCTTGTACGCGTCCTTCAAATTAGAAAGACACTTCTCCTTACCCCGGAGGTCAATGCACTTCTTCTTCACCTCCTTCAGCAACTCATCCACCTTCTGCACGCCAGTTTCTCCACCTCCACCGTGTTCAACTCCACCATGCTCAGCAAAGTACTGACAACACTCCTTCACGATGCCCGTGAGCTGTTGCTTCAATGCTGGAGGGCCCAACTTGAGCGGATTGTTGTGCGCATGATTTTGACGCTCCTCTGTCACTTTGGCAGCTGCCGCTGCCCAATTGACCTTGTTCTTGCGTTCATTGTCTTGATGGTAAAAGACACATGCACGCAAGAACGTCTGGCTGAACGCTTTGTTGTCGGGAGAGTCGTTGTATACTCGTTGGTAAATTCGCAGGTATGCTTCCCGGGCTTGAAGGTCCCGACACTTTTCAATCAAGTACCTCGTCTTATTGGCACCTTCCCCACGAGGCCAATCGCTCTCATACATCTCTGCTGGAACCATGTTCTCCGTCACTTCTTTCGGCGAACAACCCTCCTTGCAGAGTCCTACCACCCTATGAAAGAACTCCTCGTCATAAACCGCCTTTGCTCTCCCTAACAAACATGGTGCCAACACAACTAGCCTCTCTCTCAACTCTGTTGGAATCCCCTGTAAATCAAACGGCGCATCCCACGACAAGTCTGGCGAAATTGACTCTTCAAATGAGCTTCTGATTTCACAAGAGACTCTCGTTCTTGTTCCTCTGCCTGAAGAGCGGCTTTGCCTTTGACAAGGCTTTTCGAATGACTTGCTCTGTTGCTACTCGACATGTTCGAAACAGACTCAAAGAAAAGGAAAAAAAATATGAAATGCAACACAGCTTGGGCGATGGAAACACACTATGAAGAAGAATGAACTTGGAAATACAATACTGACAAGAAGAAGGAAGGTACAGTTTTAGGGTTCAGGGTTAGGCTGATGGCATTGATTACGCGTGATGGCAACACCACCCCAAGCCGTCAACAGTCTAATGGGTACACCCTAAACCCTCGGATTAGTGATAGTACATTTCAATGATGACAGGTTCCGTGTGATCATGCCTGGAACGAGGGACTGACGGGTACACACTAGAACTAGCAAGTCCACTCATAGTTAGTACATTTCGGAAGTTCAGTCATTGGGTTCAAGGTCTAGTCTTGGGTCTAGATTAAGGGTTAGGGTTTAGGGTTTAGGGTCTGCATCCTAGATTTAGAATCAAGGATCCGAGGTTTTAGGGTTTAGGGTCTACGCTTTTTGGTCTAGGATTTAGGGTGGCAAAAAAAATGTATCATTAAATTGGGAAAGTCCCGAAATTTAAAAAAAAAATGTATCATTGAGTGTGCAAGTGCTTGGCACACCCAATGATACAATCCCAAAGAAGAAACCGGAAACCCCAAAAAATGTATCATTAAATTGGGAAAGTCCCGAAATTTAAAAAAAAAATATATATCATTGAGTGTGCAAGTGCTTGGCACACCCAATGATACAATCCCAAAGAAGAAACCGGAAACCCCAAAAAATGTATCATTAAATTGGGAAAGTCCCGAAATTTAAAAAAAAAAATGTATCATTGAGTGTGCAAGTGCTTGGCACACCCAATGATACAATCCCAAAGAAGAAACCGGAAATCAAAAAAATGTATCATTAAATTGGGAAAGTCCCGAAATTAAAAAAAAAAATTGTATCATTGAGTGTGCAAGTGCTTGGCACACCCAATGATACAATACCAAAGAAGAAACCGGAAACCCCAAAAAATGTATCATTAAATTGGGAAAGTCCCGAAATTTAAAAAAAAAAAGGTATCATTGAGTCTGCAAGTGCTTGGCACACCCAATGATACAATTCCAAAGAAAAAACCGGAAACCAAAAAAATGTATCATTAAATTGGGAAAGTCCCGAAATTAAAAAAAAAAATGTATCATTGAGTGTGCAAGTGCTTGGCACACCCAATGATACAATTCCAAAGAAGAAGCCGGTTTTACAAAAGCCGTGTGACCGGTTGATTAGATTTACATTGAGAGGTTCATTTATTAAACAAATGGCCCCGTTTAAAACGATTTGAGGCCCAATGCAAGTCATGCATTTATTGTTGGGCCCAATTCACAGTTTCATGATTACCATGCTCAAGCCCACTATTGAGAATGAGGCACATTGTTCCAACCATTCTGGTTTCATCGCAGTGTTTTCTTCTTCGAGTTTGGGCTTAGCAGCAACTCATGTAGTTTAGTGCCGAACGTATTCAGTCACAGCGGATATACGTACATACAACATGGGGAGACAACCCCATTGTGCTTGTGTTCTCAACAGGAGGAAAGGACGGGACTCAGGAACATCCCCCAACTCTGTAAATATACAATCAGTCGAGAGTGTAGAGGATGACCCTCCGCATAGCCATGCAGGACTTGTGGACGATGAATTCCAGGAGCCAATTCCAATGGATGGAATTCCGGAAGACCTCAAGCACTAGCTGGTCGCTGTTGCTCCCATGCTCCAAGGTCGTCATGGTGTATACGACGCGCGGTTCTTCACCATTGTCGTGGGGCTATGCCTCCGTGGCATTCAAGTAGATCAGGTGTTGCAGCACACCCCAGTTACTGACAACGAGATCTTATTAAAATGGAAGACACGGTCAGATCCGTATCGGTTTCCAATGAACTTGTGTGTTGACAACGAGCAAGCGGCACAGTTCTGGGAACAGCACAGGCTCGTGTATGGAGGCCAGCCTGACAACGAAGCATTCTCTTTGAGGTTCTTATGAGCTTGCTTCGTCACATTTGTACACAAACTTGAGGTCGATTGGGTGGCAGAGGCAATCAAGAGGCGCAACACGCGAATGGATCAAAAGAAGTACAATCGCCACAAATTGGGACCTGTGGCAATCCGAGAGCAACTTGCCACCTTGTGCACCATCGCCCATAGTTACACCGCGACTTCTGCTGGCAACAAAAGCTCGACGAAAAATTCGCGTGCCCATAAAGGTTCCAACACAGTAGCGCATGCGGAATCAGAATTGCGCGATCTCATCAAGCTTCGTGATCAAGCATTAAGTGCACACGATAACCTCTTGTTGGCATTGATGGAATCAAAGGAGGCACTTGCTACTTGTGGCCAATACCAAGAAGAATTGCAGGAGCAGTATGGCACTATGATGGCCGCGGCACTGAAGCTGAAATGCGAAGGCAACCAAGCGTTGTCAACGGAGAAGTTGGTGGCCACTAGGGAGATGTTGGAGAAATTGATCAAAATGGCGGACACAAAAGACAAGGCAGAAGCATCAATACAAGCTATTGAAGGTGAGCAGCTGGTTCTATCTTTAAGGTCTGTCAACTACTCCAACAATGTTGTTGCCACAGCCGAGGAGAAGTTACGGAAGGTGAAAAGAGATTCTTTGGTGCTGCGACCGCGGGCTCCATTCGTGTACCCAACAGGCAAGTCTGTCCCTCCCATGTGGAGAACAAAACCCAAGTTGTGTGCGGGCTGTATGAAACACGGATTTGTAGCGCGTGCTGTGATCATTGCATCTTGTGGTTGTGAATTTCACCCAGTGTGCATCAGCATGTTGTTGGCCGAGCATAAACACAGTTGCCCACGTTGCGAGGAAAAGTTCAGTGGAGCTTGGATGGCTCAGTTTGGGTATCCTCTTACACCCCGCATGGAGGAGGACGTTTCCAACATGACTACAAGGTTGGAGGCAGAAGCTGTGGCAAATTTAGGTGAGTTGATTTGAATAACATTACCGTTTGCTTGCTTCTATATTTTGCTGTTGATTTGTCCTAAACCCTGAGTGTCCAATAAATGTCTTGCAGCCAATAAGGCAATTGTTCAAGATATCGTGGTCCACAAGGACAGTGAAGATGTGATGATGGGAGAGAATAGCGCTACGCCAAGAAGTAGAGGGACAATTCCATTGTCCACAGTTGAAGGCGGAAATGTGGAATCGGGCCCCAGTCGAATACCAACAACGGGAAGCTCGCCGACAGTTTCAACCACCATTGCTATATCACTGAATTCACCGACGTGTGCCAACTTTTGCCTACTTCCAGATGGCGCGTCAGCCTCATCACAGAGCGTTTCCACCTCTGTGGCACTATGTGATTTTAATGTTACTGTTGGACAGGATGGGGCGATTTCCATCAACAGGAATCCTTCTACAATGTCCTAAATTTTGGAAGAGACACGGGATGATTATTTCCAGATAGCACTATATGGCAAGGATTAGTACATAGTACTTGACAGTTGTACTCGTGTTCTACTTGTACATGTAGTTGCTAAGAAATTGGTATCCATTTTTGGGTCATGCAAAGTTGTGAACATGTGAAGTCTTAAGCACCTAAAACCCAAACTTTACTGTAAATGCCACTGATGTATCTTCTTTTCTGTTGCTCTTACGTGCCTATACAAATGTATGTTGGTTTTAAGTAAGTCTAGCAATACAGCCAGGTCCCTAAATCGTTGGTAAATCGCATCGTTGTTCGTCAGAACCCTCCACGTTGCCAACATCATTCGTGTTTAGGTTCGCCACATCAATGGCACTATCTTCCACAACCTCAGTTTCAAGTGCTCTCACCCAAGCTTTGCCTACTCGCTTTCTATCTTCTCTCCACCTCCTAGCTGCATCCATCCCATTCGAAGCATTATAGGCCATCTTCTTCTTGTGCAACATTGCCGCCATGTTAGCATCAGCTTCTACGTCTCTCATGTTGCATGCGTCCCGCACTCGTTCTTGCTTTGCAAATCTGTGTTGTATGTTTCTATACCAATGTTGGTACTGCTGAACGATGGCACTTGTTTTATCTTTAGTGCCACCATGCTGAGTGTGGTGCTGATTAGCAGACTTAGCTGTATGATGTGATTTTTCCATACCTTGGTTGTTCCAAACAGCTAGGCTCCCGTATGTTTCTACATACCAAGGACCATGCCGCACATTGTTATGCTACAAGACAATAATAAAATAAATTAGTCACACATACTCGCACAACATTCAAATCCATCACACCCTAAACACGTTACTTAGGCACTTCCCAAATAGGACATACATCATTTTGGTAGCACTAGCAAGGATGTTGGCAACGTCCCTAAACCCTAAACTTACCATATAATGAGTGACATGGTCTTCCCGAAGCACTTCACGTAAAGGCGCCCCCAACTCTCAATTTTCCCCTTGAAGGTGTCGATTTGCTCTTGATTCAAGGATAGGCCCACCAAATAGGTAAAGATTGTTTCCAGCGCCTTCCACATTTCTACCCTGTCCAAGTATTGTCTACCTTGATTGAGTGTGTTGTTTTCTGAGCGCAAGACGTCCTTCCATACTCGATCTTGCCTTGACCAAGTTGATGGTTGGAACATCCTAGCTGCAGTAACGCCACTAAGGGAGGGTTTGATGGGAATACTGTTGGAAACGCCACTGAGCGCTGTGTCCTTCATTATGCGGACGTTGCCACCGTGAAGTCCAGCTGCTAACAACGTCTTCTCCATATTTTCTATGGCAACTTGTTGTCGGGCCTCATTCTCCATGTTCCAAATGAACATGAAGTGCAAGTGAAGAATCTTCTCAATCATCCTCGTTAAGGCATGTAATGTGCAAATATGTACCCTCTCAAGAGGTATCGGTAGAATTGGTTTCCATCGTGATTCTCCATCAATGGACATTGGTTTAGATGTGACATTGCCAGCAAATAGACCTCCATGCCATGTATGTTTCCTTCTCCTAGCCTCCGAAGTAGCTTCTGCCGCTGTTCCCACCACTGATTTGGTCCGCTGTTGGTTACAGTAAATGTAGGAATGAACGGCATTGGCTCCATGCTTCAGCCCATACAAACATTTGATTGTCTTCATATCTGCTGACAAATGCCATTCTACTCTAAAGTTTCCTACACCCTCAACACATAGCAGCTGGCCCTCATCTTGTGCTTTGATGAGTGTAGGAAATTGCGTTTGTTGGAACACCCACTGGAGGACTTCATTTGACTCCTTGGCAACCTCAAAGCATGCAATGGGCCATATTTCGATTTTTGATTGAACCGAGAAATACCTATCCTCGGTCTTTTGTATGCTAGTGTCCAAAGCACGATTCATAAGGGTCAAACTAACCCTTTCAAACTTTCTGCCATGCAAAATCTCTGCTTCGTCCATCTTCAACACAAAAATCAACAGCTTGTCTCCAACTTCTGCACACGTTTTGAACACTGTAACGTTTCAGTAGACTGCATGAAGTATACCAGTCAATAAGAGCAGAAGACACATCTAGCATCCTTTCATAGAAATTGGGAACCTGATGAAGTACTGACCTTCGGTGGTGAAACCGTATAGCTTTACCATAGTTCTCTGCACAACTTCAATGTCAACAAACAAAGAGTTCTTTGATGACAAAACAACTCGTGTTATCTCTGATTTCTTCTTCCTTCCTTTAGCATTGGACACTGGAACTTGCGCCACAATCTCCAACGTGCTATCGATGTGGTAATAGTCTCCCACAAGATCCTTCAACTTTCCATTCAGTTGTGTTCGCAACAATGTGACCTGATAAACATATTGCACTGTCCATGAGAACCCAGCCCTAAACTCTAAACCGCATGCATCGTGTACAGATAAAACACCCGCATCTTGTTCCCAACACGGTATACTCTAAACTCATGGAACGGGATGCGTAAGCAATACCTTGTGCAAAACTCCCGAACCATCTAAAAATATTGCATTGTGCGTGAGATCCCAAACCCTAAACCCTAAACCCTAAACAACCCATTGTATCGTGTACAGAACGAACTCCCACAATTTGTTTCCAACACATTATAGGAGAGACTCTCATAGAATGGAGTGAATAATACCTTGTGCGGATTTGGCAGGAAATTCGGCTTCAATCTCTTATCCACGAGTTGCACGCACCCTTTGATCGATTTGTAGATTTCACCATAGCCTCTCTGAGACACTTATGTCATGTCACATGCTGCCAATATTGATTCTGTTCCCAACTCCTGCCCAATTTTAACGAGATAGTAGTTGGTCATTGTAGTAGCTGCAAAACTGCTCCTTGGATTTGCCACCAACGCTAATGTCTCTCCTTGCGACAAAAAACCGCCTAAGCCCTGCCCTATGCCTTCTTGTAAATCTTTGTCGCCACACAATCTCTTCCTCCCTTTCGACACCTTGTTTGACACATGTATAGAATGAACCGCATTTGGTTGCAACAAGCTCCGAATCTTTGTTATACGTGCTCTTGCGGCGCCACCAGTCTTGGCTAATTCAGACAGACCCTTGGATGCTCGTAGTTGCGCACCTATTGGAGTACTGACCAGTCGTTCCATTTTCCTTTTAAACTTCAGCACCGACTTTCTTGCTTCCTTCAGATCATGCTCCACTCGCTGCAACTCTTGATTTATAGCTTCACGTCCCTGCTGTTGGGCCATTAGAATGTTGTTGTTGTAAGCCTCTTCATTCTCCTTCAAGGCTCGTTCGAGCCCTACACATCTGGACTTCAACTTGTCAGATTCGCTCTTCAATAGGACAATCTCATCGCGACTACCTACAAGAAGCTCCTCTGAACGCACTGCCGACTTGCTGTTAGCAACGTCGATGTCATGCTTTAGCTTGGCGATCGAATTTTGCAAACAAACTGTTTCTCGAAGACAATCCACTCTTGTCCTCTCTAATTCATGTTCCAAGCCCCTCACTACATCACTAGTGCTAACCAAGTGTTTTGTGTATCCTAAGAGGCCTGAATTACCGTGACAAACAAATTCTAAGTAACTCTTCAACGTTTGAAATTGTGGTGGCTTCCTAGTCCCTGGATCTGTTGGGTACAGACTCCCATCCAACCATAAGTCCATGTTCGTGGCTCCAGATTCTCTCAAGGCTGGAAACTCTAAGCGAGAGAGTTGTTGATCAATTCGAACCCCTTTCTTCACCATAGGGGCAAATCTACTATCAAGTACTACAGCTGCTGTATACGAACTATTCTTTCCTTTGTTCGTAACATCTTGAAGTGCCATCGCTTCTGCCAAGATTAAATTCTTGTGCAAAACGACATCTAAATTCCTACAAAGTTATTGATTCACTGACTGTGGAAACATGGATCAGCCAGCTCATTTGGCGGGAGGGAATTCTAATGGCTTGCCAACAATGTTGAACTTGCGAGCATCTCCACGTTGACATTCCCACATTCCTCCAGTTCCCACGCTTGTCAACTAGCCAGTAAGTGGCGAGTACAATAATTGGAAATAGTGGCACCCAAATCTCAACCCCGAAAACATGTTTGCACGACAACCGGTCGCCAAATGGTACTCGTGAACTACTATAGAATAGTCATAAAATTACAATAATCTATGTGTTGTCTTCATTGCTTCAAGTGCTAAGTTGCCAACATGGTCAATGTTTGTACATAGTATTAGTGCACGGCCATTGCCACATAGACCGGGCTTGAGTACTGTAAAGCCAACTCGGCATGTACTGCCAACAGCTTATTGGTTTGCAGGTTTGATGGAAACGGCTGGAATTGACTAAAAACTTGTAATTACGCCTTTTCCAAATATCAAAGAATTCATTTCCAAGCCAAAAGTACCGGCCATCCAGAGACCCCAATTCTGCTCTAATGTCTACCTCCTACCACCTATATGTATATAAAGAGATTGTCTCCGCTACATTGAACACAACAAATGAATTACTTTCAAAACTTAGTGAGTTGTAAGCTAATTCACTACTTGAATAAGAAAAATTCCTCAATGTTTTACAACTGTGCTTAGAAGCTTACGTATTTACTCTAGTAGAATTGGAAGCACCATGGCATTGATCTTGCTAACCAAGCTCACTACTGACAAGTCTTGTGTGGATTGACACCTGTCTTTAATTACGGATCATTTTGTCGAATAGAACACACCATTCCATCTGTTGAATGAAATGGTGTGGTATATTCAACACCATTACGTCAAGGAGGAGGCAGTAGTCAGTGAAAAAAATTGAATGTTATAAATGAACAAGACGTGAGTGAGATTTTTTTTGGAATTTTCTGAGGCCAGATGCATTATAGAGAATTTTCCAAAGTCCGATGAGCATAGATCGCTATTCTTGTTCCTAGGCAGCAAGTGAAATGAATGAGAACATGCCCTAGACTTGAAGAAATCACTTTGAAAAGCAACATGAACAACATTTGTCTGAGTTTGGTTCAATCCTACAGTGCGCTCCTTTTCCTAAATCAAAGTCCACTGTACAATATTCCTCAAAATTATAAAGTATTAAAAAAATACTAAATGCAATGAGTGCTTAAGGTGCGTAGTAGAATACCACCAAAGAGACCACTAGTAGCATGAAATCACTTGTTGAAGATGCCAACTTATGGACATAAAAATTCTCATCTATTTGAAGTACACTGTGCATGATTTATAGCATTCTTAGTCTTTGTTCTAAATGCCTGAACACAGTTTGAGCCTCCTACACTAGAAGAAAAATGGGTCCTATGCAACTAGCCATTGCAACTAAAAAGTGTCCACTGCAACTCATTTACAGTTGCAATCGACACTTTTTAGTTGCAGTGGCTAGTTGCATAGGACCCATTTTTCTTCTAGTGCAATCTTAGTGCATGGTACTTGGACTATGCACTAAAAGAGGTTTTATGCATTTAGAAAGGCCACAGACCACATGTCTTTCCATCTTGAATTAGGCAAAGGACCACCTCCTATTTCCAAACTCTCTTATTGTATATTATATACCAAGGGAGTATGGACTAAGAGAGGTTCTACGTATACCATCTAAAGTAAGTGGCTCATAAAGCGACCCTTTAAGGGCTGTTGGGTCTTTTTGATGTGTTTCAGATGCTCAAAAATATTTTTCCTTATTTTTCACCTGAAGGAAAATTGATGCAAAATCTAACACAAGTGGTTTCATAATTTTTGGAGTATTTATGAATTACTTATGAATTTCCAAAGAATTCTGCCATAGGCAACTATTTGTGATCCTAGGTCTTACAAAACCCACACACATGCAGTCTGAAAAAAGATATGTCCTGACCCAAAACAAACACTGTGGCATGCAAAAAGTAATATACAAGGTTCCTAAATGCGACCCTTACTAAAATTAAACAGACCCTACATTCTCTTAACATTTGCAAGAAGGCAATTGGACAATCAATTCTCATTTAGAAAAATTAAGTAAACACACACTGGCTTTAAAATGGACCCTCCCTAGCTCGTAATCCATCCATTGGCAAAGTTTGAAGCAATAAATGACAAGTCTTAATTATGCTCACATTGTTGACAGTCCACTTAATGTCCATTTTAGAACCACCACTGAATGTTTGTTTTGGAACCACCTACATGACTGTTTCAAGAAGCAGATTGCTTTATGAACCACTTACAATATAGTCGATCATTGAAGCAATTCCACACATGTTCTGGAGCAATATGAAGCAATTTAAATTTCCTGCCGTGAAGAAAGATAGAAATCACGGGCACTGATAATTTTTTTGGTAATTTTGTGCTTTGAACTGAAATTACTTTAAATTGTGGAAGCCAAAAGTTAGTTTGAACCCATAGCCAATGTATAGAGTCTTCCAATTCTAATCATTCAAAACTACTTTTCTGCTCATTACTTTTTACTTTCTTACTCACAACTTGGGAACGTGTGTTATGACCTTATTAGTCCCAACCTTGAAAATGAGTAAAAAACACATTCCAAGCTTTGGTTGGAAATAGGTATCTAGTTGGGAATGAGTGGTTTCTACTATTTAATAGGCTCAATCATGTTAAAGAATGCATATTTTTGCTTGAAAAAAAATCATGCTAACATTACTAACTTGAATGCATGATAGATTGATATTAAAAAAATTGGTAGGTGGATGGCCTGAGAGAGTAATGCTATTATGTAAGTTTAGAAATGTGAGCCCATGAGCCTAGAAGGCTATACATCTGTGTTATAGATACCTATATTATAAGTATTTGTATGATAAACACCTTCAATGGTTGTAGGATATCTACTTATCCATATGTTCAAGGCTTAGATGCTTGCATTTTCATACTCACAGACTAGCATCGTTAGTCTCATAGCATCACTATCTAGACTCAATCCATTAGATGAATGAGAATGTGTTTAAACGAGTGACAAATCGAATGTATTTGTACCCAAATAAATATGTGTTAGTTTTGTAGGTCTCTTTTTTCATATGATCTTCAATATAATCTTCTATTAGGATTTTAATTGATTGAAAATATTAAAATTTCTATGTGACAATTTTAGAATGTTATTACTAGTATATCTATACATCATAATTCTACTAGACATTAGAAACAAATTCTTCACCCCTATAGTTTCAAGGCCTTTTTTTCATCAAATTCCACTTAAAATTTCCATTTCTATTGCAAAGTGTAAAAAAATTTTGGATTTAAGAAAAAAATATCTAATTGTAGGATCTTGCATTGGACTAGCAAAAAAAACATCTGAAGAAACTTCAGAAACTTTGACCATGTGGATTTCTAGATATTTGCATTTTAAGTGAAACCAAATTAAGCTTAAGTTTTTTTTACTTTCAATTACTAGGAAAGTTTTATTTTTTTATTTTTTCATTTCTAGAATATTTATAATGATCTAGAATTTTTGGAATCTCTCAAATCTTGAATTTTTGAAATCTCTCAAATCTAGAATTTCAATATATAAACTTTTTGAAATTTGACCATCAATCAAATCATTTTCAATATATAAACTTAAAATTCAAGATTTTGAAAAACATTTTGAAATTAAGCTTTCCTAATGCTCGTTTGGGACCATTTACCACGAGAGAAGTAGATAACCAGCATCACCTATCAAGTAAGGTGAGAAGTCATGAAATATGTGGCTAGCGTTCCACAAAATTTGTTATTGTCCACAATAAAAGAAAGTGGACCTGCGCAGAACCCTAGAATCATTAGTGGAACTTGACATGCCAATGTACAATTCCAAGAAATGCTTCTCACTATCAACCACGCACTATAAGAACCCCGATTCTTAAGTGGCGTTTTGTAATTTTTTCAAATGGATTTTAGGTGACATAAAAGAAAAACTTGTGTTTTTTGATCAATAATCACGTCCAATATAACATTTGGATCTCATTGTATGGATATGATCTATGAATCACATTTTACAACTATTGTATGACAATTATTGTTAAGTTCCTTTTCTAAGTTGCATTTTATAACACATCTTTACAATTTTGGGAATTTGGATTACACTTGATCCTTGAAGGGATAATATTGAGCAAGTTGACATATATATATCAATCCTCATACAAAATCCAGTCACATCATTTTTTGATCTATTTAATTCACTTGCTAAAATCAACACAATATTACTGAGCAAGGTACAAGGTTCCTTCAACCCCAAGAAGCATCAACCTCGTGAAGAAGTAGGGGCAATATTTGGCCTCTCACCTATTCAAAACTTTAAAGCAAAAATTTCAAGAAGTTTTTTTTGCATGAACCTCCAAACCATCATGCTACTATTGCTGAATACTCCCTTTATTTTTGAAAAAGACCCGTGTTTCTTTTGTATTTTACAAAGAAAACATAGGTCTTTTTCAAAAACAGAGATAGTAACATTTTGCACCCATTAACCCCTAAAGAACCAAACTGCATTTTTTGGCGATATAGACATTTTAGGCAGGTACATATGACTATAGATTTCTATTTGGGGGGCTGAAATTGTAATAGAAGGTGTGGATAAGGAATATCTTTCATGTGCACTAAAATTCAAGACATTTGAAAATATGAGTCAAAAGTCATGGCCTAATATGTGGTTTGTTTCTCAACTCAGTCAATCCGGGCAGATATGAAAAAAAAAAAATTTAGAATTTAAATTGATTTTTTAGATTTATATATACATAGAAAGCTTTAAATTATTCCATTTTGATTAGTGAATCAAAAGTTACGAGGTGTTTTAGTTTGTGGGTAGTTATAGAATCTCTATTCTAAAATAAACTTTGAAATCCTTTAGTTTACTCAATTTTAAATATTTTTGAAAAAAATAAAAATATGGGATGTAATGTCATAATAAACAATATGGGATTGGCATTTTTAAATTCCATAAATAAATTGTTAATGATTTGGTATTTTGAATCATTCTCTACTTCTTTCTATTTACTATTTTTTTTCCTATATGTTGTACAATTCCAAATGATCTCAAATTTTTCAAGCATGTAGCCAACTTGCCTTGAAGAATGAATCCAAAGAAGCACTACCATTTTGGACATGTTTTCATATAAATGTGACCTTGTGAAGTGCAGCTGCCCGAATTTTCCCAGGGACAAAAATATGATTTTTGTCACTTCAAACGCTAATATCTTGCAATCTACACAGTGGAAAGTTTTGAAATTTTTTCCACATCTTTTCAATCTAGCGTACTATAAGATCCTTCGGTTTACATGTGTCCAAAAATGATATTTTTCAAAAATTTGGTACTGGTAATAGAAATGACAGTTTTTGAGCGTTTTTGGTGATAACATAGTCAATGAACTTTAGGGGTTAAACACAATCTTTGATGACACAGTGACAATACTGAAGCTTGATGTTTGATCAAGAAGAAGTGAAAAGGAATTTTGAGATCTATTAGTAAAAATAGACTAGCTAAAGCACGGCCAGGGCGAACTGACCCCTCTATTGCCCCGGCCAGGGGTAATTGTAGAAAAAAAGCCCCCTATTTTTTGCTGTGATTTTTTGTATTTCTACACCTCCCCTAGCTAAGTTGGGGCCGCTGATTCCAAATCTGAATTCAGAATTTACAAATTTTATCATCTGATTGCAAATAAAAAATCCCACAGTGTTTTTTCCAGGGGTAAAACGGGGCAATAGAGTGGTCAGTTCGCCCTGGCCCTAAAGCACTGACATTGCAGTCACTTCGCAAGCAACTGAATTTGACAGCACTAGAATTCAATTGACAACTGCACCAAGTCACCAACTAGTCCCAGAACACTTTAACTTAATTTTGAGTTATCTTTCTAGAACACAAGGAAAGTGCGCGACTGACTACCTTAATGGCACACTATTCTAGATTTTTTTTTAAAATAAATTATTATGAGCAACTTTGTGTACTTCAAATATGATGCCATGATCTTCACAAATGTTATAAAACCAGTCCGCAAACTGGACTCACTGTTGTTGACCCAATGTACTGTACAATCTCAGTTCATGGAACTAGCTTGTGAGGTAAAACAGACCATTGTGGTCAGAATTAGGAGTTTGACTTCACGTGGTTGCTGAAATTTTTCAATTTTTTTCCCACAGTACTACAAGTGTGAAGAATAGTGAGAGCAATTGAAATCATGTTGTTTTTTTGACAAAGTATGAATTTGCTATGAATTTTTGAAGTGTCCAATGTATCATGGTCCAAAAGAGTCTGTAGACTAAGGTAGTATGCTCTTAAAGCGATCATTTAAGGGCTGGTCCAGCTTTTTCACAGGCTTTCATGGACGAAAATATTTTTAGATCATTTTTCAGAGAAAGAAAAATAGATGTGGTACCTAACACAAGTGGTTTTGTATTTTTCCAAGCATTTTTGAATTACTTATGAATTTTCAAAGATTCAGGGCATAGGCACCTATTTGTGACCATAGGTCTTCCAAAATCTGTCCACTTGCAACTTGTAAAGAGATGTGCAGAAATCAAAGACAATGATTGGCTCTTGCAATAGAAAAACAATTTTTCCTCAATGCATTCAATTGCTAAACTGGTCCATTTAAGGATCACTCCATCTCCATTCTTCACCTAAAAATAGGGGCGGTTTCAAGAAGATGGGCGCTTTTAGAGCACACTACCTTACCTTAGAATCAACAAAATCTGAATCCATTATGCCCATTTTGTTCACCTAAAAATAAGAATAAAATTAGTGAACTGATTTAAGTTAAAAAAACAAAAAACTGAAATGGAGCTTGGTTGTTGCACTACAAAATAACAATAGGGTTTCATCAAGTTGCGAGGTTGCATTGAGAAGATGCATGGATGTCATTAGGGTTTAGTTAGAATGATTGGATGAAAAATAAATGTGCGGATGGAAATGTGATGAATAAAATAGTGACATAATTTGTATTTTATATAGTAGATATAATAATAATAATAATCAACTTGAAAATAATTGGTAGCAAGTGTGATCCATGTTATTACTTTGAAAATAGAAATTGGTTATTCACAATCATACTTCTAACATTTCAATATTGTACTATTTTAATTTTAGGATGTATTTGGAGTTAGTGCACTTATATTCATTCATTAATGCTCTTAGATACCTCTCTTCACACCAAGTGCAAACATAGTTAACGGCATAAACAAAAAATGAATTGGATCGGTAGGAAAAATGGAAATCTTTTTTGGGACTCCATTTGAACCTTACTTAGGCCCATATCCCTACAGTTTCTGATGTTGAGAATGCAAATTAGATGAACAACTTGTAAATGTTAAGAATGCATAAGTCAAAATAAATTTATTAGTCCATTCATACATTGACTAGTAGTGCAATTTAGAAAAGGTTGAATGTGTCGGATTATATTGGAGTACATTGAATGTATCAAATTATATTGGATTAAAATTTCTTTAGCAATACAACCTACAAGAGAATCACTCCTATTATTCTATATTAGAAAAAAGTGCCACACAATAATCCTCTTATTAGCTATGATGCTATAAGGTAGAACAATTCAATGTTGTTAGTTACTAATCCAATTCCAACATCTGTTAGACCCTCCTATTTACGTTAGTCACCCACCCATTACCACAATCTTAACAACCCTTTAGCATTTTGATAATGCACTGACTTGGGAAGGGGACACGTCAACTTGTGGTCTAGCATGGGTCTATCCAAACTTTACCAATTCTTTTCCAACAAAATTTGAAAAAACACATGAAAATTCATTTCTTGCCAAAATGTCTTGATTCCACTTATAAATGGCTTCTTTCAAACATTTTTATCTTTAAAAAATACGTGAGTTGATAAATAGCGTCTCTGAGGTACGTAGATAACAAATCTATTTGCTAATAGGCATGTTTACATTATCACCAAAGAAGAGCATTAGCATCTACACTCTTATCATATGAAGGTCAACTACAATGGTGCTAATATGTGAGCATGAAAATGCGAGCATGTGAGCTTTGAGTATATATAAAAGTAAATACACTACAACCATTGAAGGTGCTTGTAAGACAAACACCTATAATATAGGTACCTATATTAGAATTACACTATAATCATGAAAAGTTTCTATTATATAGACACCTATAACATAGGTGTATAGTCTTTAAGGCTCATGTGCTCGTGCTCCTAAACTCACATTATAGCAACCTTCTATGTACTTGTGTAAATATAAACGTTTTTGTCAATGGAAGTTGAGAACCTACACAACTAGAAAACAATGGATAAGTTTTTACTATAAATGGAGACTACTTACACCAACTCTTTTTGTTTTGATAGCATGGGTCCAAATTACACTATTTCAAAATAATTTTCTACTTTTAGTGCACAAAACATAATCTTTTCTTGTCATTTTTTTCCATATTCATAAAAATATAGATGAAATTGTCAACTTTGAATGAAATAATGCATGAATGTTACTAAGAAGTGATTGTTTGTTCAGAAGTTGGGTATATTAAAAAATTCATTGTTTCACCAATATATTAGTAATCGCCATCTTGGCACTTCTTTAGAAATGCAAAAAAAGGGTTGTTGCAAAGGTAGAAGCACATACATAGAACTACTAAGGTATGTGCACCCACAATCACCATTGTTCCAAATGCACCCCATACTTTTGAACCCCAAAGCAATATTAAAACCTATTTATTGATTATAAAAGATGTACAAAATCAAAAAATTGGAGCCTAGAAAAATCTAATGTCAATTTTTAATACACCTACAAGCAAGACTTTGAAAATTCACTACTTATTCATAGGATGTCCAAATACAATATTATTTAAATGCTAAATAAAATACAATGGAATCTTCTTTCACTTGCCCATAAGATTCAAAAAATATAATTTATATTTTATAATAGTAAACATGCTTAATATCTACAAGTATGCCATTGCCACAATACAAGTATGAGTAAAAGTGATTTGTTATTTTTTTTAATTCATAAAAACTTCAAAATTCAATTTCTTTTTGCTATAACTTGGAACCCCTCAAAACAAAGTCCGTGTACCCCTCCTTATAAAGAGCTTTGTAACAATATCAAAAATTGACTAGAGGATACATGGTTTTAGAGATTTACTTTAGTTATTAAGCAACCAAACAAAACAACCTCATTTAATCCCTAAAGGTCTTTGACTTTGTTTTCACCTAAAACGCTCCAAAATTGCCATTTCTGGTACAAGTACCAAATTTTGGAAAAAAGAAAACATTTTCAGGCATGTATAACCATAGGGTCTTGTAGTATGCTAGTTTGAGAAATTTTGAAAAAAATTCTGAAATTTTTGCCGTGTAAATTGCAAGATATTAGCATTTGAAGTGACAAAAATCATTTTTGTGGCCCTACAAAAATCTGAATAGCTACACTTTACAAGGTCACATTTGTATAAAAAAATGTTTAAAATGTTGGTGCTTCTCTAGATTCATTCTTCAAGGCAAGTTGGCTACAAACTTGAAAATTTTTAGATCATTTGGAATTGTACAATATATAGGAAAAAAATAGTAAGTAGAAAGGAATAGAGAATGATTCAAAATACAAAATAGTTGAGAATTTAGTTATAGAATTAAAAAATGTCAATTTCAATGGTTGTAATGTTTTAATAAACAATCTACACCTTCTTCTCTTTTCTTTTTTAAAAAAATATTGAAAATTGAGTTCAATAAAGACTTCAAAGTTTATTTTAGAGTAGAGAATCCATAATTGCATGCAATTTAAAATTTGTCATAACTTTCATCTCGTTAATAAAAATGGAAAGATTCACAGCATTTCGCATATATATATAGTTCTAGAAAATCAATTTCAAATTTTTATTTTTGGAAAAAAGTCATTTTTTGAGAATGTTTCTAAGCTGTCTAGGTTGCTCACCAAATACTAAAAATTACATATCATCCAATAATTTTTTGACCATGTAGTCAAAAGTTATGAAAATTGTTGGGCCTAAAAGCTACTCCTCGGGCACGTGTTGTGTGAAAATTTCAAACAAAAAACAAAAAATCCATATGTAGTAAGTTTCCCAAAATTGTTTTCCTTCCAAAAAACATAGTTTGGTCCTTTAGGGGTTAAAGTATAGATTAGTTCCAATTATGACTAGTGCACTTAGTTAGAATAAACCCACTATTGACTTGACAGTTCCAATCACTACATAGTGAAATCACTAATGACTAGATAAGAACCATGCAACACTAGAACTTTGCGAACGCGATGGGAACGCAAATTTATACCACTTCACAATCACCACACATTGTGCGGTGAAGGGTTGCAATTTTTTTTCCACAAAATTTAAAGCCTAATACCATTAAGTTGCAATAGAGTTTGCAAGAAGAAACCTTTTTGCGCATTTGTTTTGGGAAGTGAATAATCGTGCCAAGTTCTAGAGCTTGCAAGTTCCTATTGTATTGTGGATTTGAATTTTGTTGTGCAATGATTGGCAAGGTTACTCTACCTTATCATATATCAACACTAATTATTATTTTAAATCTTTGGGAAACTTTGGATTTCTATCCATTAAGTTAGGTTGCTTGTCAATTTGTTACATTGAGATCTCTTAGATCATGCGTCCTCTGGTCGTGTTCTTGGTACTATCGGAAAGCTCTCTACAAGGAGGGATGCATGGGCTTTATTTTGTGGCATTCTAATGTACAATGTGAAAGTTATTTAATTTTAAAGTTTTTATGAATTAAAAAATTAGAAAATTATTTTTACCTTGACAATTATTGTGGCAACAATAGAGGGCACACTAGTACTTCTATGGTGGCTTCAAAGGAACACTTTGGTTAACTTAGACTAGAAGTGGTGAACAAGATGAAAACATGTGCACAAGAATGCTATGTTGACCTACGTCTAAGTAGCCCTGGCATCATAATATTTATTGTGTCATGTTGTATGTAGATGCTTCTAGAATATTTTGGTACAATGAATACCAACATTTTTCACCCTTCTTCCAAGAATAAGAACAGGAATGTTGTTTTTCATCCAATGTGAATGAAGAGTTTGTAGGGCTGGTTTTACCATCTATGCCAAGGTAATAAATGCTATTACAACATTCTTGAATTTGTGGGATTAAGGTAGAATTATTCATTGTCATTCTTTTGGTTGTACATATGTTTAGACCTATCTTATTAAGTTGGCCATTATTATTTGCGATAGAACTACAAATCAAAGGATTCTTTTGTAAATTCATTTTTGAGGCAAAAAAATATCCATTATAAGTGGTCTAACAAAAATATATAGACTTTTATTGTTGTTCCTATTCACATCCATTTGGGGGCATCCCATCCAAATTGAAACATCAATGTGAATCTCTCTCAATTTCCTACATCATGGTCATGTCTTTCTCTGTGATATTCCAACACCTCCTTCCTATTGGTTCGTGTTCATAGCTTCTTAACCCTCAAAAGACGAGACTAATTGTAGCTGTATGAGTTCAAACTAGATGGATTATAGATCACCTAAGAAAAAAACCCAATGACATCAATTATGGATTGAAAGATTATACTCCCTATGTCTCACTAAAAACCTTCAAATCAAGCACAATTTGTGTCTCACTAAAAACCTCTGTTTACTGATTTCAATTGTTGAATAAGCGTTGGTTGTATTGAATGACCTTGTGGGAGGAAGTGGCAAGCAATCAAGGAGCATTCTTCTCCTAGCAAGCTTGGCCTTGCTCATATGAGGCACCTTGTACTTGTTGCTTCTTCAAATAGTTGTATTGACGATGGATTTAGTGACCACTTGGGCACTACACAGATTTATTCATGAAGGGGGCCAAGTTTCCTTGTTGCATTATTTAGGTTGGAAGCATATATTTCTACAATACTATTGTTGCCACCAACCTTTAAATCATCAGGAATGACAAGTTGGTAGCATTTACAAACAGTGCTCAAATAAGATACTTCTTGCATATATTTTGGGTGCTTGAATGATGATACCTAAGTTGGAGATTCTGCATAGATCTAGGGGATGGGTTACTAGTTCTTGAATGTATGCATCATTGGCACAAAGACTAAAAATATAGTTAATCCTTCCTGGAGAAAGTTTTGGGAGGTTTTTAATGGGATAGAAGAAGTAATTGGTTTGATCATGAGGGTATTAAAACTGTGAAAGCGATTTGAAACCTTTTAATCCCCTTTTTACATGTCAAATCTAAAATTGAAGTCATGAAAAAATATGAAGCTAACATATAGAACACACATAATCATAATGAATTTATGGCTTCTCAAAATCTACTCTACAATTTTTTTTAAATGAATTTTCTAAATGATTTCCATCCATCCCCACAATCTAGTGTATTTGAGGCTTGTGTCCATGAATACTAATGAATACTAAAAAATCAAGATTTGCAATGGACACCCTCAAACAAAATCTTCAATAAAAAATTCCATGAACAAGTTTTTTTCAAAAACAGACTTTTGATGCTTAAAAGAGAGTTTAAAGGGTATTCAACTGAAAAAGAAAGTACCACAAACAATACTTTGGTAACTTCAAAGTTTAGTCAACACCAAAATATGGTGCTTGGGGCATTTAGGGGATAACAATCTGCAAGAAATTCTGAACACATATCCACACCCAAATGCGTAATAAATCCAATCATGTCTCAAAAATAGATTACCGACTGTCTCCAGGGCCTTTCTTGAACAAAAGGCTCTTGTCCACAAGCAGCCATTCACCAGCCCCAGATAAGTTACACTAATCTCTCTTGTAGTTGCCAATTAAGCAGACTAGTACAGAGCATGCTATTCACTGCGTAGATTACAAATGCATCTACGTACCCATATGTGGAGAAAGCAAGGAGATCCAATTGAAGTCCTAAACCTACCACTGCTCATTCTAGAAAAAGAGGGTAGAATCATCCTGCATGTTTTCATCATCATCCACCAGTAGTCACAGAACCTGAAATAGAACAGAGGTTATTGCTCTAGTTGATGTAATCAATCTTGATTTCCTCTCTTTCTTCATCAATGTACTCAACTTCTAGAATTCCTTGCCCCTTGCATACGCAGGTAATGACACTCCGCATGACCTGCAAGTGAAGTGAAAATTGGACGCCAACTCAAAACTCAAGGGCCGGCAGGTGCAGCAGACTTGGTTTTTGCCGAGGCAGCGGCTGCCACAGCAGCAGCTGCATTTGCTGCTGCCTGCGCAGCAGAGGCAGTAATTGGCTGAGGGTTGGGAAGGGAAATACTAGGTTTGATAGATTGTTCCTTGACCTGCGCCAGTAAAGCCTTAATTTCTACAGCGTTCATGGTTTCACGTTCCAAGAGAGTGGCTGCCAGGGTGTGGAGCTCGCGTTGATGGGTAGTAAGTATTCTCTTTGCATTCTCGTAAGCAGTCTGCAGAAGTTCACGGACTTCGCTTTCAACAAGAAGCCGGGTGTCTGTGCTCATGGATTTGCCATCGTCTTCGTAATTGTGGGCAACCACACCAACTGCTTTGCTCATTCCATACTTGGTGACCATTTCTCGAGCTAACCTGGTTGCCTGAACGATGTCTGAAGAAGCACCAGATGTGACCTGGAGGAAAAATACACTTTCCTCATCAGCACAATAACTTTTTTATTCAGCATTAACAACATGGGAAGTGCTCTAATAAAGGATGACAAGAATTTAAGCACAAAGAACCAATACGAATTCAGGTCCATCAACAAATCACACTACTCTACTGGACATGGGAATATGAAAAAACAGCAGACATGAAATCACAGATAGAAATCGTCGAATGCTAAGAAGGGAAAACCACATACCTCTCCTTCTCCAAATACCAGTTCCTCCGCAACACGTCCACCCATGCATACATCCAGACGAGCAAGCATTTGCTTGCGTGAGAAGCTTGTTTCGTCCTTATCAGGCAGCTGGGTGACCATACCAAGAGCCATACCCCTCGGGACAATTGTAGCTTTATGCACCGGTAAAGCGGCCTCAGTGAAAATAGCAACGAGTGCATGGCCTCCTTCATGATAAGCGGTGAGTCGCCTAGACTCCTCTGATATCACTGCAGATTTGCGCTCACTTCCCATCATGATTTTATCTTTGGCAAACTCCAAATCCACCATGCTTACATCCTTCTGTCCATCCATGGCAGCCTTCAAAGCAGCTACATTGATAAGGTTGGCCAAGTCAGCGCCTGAAAAGCCAGGAGTTCCGCGAGCTATGACAGACAGATTGACATCTTCCGATTTGGGTACCTGCAATTTAATTTCGTCAGCAGAGAATAACTCAAGGACAAGATTTGAGGACGCTAAGGGTTCTCAAGCCGTCTTATCTTGCAAGAAGCAGTTGTTCTCTCCCAAAGTCGTTTCATTCAGGATATAACAGCAACAGATGAACCTTCAGGAACAGGTAAAAAAACAGACGGCAAAACATGTCACAGGAAAACAGGAAGAGAAGGAAAGTAATCAAGTACCTTGCTCATGTGTGCTTCCAATATTTGGCGACGTCCTTCAACATCGGGGTTAGGGACCACAACATGCCGATCAAACCGACCAGGTCGCACTAACGCTTTGTCAAGAGATTCAGGAAAGTTTGTTGCAGCAACAACAATAATACCTTCGTTCTGTTTAAAACCATCTAACTCCACAAGCATCTGATTCAACGTCATCTTCATATATTGCTGGTCTTTAGGGTTTCTGCTCCCTCCAATCGCATCAATCTCATCCATAAAAATAATGCACGGTGCCCTGCAACAAGTCAGGTTTGGAAGTGATTAGCAGAGAGTGTGACGATCCCGCAAGGAACAACGTTGCAAGAAAAGCTTAAATTCCTCTAGTTTCTTAACTGCAAAGAAGAATTATAGCAACATCTTCAAATAAATACCACCCAGGTCTTTAGAGTATAGATACAATAAACAACACAAGGGATGCCAAAGAGATTAACGAGAGAGGCTGATGGAAGGAAGATTATGTAAGTGTGCACAAACGCAGGTGGTACCCTTCAGTGACTACAAGAATGAAACATAGAATAAGATATCCATACCGTTTCTTGGCGGCAGCAAACAAGTCCCGCACTCGTCGCGCACCAACACCCACAAACATCTCCTCGAATTCACTACCACTACAATAAAAGAATGGAACTCCAGCTTCCCCAGCAATAGCCCTGGCGAGCATGGTCTTTCCTGTGCCAGGTGGGCCAACTAACAACACTCCCTTTGGCAGCTTACCACCTAACCTAGTAAATCTCTGCATACAGACGGTCACGTTGGATCAGACTCTTAAACTCAACAAAAAGGTAGAATATCCACGCATGTGTCACCACGTTCATAAATCTACTACAATGTACCTGAGGATCACGTAAATAGTGAACAATTTCTTCAAGTTCAGCTTTTGCTTCATCCACGCCTTTAACATCACTGAATTTGGTACTTGACTCCATGCTTGGCTGCACTTCTTCATTCAAGCCCAAACCTGCAATCATGAGAAGGTACACATGAGTGCACTCCTTTGCAGAGAACATAAGTAAACATTGTATTCTAAAATGATTTTGACGGCCAGCAAGATCTGCAGTAATCTACCTTTCCCAATTCCACGGTCTTCAATCAAAGCTCCAACACCTGATATTAACAAGAAACCAAGGGCCAAGGTGCGCAGTGTTCGCCAGGCCTGCACTTTAAGCCCCCCTTCCGCTGTGACCATGTGAATGGGAGCTTGTGGAGTCCCTAGCAGTCCCTCTTTTGTCATCACCCCTGCACTTCCGAGGATGGGAGCTGCTGATGCTGATGCCATGTTCAGGCTAGGTTCAGATGACATTCCACCGGTAGATGCTGCTGCTCCTGCTAGCCGAGAACCTAAGCGATATGAGTAACCAGGAATAAACAAACTCGACTACAGACTGACAAAAAATGTAACGAACAAGCGAGCCATACTAATGAGATATTATGATAGCAAATAAGTGTAAGAAAATATATAAGGCCAAAAACAATTTCCTACACTTTCTGACTGTCGCATCTGTCATTATACAGCACAAGTCTCGTTTCTGGAGAGACGTCCAGATTCAACGTCATGGTCAAATCCACGCATGTACCCTGACAAAATATGTTACCCAACTATGAGGAACCCAAGGTGATTTCCAACAATGCCAGTGATTACCTCGTTGTAGGGTTTTTAATAAGGCACTCTCGTCGAGCCTATCAACCTTCACCAAAGCTTTCACATACTCTGCCATTGCGGCAGAGCTGAGGTGTGGGAGAGGACGACTCTCAAACCATCGAATCACACTTTCCGGGTCCACTTTATTCAATTGCCGCAACAGAGCGACTTGTTTATCGTCAGAAGCCAAACTACTCCCAGCTTCTGCTTGTTCCAACCTCCGACCATAATTGCTAGTGTAACTAGACATTTGTTTTCTTTGTCCACTTAACAATGTACGACCTGCGTAGACAAAAGTGATGCTCTCAAAATGGTACTCACAAAATATGATGCATGGATTCCAACAATGAACACAAGGATCGTCGTTGACAAACAAAGGCAGATCCTCAATAATCCACACTGAAAGCTGGTCAACTAGAACCGAAGAGCTATTGGTACGTGGAGAGGAAACTTAAACCCCAGAAACAAACAGATAACCAGCCAGTAACCCTCCTCTAAATCTTTGAATAATAATCAGGAATATGAAAGCTCACGAGATACCAATCTACTCCATGCCAGCACAGCTTCCTAAACAGTAAAAAACAAAGCATAAGTCACCTTCATTTTGAAGACTCCGAGCTTGTGAACGAAACCGGTACAGTGATAACTTTAAGTGACTCCCGAGTCCAGCCAGTGCATTTGGTGTCACCATTTGCTTTGCAGCATGACCACCCTGCCAAAGAAACTTCTTCAATTCAGGGCTCATCGACAAAAAGCAAACATGTAAAAAAATTCACATACTAGCTGCAATTCACAAACACGGTGACCACAGGTCGTCACCTCGGATGTAGAAATTACAATTGAAGATTAAATTAAATACTTTAATTATACAAGAGCTCGACTTGAAGAGGGGCAGACGATCAGGACTTGGTAAGGTAGACACCCGACATCGCCGCTGACCCAAGAGCGTCACCCCAAAATCTTAAACAATACGTAAGATCGACTAAGCAAACATACACCATATCAACATCTTTTCTACTGAAGGTTTCAGAATATCGACCAAAAAGACTTCGTCTTTTCGTAACGTGACGTTTGCATACACGATCCAAATGGTCCATTTATTAGTGCGTTGGAATCCTCATTCATTTGCCAACAAGAGCATATGAAATTTGACCAGTCCATTTCGGGTGTCCCTAACTTATCCTAATAGTAAAACCTCTCAGAAAGAATTTGAGATGTACGATGCGATAGTGACTAACCTCCTGCATCAACTGTAGCCACGCCATATTCAGAACAAATCCACGTCCTCTTCAAGATGTTCTCGAATGGAATCAAGTATATAGTGCTTTCCGATGCCGAACACACACCACATGAGACCAAACCCTTGATTACCACTACCCGAAGATAGATGTCCCTTTCCTGTTTCCAAGAAACAAAACCCTAGCCTGATTCTCTCAAGTGCTCAGCTGCCCCTGGAGCTCAATTAATCACGAATACGAAACCCAAGGAGCCAAAGGAAACCTAAGGAAAGAGTCCACTAGAAATCCAATCTTCGTCGCTGCAATTCGACCCCAAACGATCTAACCCTTTCGAATAGCTGAATAAACCTCCACAGACCACGAAATGAAAGGCCGGAGAGATGGATGGGACGCAAATCGCGAGAGGAAGACGCATCTTTCGTTAAGGCAAGGACCTCCAGGGTCGGCAATTCGAAGTGCCCTTGGAAAGGAGAGAGGCCCCGCGACGATCATCAGCAGGGCTCTGGCACGAAGGAACATTCAGGAAGGAGATTGCGGGACAAGCATCCTGGGCAAACCCTAATGGGATGGATGGATGGATGAATTATGAGTGTGGTTCCTATGGAAATTACCCTTTTGTGAATCATTTGCTCAAAAAATCCAAAAGCACTCATTGGAGGCCAAACGACTTTGCAATATTTCCCATTTTCACACAAAATTCCAAGGATGAACACCTACATTTCTGTCTTTAATAGAAGGATTCTTTATCATCCATCAAACATAGAGTGTCTACGACATGTTTCAGGGTTAACTAAAGCTAAAATTGCCCAAATCAAAATTTGAGCATGCTTTTTATAAAAGAAAAGACAACTTGTGACTATAGATTCAGGCCTCACACATCCTTCACTCTCTTTGCTACCATTTTGCAACTACATATGAATGAAATTTTATATCTTTGAAAGATTTGAATCATAAAAATTTCATTCATATAGAGTTGCAAAATTTAAACATCTTTTAAAAATCATAAATTGTATAATTATCTTTGAAAAATAAAAGACATGTAATCATTTTTGGAAAATTGTGAGTCATACAAATTTCAAGTTTTGAGATGAAAATTTCAAATTATTGTTAATTTTTTAAGCAAAAAGGAAAGGAAAGTCATATCAAATACAAGATATGTTCAAAAAATGTGAATTGTAGATATATATATATATGATATTGCATTACATCATGGTATAAATCAAAGTTATATTGTCGTTATATGATTATAAATTCAACAAACCATGGTTAGAGAACTAAAGTTTAGATTGCAATAAAATATTGAATTTTAAGAGTTTTAAGAATTTTTCAACGAATGTAGAAACCAAACTTGATCAACTTCATTTCATTAGTTGGACACAAATTCAAAAAATATAATGTTTATGGCAAAAATTCACAAATCAAGAATAGAGAACAACAAGTGGCTAAAATACATTACAAGGGCAATCTTGGGATTAAGCATCTTATAATATTAGCATCTTTCAATATTTACTATAATAAGTGAATATTCAATACTTAATAATACTATAATGAATAAATATTCAATACTGCTATAGCTTTGTAGTAGCTTGAACAACTTTTTGCCTAATAATTAATTAAATTGCAAAATATAGTTAGGCAGTCTAAAAATAGAATTAACCCCTAAAGCACTGAACATGCTTTTTTGAGAACATAGCTTTTTTGTGCAGCTCACTACGAGCAGAGATTTTGTTTTTTTTCTTTGAAATTTTCACACGACATTCTCCCAGGGAGTAGCTTTAAGGTCCAACAATTTCATAACTTTTTATTATATGGGTAAAAAGTCATTGCATGATAAGTGATTTTCAATGCTTGGCGGGCAGCCCGGGCAACAAAAAATAATTCTTTAAAAATAATTTTTTTAAATATAAAAAATTGAAACTGGTTCTTTGGATTTATTTATACGCGGGAAGCTTTTAATCATTCCATTTTGATCTATGAGTCAATGAGTCAAAAGTTATGAGGATTCTTAGTTTGAGGGTAGTTATGGAATCTTTACTCTAAAATAAACTTTGAAGTCCTTTATTTTACTCAATTTTCAATATTTTTGAAAAAACAAAAAACATTGGATGTAGATAGGTCTTTACAACATTATAACCATTGGGATTGGCATTATGTAATTTTATGATTAAATTCTTAACAATTTAGTTTTTTGAATCATTTTCTACTTCTTTCTACTTACTATTTTTTTCCTATATGTTGTACAAATCCAAATGATCTGAAATTTTTCAAGCATATAGCCAACTTGACTTCAAAAATGAATCCAAAGACTAACCACCGTTTTGGACATTTTTTCATATAAATAAGACCTTGTGAAGTGCAGCTGCCCGGATTTTCGCAGGGACAAAAAAAGGATTTTTCTCAATTCAAAAATATCTAATATCATGCAATCCACACAGTGGAAAATTCTGAATTTTTTTCCACATCTTCTCAAACAAGTTTACTACAAGATCCTATGGTTACATGTGTCTAAAAATGTTTTTTTTTCTAAAATTTGATACTTGTATTAAAAATGGCAGTTTCGGAGCGTTTTTGGTGAAAACATAGTCAAAAACCTTTAGGGGTTAAAATAAATTAGGCATTCATACAAGTTGTTCTTGTGGATAGTTGTTGCTACTTTCATCTAAGATGGACGCATTAAGACCCTTCTTTACATTCACATCCTAAACTATCTACTTTGTGTGTTAGGATTTTATTAAGTGCCAAGCTATTTTTGAGAAGCATCAATTTTTTTTTATTAGTGCTTGTTCATCATAGTTTGAGATGCTAGAACATAGTTACTAACAATACTTGTGCTAGCTTTAAAACACAAGTCAAATTCTAATTTACTAAATTACAACACATGCAAGTTGAATTTCTATAAATTAGGCAATCCTTTAATATATATGCCTATTTTGGAAGCAAATTAGGTCAATAATTTTCAAAAAATTAGGCACCTTTTTATTTATTTATTTATTTATTTTCTAACTAAGTCATTAGGAAGCTATAGTATTCACTTTAAACACACTCATAACAAGCACACATACACAATTGGATGAAAATCTATTTTTTCCATCCTATAGTCCCTTCTAAAATCATCTAAAGGACATAAAACATCCTCAACTTCATTTCATGGTTAACATCTAGAACTCAAAAGTTATCTTTGGATCTAATTGATATATGTAATAAAAAGGGAATTCTAATTTTTTCTTGAATGCATTTTTTGGACACTGAATAAATTATGAATTTTCAAGTGCTGAAAATACGTGTATTGAAAATTCACCCAAGCTCTAATAAATAGAGACAATTATTTGTTTAGATTGGCTTTGGAAATAGATCTCAATTAGGTGTGGTTACTTTACTAAATTCACACTAATTACGAAGTTTGTTCAATTCCACCTTCATTCACATCATATATTGTTAAAAGTGAGAATGACTTTTAGAATGGCTATGGATGAATAGTGAAAATAGGTAATAATTAACCATCTTTCAAATTTTATTAGATTGTGAAAGGAAGCACAAAAAAGACTAGATTTAATTGAGTTTGATTTCAATTTTTAAACTAAGGTTGAGTGTTTGAACCCAACCTTGGAAAATAAAACAAATTGGATTGGAAAGTGAAAGAATGAAACACCTATTAATTTGTTGCATTTAGAAGTAGTAGTCACAATACTACAAGCTTTGGAAAAAAAATACTAAAAAAAATATATGCATAATTAGCAGAATACTGCAAATAATGTATTGTATCCCCAAAATTGAGGTTTAAAAAAAATTTACCCAAAAATTTGTGTATCCAAAAAGTCAATGCAAGTTTTTAAGAAAATAGATGTTTTTTTGTTTGAATTTTTTTGAAAATATTGAAAACATTCAAAATACTAAAATAAAAATAATCCATTTTCAACAACTTGATGGAGATGAGGTATCACCAAAGAAATTATAGAAGGGTATTTTTCAATGTCTAGAAACACGCACACAACAAAAACTCATGGCATCTATGTGGAGGATAAGGATTTTTTTGTTTTTAGAATCCTTCCAAAAATAGTTGTGAACCTAATACAGTTACATGTCATTCAAATTTCTAAGTAAAAATCATTGTTTTAGACTCATTAATGTACTAAACCCCCTAAAATCTAAATTGTGGCAAATTAGAAAAATTGAGTAATAAATAGTAAAACTTTCTTAGAAATTACACAAGAATATGGATTGGCTTAGGCAATGTACCTTTCACCTCAAGTGAAAATTTCTATTATAATGACCAAAATTTGTAAAACTTAGGCTCAATTTGTGTTGGGTGTACAATATGTGACTCAAAAACATTACAAATGTTTTGTGCTTTCATTCTATGCTTCAATTGAGTTTCAATCTCCAAATTGAAAATTTCATTTGTAGCCGCATAACAACATTAGTTGAACTGAGTATTTTACTCGGTATTTTAAATAGTAAAGAGGCACCATTGAATGGATCAATGTAATTTTTCAACCCAATAGGACAACCACAGTTTAAAGAATTCTCAACAATTAAAATGAATCTTCTTACACAACCTTTTCAAACTAGAAGCATCTAGATTTTCAAATCAACTCCTTTACAATTCCTTCCAATAATAGACTTGTTTACTAGAAATTAAACAATTCAAAATTGACTAGTTTATAATATTGACAATATACATTGAATTTTGAAGTTTTACGACTAAGCCCAAAACTTGTACTTTTGATTGATTTGTGAAAAAGGCACAAAATTTGATTGAGAATATCAACACTTTAATTTTCCAAACTATAGACTTTCCAGTACTAGACAAATATTAATCACTTCGTTCTATTTTCCTTATATTTTTTACTTGACTATAGAAATGTTAATTTTGAATATAAATATAGAAAGACAAGTTAATCATGTTTATGTAGAAAAATCAAATTTTGAAAAAAAAAAATCCATGAAATCATTGCCCAAAGTAAGATAAAGATAATATATGGTTCTATATGCATTGTAAAGGGTTTAAAATAATCTAGATTATTTTAAAGTTTGATTAATTACAAAATAAGATAACTTTCCTGAAGAAATCTAAGACTTTAGTTAGATCAAACAAGACCTCTTATTGTAAGCAAGTTAATTGTCCAAGAGTAATTGCTAATGTATAATGAGTGTTATTGTAACTTGTTTATATATGTGCCATGATAAAAAAATAAAAAAATAATCTAGAAATCTTAAAGAAAGTGTTGCAATTTATCACAACCATTTTGATGTCCAAAATGAACAATTTCAATTATTAATGAGATGATATTGAAATGACCTTAGTTGAGTTCCATTCCATAATAAATATTATTATGTTATTATTGAAATGCCACTAATTCAATTGGTTTATAAATTAATACCAAGACAATTGACAATCAATGGATGACTTTGGGAATGAATGCATTTACATTTAAGTCAAAATGCTCAATCCTTAGGAATACATTTTCAATAAAAATCAATTTTAAATCCAATGTTTTTATTTTTTTCAAAAAATATTGAAAATCAAGTAAGATAAAGGACTTCAAAGTTTATTTTAGAATAGAGATTCCATAACTACCCGCAAACTAAAATTCCTCATAACTTTTGACTCATTGGTCCAATTGAAATGATTCAAAGCTTTTCATATATATATATAAAACTCTAGAAAATCAATTTCAAATATTTGTTTTTGAAAAAAGTGATTTTTTTTTATCTGCCCAGACTGCCCAGCCAAGGAAAAAAGTAACATATTAGGCCATAACTTTTGTCTTGTATTTCTAAATATCATAAAATTTAGTGCATATGAAAGATATTCCTCACGCACAACTTCTATTAAAATTTCAGCCAAAAATATGAAAATCTCCAGTTATTGGTACCTGCCCGAAATTTTTATACTGCCAAAAAACACATGTTGGTCCTTTAGGGATTAATAGAATCTTATAAAATCTTCATTCAGTTGAAGATGACTACCAAGGCCATTCTTTGTCAAATCAACGTCACATGTCACTTTTCACCCTAATTCTTCAACCACACTACGTGAAGAATCCAGTAAACTGGAAATAACGTTATTGACTTTGGACCGAAAGCAAAATCTTAAATGAATGTGAGGAAACTTGAGTAAGTTGATATTGGAAATGTCAAGCCACTGCAAGAGCGTGCTACAATTTGTCTTACAACCCCTCGAAGTGTAACTGCTTGTCTAGCTGCTTATCTAGATTTAGCAACACCGGCATGAGGATCTCTACATGACTTTCAAAGCCTGTAAACCTTTCCACGCACCTGCTCTAGAAAAGTCAGACATGTTGACAATACTTATTTCATAAGCAAAGTAATATTTGCTGAAAAGAATGATCTACTGGTTCACAAAACCTTAAAATACAAAATCAGTTCAACTAAGCCACCTGATGACAACAATGAGAATGATAATGGTGACTAGCATGCCTCCATATACAATCCACTTGTCCACTTTTTGCCGTCTCTCTATCACTCGCATCAATTTGTTCCCCAAACCCACAGTATTCAAGACATCATATGCCTTGCGTTGCGCTGATTTGAGACGGTCCCGTTGAACTGCATAAGAGCCCAACACAGCCACTCCAGTGGCATATGCCTCATCCAGCATCCGTGAAGAATTTTTTGCAGATTGCAATGCCTGCATCTCAACATCATGTACCTGCAAAAGAAAAATAGGTTATGTTATCATAATGCAAATGTAGGATTTTGAACCAGAGTCTCAATGGTTGAGAGAAGGACTAGACCTTCTCAATTGAGCTTGCAAACCCACTATTTTAGAAGATATGCAAATTCAAATGCAGATACATCTTCAAGGTAAAAATGCAGTGCTGAATATTGAAAAATAAAACTGCAACTATTATGATCTTTTAACATAACTAAACCCAGGGCTACATAGATGAGGGTAGGATACACATGATCTTCAAGATCCTCTAGATGGACTTTGCAGATTAGGCACCAAAAATAAATTTGGAAGTGTCAAATTTTGGTTGTAAGTAAAAAATATCTTTCATATTGACATAAGGTTCAGTAATGGCAATCAGGACCACAGTTATCAAAAATTATAAACTGCTAGAAGGTCAGTAAATACTTGTGAATTGCTTTTATAACCACCGTCCTTGATTGCCAATCCCTAGGGCATTCCTTAAAAATCCTAAGCCCCCAAATGGTAATGACTCTTCACACAAAGAACAAGCAGTAACAGAATTTTAATATAAGTTAAAGGATACTAAAACTATTAGGGGTCTGATCCTGTCTTCTATAGTGACCCTTGTTACTAACAGCAACTCATATGTTCATTCACCCGGCAAGCCTTCAAATTGCAATTGATGTAAGCATGAGTTGGCTATGGCCATTGTTTTTTTAATGGCAAAGGGGCTGTCTATTAACACTTGTAGTAGACTACAACCACCCACTTTGAACGCTCACACATAGTGAAAAGACTTTTATCTCAACAGATTTGGCTCTTGAACCCACAGTGATCTCTCCACAATTCTATATTGATCTCCCAAAAATCACTCCAAGCATGCCTCCCAATTGAATCCAAGCAGTGGCAGCTCTTGTAAAGCCCGAAATTTTAAGAATTCAAAACCAATTGTGACCCTAGTGAGTACATTTACGAGTGAGATGTCGCAGCCGAGAAAAATTAGGGTAATCTCTCACCTGCAAGATATGAGCACCATCACCTCTAGTGCGGCGAAAAAGCTCAGCACGCTCCTGTGCTTCAACTTGGCGTCGGTGTTGGCGCAAAAGATACCGATCGAGGCCCGCCTTAAGTGACTCCACCTCCTCCGCAACTTGCTCCACACGGCGCTTCCACAGATCCCGTTGCCCCTTGGCCAACACCTGGTTCCGCCATAACTTATCCATGTCCACACTCGACGCCTGCAACTCCCCAATCTCCTTCTTCAAATGCTCCACAAGGTCAGGAGCCGCAGGACCTTGCCCCTGCGCTGCATCCAGGCGAGGACTACTGGAGCTACTACTACTCGGTTGCCCCGCCATCTCCAATCGCTCCAACCTCTCCAAACCATCGCGCGCCATCAACAACGCACGGCGTGCTTGACTGAACAGTTTGTCCAGTGGCAAACCATTGCCGCCTCCAAAGCCATAACTCACCGTTCCGGTGTGTTCTAGTTCCACTCCCGACATCGATCTTCCACCCGTGAAACCCCTAATTCAGTACAAATGGGTTTTTCTCTGCATTCTTAATTGCGGAGGAGCAATTGTCACCACATGAGACCAAACCCTTGATTACCACTACCCGAAGATAGATGTCCCTTTCCTGTTTCCAAGAAATAAAACCCTAGCCTGATTCTCTCAAGTGCTCAGCTGCCCCTGGAGCTCAATTAATCACGAATACGAAACCCAAGGAGCCAAAGGAAGCCTCAGGAAAGAGTCCACTAGAAATCCAATCTTCGTCGCTGCAATTCGACCCCAAACGATCTAACCCTTTCGAATAGCTGAATAAACCTCCACAAACCACGAAATGAAAGGCCGGAGAGATGGATGGGACGCAAATCGCGAGAGGAAGACGCATCTTTTGTCAACGCAAGGACCTCCAGGGTCGTCAATTGGAAGTGCCCTTGGAAAGGAGAGAGACCCGCCACGATCATCGGCAGGGCTCTGGCACGAAGGAACATTCAGGAAGGAGATTGCGGGACAAGCATCCTGGGCAAGCCCTAATGGATGGATGGATGAATTATAAGTGTGGTTCCCGTGGCGTTGGTCATTGGGAACTACCTCCCTACTCTCTTAGTATTGTTGCAATACTGTTTCAATGGTTTCACAGTCCAATATGAAAGTGTATTAAGGTAGGAGGCTCAAAAATGGCACATCTAAGGATTGATCCGCCTATTTCATTGAACGGGAATAATTTTAGCTCATTTTTTAGGCAAAGAGAAATAGATGAGGAATCTAATATAAGTGGTTTCGTATTTTTTCAAGCATTTTTGAATTACTTATGAATTTTCAAACGAGTTGGATCGTAGGTCCTTATTTATGACCCTAGGTCTTCTATAAACGGTTCATTTGCAATTCTAAAGAAATATGGAGAAAGCAAAGCAAATGATTGGCTCTGACTTGCAATTGATAATGCTTTTTTCCTTGATTCATTCAATGACTATACATGTCAATTTCAGAACCAACTCATGTCCATTTTACAGCCATTTATAGATTCTGTTCTTAATGCCAATTCCATTTTAGTGCCTCCTACCTTACTCGAGTACAAAAGCAGTACTGCAACAAATTAATTTCAATGAAAACACTGCATTTCCATTGAAACTATATTGTTACAGTATAGTTCTTGTACAGTAACAATATACTTTCAATATTGGATTGTGAAACCATTGAAACAATATTGTTTCAATGGAGGGTACTTTCTTGATGGTGATTCATGTGGGAGTCATCATTTTAGGTATGGTGTGAATCATTTGCTCAAAAAATCCAAGAACACTCATTGGAGGTCAAATTATTGTGCAATATTTTCTATTCTTACACACAATTCCAAGGATGAACATCTACACTTCTATCTTAAATTATAAGGATTCTTTATCATCCATCAAATATTTAGTGTTTGCGACGACGCTACAAGGTTAACTGTAGCTAAAATTGTCCAAATAAAAATTCAAGCATGGTTTCTATAAAAAAAACAATCCATAACTATGGATTCAAGCCTCATAATCCTTCATTTTCTTTGCTACCATCTTGCAACTATGTATGAATGAGATTTTTTTTTCAAATTTCAAAGAAGAAATCACATGTCTTTTACGCGTCATAAAAATTTCAAATTTATTGGTAAAAATTCCAAATTATTTATAAATGCTTTAAAGAAAAGGAGAGAAAATTGTTATCAAATACAAAATATACTCAAAAAGTCTGAACTGTAGCTATATATTATATTGCATTACCTCATGGTATAACCCAAAGTAAGTTACAATGACATTGTTAGATTTCAATAGACCATGGTTATAGGACTAAAGTTCAAATTGCAACAAAATATTCAATTTTAAATTTTTTCCAATTGGAGTAGAAATCAAACTTGATCAACTTCATCTCATTAGTTGAACACAAATAAAAAAATATCATTTTTATGGCTAAAATTCATTCAATTCAAGAATAGAGAATAAAAAGTGGCCAAAATACACTACAAGGATGATCCTCGGATTAGGCATCTTTATCTTTTTAAAGATCAATAATACTATAATGAGTGAATATTTAATACTATAACTATCATAGCTTTCAAAGAGTTTAGGTAATTTTTGCCTAATAATTAATTTAAGTGCAGAAAACAATTAGGTAGATTCAAAAATAATACATTACAATCAAGCAATTGTAAAATATAACTAATGTGCCTTGTGCCACTGCCACATCCAAAATAAAAGTAAAAATAACTTTTCATTTTTTTAATTCATTAAAACTTTGAAATTCAACAACTTTTGCACCATAGTATAAGAGATTGCATTCTTGGTACAAATTGAAAGCTCTATGCACAAAGGAATGCAAGGGCTTTGTTTTGTGATGTTTGGTCCTACACATGAAAGTTGTAATTTTTTCAAAATAAAAAATAATTTAAATCAATTTTTCAGTAAATCAATTTTTTGACATTCCTTAACTTCCACACTTTAACTCCAATTGCCATAAAACAAAGTTCATGCACCTTTCTTGCAAATAGCTTTTGAACAGTACCAAGAACGCTACCAAACGCCTCATAGTTTTATAGATCTTAGTATATCAAACAAAACAAACAAAACAAACAATCTAACTTGAGGTACAGAAAGGACCAAGGCCCTCATTTTGCCAAAAAAGACTCAAAATTGCCATTTTTATTGCAAAGAATTGAAAAAATTGAAAAATATTTTTTTCATATCCAACCATAGGATTTTACACCTAACTATTATAAGATTATGTAGAATAAATTTCAAAATTTTTGACCACATAGATTGCAAGATATATGCGTTTAAAGTGAAGAAGACAAGTTTTTTGCACATTGCGGGACTAGATTGCTTGACTTTGAACCTTCTTAACTTCTATTTTTTGCACTACATAGTTTTGAGGTTTAAGGTAAAACAGCCCATTACGGACCAAATGGGGGGTTTGCCCTCATGTCATTACTGAAATTTTTTGATTTTTTTCTCACACAAACACAAGTGATAGAAATGGTGAGAGCAATTGAAAATATATTTTTTCGATAAAGTGTGAATTTGTTATAAATTTCTGAAGTGTTCTGCCCATCATGGCTAAAAGAGCCTGTAGACTACCCCAAAACCAACAAAAATTATATCCATAACATTCATCTAACTCACCTATTGCGGTCACAATATTTTCTAAAATAGAAGGCCTGAAAAAATCACATCCTACAATGAATTAACACTAAAAAGCTGGAAGTTCCTAATGTGGTTACTAATTACTCCATTCCAGTTACCTAACTCATTGATTGTAGCGCAGATTTAATTCACCGAAAGAAGACCATGATTCATTAAAAGAAAACCATAATGGGGTCATTCCTAGGAGTCCGTAATGGGTAAAAGGTCCGTAATGGGCTGTTTTACCTTAAGTCTTCATGGTGGGGAATTGAGCTGAGGGTCTAGGAAATAAAATAAAATTCCAAAAAAACTTAATTTTCATTCTTAAGAAAATAGTTAAGTAGAAGTAGGTATCAAATAGAAGGAAGATCTAAACGATTAATATCTCCAAGATGGAATTAAAATGCACTAATCCCAATGGTGAGATTGTTCTAGCAAACAAATACACCCATGTCAAGTTTATGTTTTTTTTAATATAAAAACTGCATTTAGAAATGAACCCTACAAGTTATTTTTTCAAAAAAATGCTTAAATTGCCTAAAACCAAGATTGTCCATAACTTTTACATCACTTATCCAAATGAAATGAATCAAAGCTTTCCATGTAGAATAAAATATAATCTATTAGAAAAAAAATTCAAAATTCAAAATTCAAATATTCAAAAATTTTGAATTTTTTTTATGCCCAATCTCCCTTGCTTTGAACTTATTTAGGCATAGCTTTTGATGCCAAGTACCAATTGAAAAAAACCTATACTCCCATAAAGACAATCCATTTTTCTATCTCCAAAAAAAAATTCAAAAAACCATGACAAAAATTGAGACCGTAGGTACCTACTCAAAATCAAATTTATCCACGAATTTATCCCCCAAAGAGACAATGGTCCTTTAGAAGTTAAAGATATAGATTAAAATAAGTAAGACACTTATAGTTGTTGTTCTTACAATTTTTGGATGGTTGCTGGTACTTTCATTTAAGATAAACACATTTACTTGAATCCTTATCTTGACCTCAAAATCCTAACTTTTCTACCTTGAATGTTAGGGTTGTGTTAAATGCCAAGCTATTTTGAGAAGCATCAATTTTTTACTACACTAAAATTGGTAAATAGTGTTGGCAACACTAATTGTCCCACCTAACACTAATTGTGATTTGCAAGGTTAGTGTTAGATCATTATTTACCCATTCTAACACTATTTAAGCTCTATAGTAAAATTTGGTCATTTCTAAGGAAAGACGAGAGTTTGACGACAGGAGTTAAGAGCTTCCCCACTACAGCTCTTGAAACAAGCTCAAAACGACGAATGGTCAGGCGGAGCCTGGAGAAGGGCCCCATAGCAGGCGAAAACAGACTGGGCTCACCACATTTTAATGAATACATGGCCAAATGGTGGAGCTTTATTGCGGCTAACCATATGGTCAAATCGTGGTCAAATCGTGCTTTTTACCCCGTTCTTGAGGTAAAGACCGGCAGCTGACCTCCAATTAGTTACTCCTAGCTTGCTAATCCTAAGACCCAAATATTACAAGTTGTAAAAAAATGAGATAATGCCAATGTTATTTCACACAACACCTTACAAAAATCTATTGACAATGTATGTAATTTACGGCATTGGCATACCTTGTATTCTAAGACGGTGAAGAGGTGGTTTTATAAAGAAACTCATTGTCCATTATGGATTCTCAAAGAGTATGGGATAAACTGAAGATGAAAACTTGATCATTCATTGTCAAAACTTAGAAATTGTGTTGAGCTCCTAATAATTCCAATTTGCATATACCATATTGATTGTTCAACATCCTACCACTTCACATGCATACAAAGGTATACTATTATCAATAGAAAAATTGACTTAAGTTGTAAATTCTTTTGAAAGCTCAATAGACCTATTTTCGTGATTTGAAAGTTGATTTTCATAATTTACAATCTTGAAATATAATTCTTACAATTAATTTTTTATCAACAAAATTTTCACAAGGCGTGTACCCTACTTGGCGAGCCTGTTTGGTGCGTTTGCTGCCACAAAAGAAGTTGGCGTGCCCATTTGTCAGCCGTAGCGATGCTCTAAATGCCCCAACACTATTTACACATGAATTAGTAAATAGTGTTGAGGGTAAAAAACAAGGAGCAACACTAATTGTCACCCAACACTATTTACCAATTTTAGTGTAGTGCTTGTCAGCATAATTTGAGATGTGAGGGCATAGTAATATAGTTATTAATTCTTGTGCCAACTTTAGAATACAAGTCAAATGTTAATTTACTAGATTATAACACACGCAAGTTGAATTTCTATGAATTAGATAATCTTTTAATATATATCTGTATTTTTTTACAAACTAGGTTAGTAATTTTTCAAAATTTTAGGCAACTTTTAAATTATTTATGTTCTAATCAAGCTACTAGGAAGCTATAGTATTTACATAAAATGCACTCAAACACAAATACACAATTGGATGAAAATCTATTTTTTCCATCTTATAGTCCCTCTTGAAATCATCTAAAAGAAACAAAACTCTTCAATGTCATTTCATGGTTAACTTATAGAACTCAAAAGTTATCTTTGGATCTTATTGACATATGTAGTAAAAAGAGAACTTCAATTTTTCCTAGAATGCATTTTTTGGCCACTGTATGAATAAATTATAAATTTTCAAATGCTAAAAATAGGTATATCAAAAAATAAATCTAGGCTTTTATGTATAGAGGCAATAATTTGCTTGAATTGGATTTGGAAACAAGCCTCATTTAGGTGCAATTACCTTACAGAATTCCACACTTTATGAAGTTTGTTCAAATCCACCTTCATTCACATTATATATTATTAAAGGTGAGAATGAAATGTGGAAAAATTAATGAGTAGTAAAACTAGATGATAATGAACCATCTTTCAAGTATTTATTAGATTGTGGAAGAAGGCACAAAAGTGACTAGATTGAATTGAGTTTGATTTCAACCCAACCTTGGGAAACAAAACAAATTGAATTAGAGAGTGAAATTATGAAACACGTGCTAATTTGTTGCATTTGAAAGTTGAACTCACAATACTACAAGTTTTTGAAAAAAAAAGAATTATCCCCAAAAATCCCAAGGCTATTTTTCTAGCAAAAACACTCAAAACTACTACTTTTGCTACGCTCACTTGTGAAATCAAAAACATATATTTTTAGAACCTAATTATAGGATCTTGTTCAGCACTTCTCTTAAATCATGTGGTAAAAATTTTGTGATTTTTGATCATATAGATTGAAAGATATTAGCATTCAAAAGGAAAGAAAAAAATTCTTTCATTAGATGAAATTTAACCTATGTAAAGGGCCATGAGTTCCCTGGAGTTCCTAGACTATGGGAACTTAGCTACATCAGCGGTTGATGTAGCTGAGAGATTTCCACATCAAATAATAATAATTAAATTTTTTTTAAATTTTTAAAATTTTAAAATTTTAAAATTTTAATAGTATTAATTATTCTAACTAGCATTGGCTGGTGAACTGCATTGAAGACGGGCCTGAAATAGCCCTTCAGTGCCCCCCCAGAACATCTAATGCAAGAAATTGCTCTAATGGCGTGCAAAACAAGAAGCTCCATAACTTTCACATCACTAATCCAAATTGAATGAATCAAAAAATTCCATTTAGAAAAAATTTAATCTATAAGAAAAAAAATATTAAAAGTTTTATTTCAATATTTTTTGTATTTTTTTTGTTGCCCGGTCTCCCCTATTTTAAGGTTATCATGGAATACCTTTTGTTCTTGGGCTCTGATTGAAATAAAACTTATATTCTCTAAAAGCTAAAAAGTTTTTCTATCTTATGAGAAAGTTCCTATAAGTTTCAGTAAAAATTGAGATTATAGGAATCTGCCTAAAATCCATTTTGTCTACCATAGAGACAATGGAACTTAGGAATTAAAAAAAAAATATGGATAATTAGTAGAACATTGCAAATAATGTATTCCTAAAAGCATCCCTAATTTTTCTTTTACTTTCATTCTTACATACTAAACTATCCCCTCATTTTGAAATTTTTAGCACTTTTATTTTACTATTTTTTCACAATTGTGGATGAAAAATCAAATGTACTACTACTATTCAACATGTTTGTCAAGTTTATGTCATTCTTTCTAAAGAATTTTGTGATATTCTATCCAGTTTTTAGAATATTCTGTCATGACGGACTTCACGGTTCTGTCATATTACACATTGTAACTTGACGTCATCCAGACAACCCTAGTGTGGACTTGGCACCCCCCCATCTCTTTCTTTAAATGTTGCATAAGGTCAAGATGTGAAGGATTATGCCCCTGCATCAAAGATCCAACAAAGATTACGGGCCCTATTGCTCGATTGCCCCGCCATCTCCAATCATTTCAATCTTTCTAAGGCATCACATGCCATTACCAATGCATGGTGCACTTGATTGAACAGCTTGCGCAACAACAAAGTATTGTTCCTTGCAAAGCCATAGCTCCCCTTTCTAATGTGTTATAGTTCCACTTCCAACATCAATTTTCATCCGTGAAATCCTATTTCATTAAAAATGGTTCTTTTTGTACATTTTTCATTGCGCACTTCATTACAAACCCTAAACCTGTAAATTCTAAATGTTTTAGGACTTTATATTCACTATATTTTGACAATTATGAATGGAAAATCAAATGAATTACTACTATTTAACACCATAGTCTAGTTTAAGTCATTCTTTCTAGATGATTTTATGATATTCCATCCAATTGTTAGAATATTCTATCATGACGGACTTTAGGGTCATTTTACATGACTTCTCTTGACTTGACGTCATCTGGACAACTATGGTGTGGACTGGGCAACATTTTATGTACAATGTGTCCCTGGAGGAGTGGGATTGGAAGGAGAGGTTGTTTAGTGCCCTAGTAGAACAAAGAAAGAAGAATAGACAGATATGCACAACTAAATTTTCAACCTGGTGGGGGAATTTAGTGGATTCCAAGGAGTGGTGCTCACTACAATGACGCATTTGGCGTCGACAAGCGATCACAAGTTGTGGTGAAGTAAAGTGTAGTTTTTGGTCCTATTGACAGTGATGGCCGTCTTCGTCACTATGTTTGTGATTTGACAAAACTTTTGGATGCTTCAAGATTTGGAAGACGGGATGAAAATTGAGAGCAAGTTGACACAATATGTTATTACACTTCTATTTTTTAGGATTGACAATTCTGTTTTAGAGGTTTGTGTATATGTGCTTAGGGAAGTATTGTGGTCTAATAGTACGCATTTTGCACCTAGAAATTTCATGAGAAAACTTTGAAAACATTGACTCTAGTGAATTAAGAAATAGGGTCCATTTAATTTGAAGTGGAAATTTTTATATAATATGTAGGGCTACTACAGGGTCCATGAAATACTACATACTCTAATATATAGAAGTTAGGGGGTGTAAAAGATTATGTAATAGGAATTTTTATTAATAAATTAGCCTTGACAAATAGAGGCTATACAAAATTTTCATAGTACAATGAATATAGATGTGGATCAAGATTTTGAATGTCACATTGTGAGTTTGCAATTTGTCACTTGGGACTCATGATTTTTTTATTTTTTATTTTTACAAGTTTAAGTCAAGTTTTATATACAAAAAGCCTCTCAAATAATATAAAACCAAAATAGGTATGTCACATGCCAATATCATGTTTGATTCTAAATATAGTGTTTTATCCAAAGTAAGCCCAAATCCATGTATGAATAGGATAGAAACTTGAAAATTGTATAAAGTTTAGATATTAAGTGAATATTGTCCAAACTACATAAACCTACCGTACATGTGATAGATCATGACTAAATTAGTCCGAGGGAATCCATATGAGAATCCTAAGCAAATCTTGGAAAGTGATTTCAATTGCCTTTTTGATTTCGTGAAATAGTAGAAACCTCAATTGATAGTCTTCAAATATGACAAACTCAAGACTAAAAAATTTAAGACTAACTAGTAGAGGACATCAGTGGTTGAAGAATGGTATTGCAAGGTTGAAATCATGCAAGGATTCTAATGGCAAAATTGGTTTTCCAAGCCATTTTCTTCAGTGTGGACAATTTCCCATTCATTGATAATTAAAGATGATAGCGGGACTAAATTCTCCTTCTTCAAATGTGTAAAGTAAAAATATGAATCTACATATCTTTTGTGTAATTCCATGAGAGGTTTCACAAAAAGTTCCAAAATTTTGTGACTTGTAGAAGATCTTATTTTAAACGGTCAATTACCTAAAACCATTATGAAAAATTCATAGAAATTACCTTGGGTGCAATAAAATCTCACTAAAAATCAATATAGATTTTTTTGTGCTAATAACACGATATTACAAGTTTCATGACATTTCAACATGTAGAAGTATCCAACCAGGAAAATTATTTAAAACCAACAAAATTAAAGGAAGTTCGCAGAGTTGACTGGCGTTCTAGGGGCATTCAAAATCAAAATGAGGTCAAAATAGGGTCTCTTTTAACTCCCTTTACCTTCTAAAAAGCCTAGGCTAATTACATTCTTCAAAAAAGATGAACTCCAAAAGTTGGGTTTCAAAATTCTTTCAAAATTTGATTACAAGCAAAATATTATCATTTTTTGATTACTATTTGTTGGAATGGATTTGAAATGAATTTGAAATGAGGTTTTCTTGTGTGGCAGTTTTTTGAAATTTTTGAATTCTTTAAATTTATGATCTCATTTTTGCAAATTCAATTTTGAATTAGTCGATGCACTTTTGACTTGGTCAACTAGTTGACATACTTCCATATTTGAAATTAAAAAAAAAATACATACTCTAATACTACCAAATCCAACCATTAGATAGGACAACAACTTGATAAAGTATCTTCATAAATTAGGATGACTTTCATCTAAGTAATAATGAGAAAGAAAAGTGAGTTTCAATTTGTTTGTTGTCCAAAAATTGAATGTTGGAGTGCTCATGTTGGAGTGCTAAGAAGTTAATGACTAAGCATTTTTAATTTCTTGCTATATATGATGAAACAAAGTACTTTCTCTATTTCTAAACACTACCAGTATTTCCTTTGTGTTTTATAAAAGAAACATTGGTATTATTTAGAAACAAATGGAGTATTTGATATTGATGTTTTTTCAAACAATTTCTTTAAAGTAATTTCTCCAAATTCATCTAAATTAATGCTTAAATCTTTGAAAAAAACAAAATCCCACTATAAACAATCTGATGATATTGAAGTAAATAACACAATTATATAAAGATGTAAGCAAATATGTGCAAATTTAAAAAATATATATGGGTGTTAAAGAATTTAGAAGTAGTAGAAAAACTTTGATATCTTTTTTAAAGCAACTATGAATTAAGGCAAGGTGAACTACTTCCAAGCAAACTTCAATATTCATGATATTCATGATTCATGATTCATAGTATTCATGATTGCAGATTAAACACAAATTTCCACCTTAAGAAAGAATAAATAGGAAAATTTATTCTGTCTTTTCACAAAGATGGGACCTAAACCTCATTTTTGGAAGAAGACAATGCAATGTGATTAGATCATGCCTTTGTTGTCATGACTTTTAGAATGCCTCTATTGTATGCAAAAGTGACAAGAAATCAACATTCGAAATGGAAGATTCTCAAAGTCCACAATCTAATTTCAATGAACTTTTATTGAACATTGAGCATGTCCTCCCTCCATCATGAAATAAGTATCCTATTTGGACCTCATGCATTTTTATAGTTGTATGGAGATTTTTTTTGTTCAACTTTGTTTAGGCTGCCATGAACACATGCAATGTTCTTCATTGATTGTGGTCATATAAAATGTGGACCCTTTTAAATACATGATTTTTTATAACACGATCAATGAAATCTGTATCAAATGTTTTGAACAAAACTTCCTTGGGGACATAGGGAGTATTTATTATCTGCATTTCATCTGCTCAGGTTCGAGGGACTCAACCTTCACACAAGAATTGAAAGGCCTTATAAACGTGCCACTAGAATGCAAAACTGCAATGGGGAGGAACTTACCCTGCGCACGATAATGTTACGTTCAAAAACCAGCCATAAACATCTCGCAGTTGATCATATCGAATCGTAAGTTTATATACAATACTGTGAACATGTGGTGCAGTATACTGCTGAGATTACCAAGCGGCAGGTGAAGTAAATGTCCCCGCATTCCCGAATCTTTATCCGTAAATGCGCATGTTACTCTCATCTACGCATAAATCTGACCTCAGAACACTAACAATCGCATGTGCATCCTACACTAATAAATGAGCCTTAAAAGATCAATCGTTCGAAACCTTATCCAAAGAGGAATTGAATGTTGTGCAATATATCAACTTCCCTACTTTCTGAAAGATTAATTTTACAACACAGACGATGGGAAAAGCGTTTGCAGACCCAATTGTCTGGCTTTTTCTGAATCATCAAAGTGTGGATCATGGGGAAATAATCGGCGTTGGTCAGTGGTAGGGTTGGCCAACCAATGCCAGTAAATCCAGGCAGCACCCACAACTGAAACCATCGATAGGGCCGCCAAACCTCCGAAATATTTCACATCATTGGCCACGATTGCCACCCCCAACATGACGAGTTCGGCTAAACTTGCTAATGATACTTCAGTCGTTCCCACGAGATTTGCTTGCGTTGCCGGAATGGCGGTTTGGAAAATTTGAGCATCCACCATATCATAAGCCCAGTACCCTAATCGGGAGATAACCTGCAGTTGTCACGATCAAAACATTAATTAGATCTTTAATTCCGCAAATTTCCAACCCTCTAGTTGCTCCAGAAGTCCATGTTTCTCTAATATAAGATGTTACCAAAACACCTCCACGTTTAACAAATAGTTGTAATGCAGAATATCTTTGCCTCCTAAGTATCAAAGAAAGCTTCAGAGAGCACATTCACACTTACAGTTAAGAAGAGAAACAAAACAAGTGAACCTTGCTGTCCGAAAGGGTTACTCAAGTATACTGCAACCGCCATAGCAAGCACCAAGGCTTGGAATATCAAAGAAGCAGCACCTGCCTGCTCGTGGACAAAACACAAACCACGTACATATATTAAAATCTAAGAATAAGCATCAGTCCTGTAAAAATAAAGTATTTGTTTCCTATAATAATATTGCATGTAATTTCGCTAATGGATAATGATGAATAAGGATAGCCATGGTACCTTCAAAACACCAAGCTTGCTAATCATCGTAGCTGAGAGAAATGTAGCGGAAAATCCCATGAGTGCACACAACCCTCTGAATAGACCAATTAATGAAGGATTTAATCCTGCAAATTCAACCAAGAACAGTGAATTCTTGGCAGTAATCACTGGGTCAATTTGAACTCCAATAATGTGAAGGAATTCCGAACACATATTTAGAAAATACAATTCAGTGTCATGTGTCCAGGACAAAACTACTCCAATACACATCTCTTTGATAACAACCTATACACAGGTAAACTTCGAGCCCATGATTATACAAAGCAATCGCTAATCAAAATGGAATACAAAAATACCTTGTTGAGTGAGATATGATGTCATCAAACCACCAGGGGCCAAGACAGCATTGAAATATAGAAGCACGTATGCTAAACTAGCAGGTAGAACAGGTTGCGCCAGGTACTGTTTCCAACCCCGTATGACAGCTTGTAAGCCCCCCTCAGCTGCACAGTAAAAGATCCCGTAACAATAGTAAATTAATATGTTGCTGGAGGTCATGGATTTCGAACCCAAATCCTTACGGGCACAGCGGACAGAGACACTTCCAGGAAATAAGCACATTCAAAAGTCTTACAAAAAGCTCTGCATGAAATCTGACTGGCGAAGAATATGAAGCTATTAAGAACATCAAAACTGCCAACCTAGTACCGACACACAGCTCTTAAATGATACCTGCTTCTTCATGCAGTCCGCCTGAATGACTACCCTTCGTCTTGTCCCCAGGATTTGCATGCTTTGGACGCTGTAGAGTTCCCTTAGATCGTTTATCGGTCATGTCTACTAGATTCAGCTGCAAGTATACATGAAAATAATCAAATAAAGTGGTATGTCAAAGCATAGAGCAAGATTTCCCTCAGTACATTTTAATCGCAAAAGAAACATTGAGGTTTGAACCTAATGAACCCAAAATCAGAATTCCTCTCAAGTTCAATATAAAAAAGCCACGATACATACCAAAATAGGAAGAGAGATGACCATCGCTCCCACTGCCAACTTCACACATAGCTTTGGGTCGTACTTAGATAGAAGCAATCCAAAAATGAATGGTCCAGCTATCTGTGAAACAAACACATAGAGGGCTAAAACAATAAGTGGCAGCGTACGGTACGACAACGGTAGAAAATAGATAAATAAGAAAGTTCCAAGAAAGAAAGAATTGTAAATACCTCACACACGAGCTCAACCCTTCGAAGAATAGCATTCGCTTTTGCTAGAGCGATAGGACGGTTAGCCCCTGCAAGCTGCCCAGACAACAACAATGAACCAGTCTCAACAAGGATTCAAATAAAAGCACAAACGAGAAGCCCAAGTTACTAATGAAAGGGATTGTATGATTGATCGGACTCTCGAGACCATATCATTTGATTCATAGACTCGAAAAATTCAAAAAGGGTATAATAATGGACATGTAACGTACAAAAAGCCGTGCCACAATGTACGCAGGACACATGCTGCACACCACAATCAACAACGAAACTTACCAAAACGACCCAATCTCTCTCAAAGGCCACACCAGTAGCAAGCCCGGTCAGTCGCTCCACAGCAGAGGCTGCAACTAGCACCAAAAACCAGGGTTGGAGGAACAAAACGGTGGCTGTAGAAGCTATCGGTGCTGTTCCACTAAGAGCATATACAGTGACTGCTGCTGAAATCAACATAGATAGTGTCTGCAAGATGAATGACAGTACCCGTTGTTAATAGAAAACTACAACTAGAGAGGGGCGATCATCAAGACAAATTTGAATCTGTATAGTCTCAAATTCCTTCTGTGGCAGTATCAAAGCGAGGTAGATGCAGACAATACGTGCTTCACAATGCATGGCAGACAATACGACAACTACCGACCTGCAAGACGCACAAGCCTTTGAAGGCAACCACTCGAGGCATGGAGTCCATCAGAGCTCCTACCCAAGGACCTGCAGCAAATATTACAAGCTGCCACCAAATCAAATGCAACATCAGTATAATTTCACATCGTACAGCCAGATCTGAAAAATGAGGGACAACGTGAACCTAGACCCAGGAGTCGTATTTACCTCATTGACTTAAAAAAGTATTATTTCTAAAACAACTACCAATGGTGCCTACGATCACCTGAATTATAATCATATCTCGGTCAGCCAAAGTCACATCTAGATCATCAGATGCAGTCGTCAGGAATCGCTGCAACTCAAAGGCAGGAGAACCTACCTGGCTCACGAAGCTGACCACAGCAACAGGAAGGAGGGTATGGTGCATCACGGCTATAACAGCAGGCCAGGCAAAGCGCCAAGTGTGCTCCACAAAGCAGGACGCAAAATAGCTGCCAAAGAGGGCTGAACTACGCAAGCAAACCAGCAACACAACACTCCGTAAGAGAGAAAGGCAGGAAGACAGAAAGTACCTGGCCAACAAAGCTGACCACAGCAACAGGAAGCAGAGATTTGTGCAGTTGAGCTACCACCAAGGGTAATGCAAAGCGCCAGATTCGCTCCATAAAGCACGATGCGACAAATGTAGGATACATTGCTGGCATGGCAGCATTCCAACCCCGTCCCTCTTATAAGCCAGCGGCCCTTGTTTTATCTTGGCTTCTACTCCTTATTTCTTTAGACAATATGCGAAACTAAAGACCTATTTATCCTGTGCTGTGTTCCTCTCTCTCTTTGACAGTGCTCATTGCGGGAAGCGTGCCAGATTAAAACAAAACAGTGACTTCTGACTACCCTCGGATGCATCAATATCCCAAGATTTTCACTCACATGCACTACAAAACTAAACAAATGGCCAAACGAGACCCCCTAAGTTTAAGACTACAGCCGCAGCATCTAAAGAGATCGTATTTACTATAACCAAATGCGCGCACTTGTACACGGGATGAAAAAGTAAAAAACACAAGTTATAGAACGAATTTATGCTGCTAATGATCATGACAACTAAGACACACAGCAGTATTCCCCACGGAATTGACTATCTATCAAAATCTTGATTTCGCTAATGAGAAAAGGTGTGAATAAGTCATCGTCATGCAAAAAAAAACCCTACGCAAGGCATTCGATGAGTCAGTCTGGATAGGTTCTCACCGTAAAGACCCTCGGGATGTGCTGGAGTAGCGGCTAACGTCTCTTGCTCTTCCAGAGATTGAACCTGGTGGAAAACAATTAACATAAATCAACGTGCCCAAAATACGTTCAAGGGATTCGAGTGAAACGCATTACTAGAATCGTCCATCCATCCAGTGGGACCTGAACGACCTAGTCACGATCTACAAAGAGAGATTATATAAGGATGGAAAAATCAACTCCAGAGTCTGTTAATTAAAAAGCACCAAGAAACATAAATTTATCACACTGAGACCATTCCAGTAGTTAGATCTGCAACCTTTTCCCTCACAACCTGCAAAACACCATGCAAGATCGAAGTCTGCCAGACCAATCAAGAATATTGAAGAGACAACCAGACGGCAAGCACACGTACCTGCATAGTAGGTAACAAGACTTCCACGACTGCTTCGTCCTCAAGCGGAAAGATCCCCTGCTTTGCTTCTTCTAAATCGCTTGCGAACACTGGATTCAACCCATTTTCATCGGTAACTACTTGAATCACTTCAGCACCATGATCTTGGTAGAAGCACCTAGAAGAGGGATAGCCAACGCTCCGCCTACGGCATCAAGAACACCACACAATTTAAAGATAAGAAAACTCTCAGCAGATCCAGCGGTTCGACAACACTACCCCAACCATCGTCGAGCCAAGGAATAGTACTCAGAGAAGAAAAAGAAATTCAGAAAAACATGCGAATAGACACGACACGCCGAAGCTCAGATGTTCCATCACAAGCTCCGAAAATGAAGCTCGCGAGATCTCTCCAGCAAATTGAACTAACGGTTCCGAAGCCAAAATACAGGTGAGACATTCGACCAGGCGTTCAAAGAGAGAAAGTTCAAGAATCATATCACACCTGAAAGCAGACCTTAGGCCGCCGTGTAGCCGCTCCTGATGAATAATTTGAAGATTGTTATATCTCCAACCTTGACTTCCGAATAAAATTCCACCCGAACGAGCCCTTGCAGCCACTTCCGGCACGGCGTTTGATTTCCGCGGCGATGGGTGCAGCGAGGGGCGCAACAACGAATGGATCCCCATACTTACAGCTCCTTAGTATTCTCTCGTCCAATTGCGCGGCCCTCCAAGAGGCCAACCCTACGCACACCACTCTGACCATCCAGCACCTCTCTTCTCGCACGTCGAAAACACCTCGAATTAACAACCTCCTCTCCCACTGCTAGACACTCGCTTAGAAACTGCTCAGCGTTAACACGTCCCTGTAGAAATCACCGAACAACTCCTCCAAACTCCTCACACCGGAGCCACGCACCGCAATAACCACCTGATGACACACCTTTTCTCCCATAGACTTCTTCTCACCAGAAAATACAACGCTTCAACAAAATCTTGAATACAAAACCAAGAACCTCCTCAAAGAACACAAAGAACCACGCCCCGCTTCTTTCGGTTCCGCTACAGCAGTCACTACGAAAGAATCACCAAGAATCACCGCTCAATCTCGGTCGCTGAAAAGAACTCCATCCACATTCCACAGTAACCGCTCCAAATCAGTTCTCCACATCAAATGCACTTGCGCTTCAAACGACAACGTCCCGCCGGCTCCGGACTCCTTTCAAACCTCCTTTCAAACCTACTCTCCGCACTCGAATTCCAAGCTGCGTCCCAAGTAGATAACCAAATTGCATCCCAATGCGAGACTGGCAGTGTTATCCACAATGTGCAGTTTCGCAATTCGGGTCAATTGGTTTTGAACGAGCAGGTGATGAGGCCGTCAGGAAGAACGAAGCGGTATAGGGTAGAGTGTGGCGCTTGTGTGGTCCCGGGACCGGCGCGGGCCGGGATCGGTGGAAATGATGGGATGGGCTAGCTGCTGTGTGGCCACTCTCCGGGCCACTCATCGGTGAGTGGGCTGCGCGGGGTCCGGTCGCCGCTCTTCGGCAGTTGCTCCTTCTCTTTCTTTTGTCCTCTTTAATATCACATCATGTGTTCATCTACTATATGTAAGGGATATTATAATAATAAGAAATTTATTGTGAAAAATAATTCAAGGCCAACTGCTTGATTCAAGCAATCCTAATAAAGTCAATCCAAATTAAAAAGAAGAAATTGCCTTAATCTTCTTCATAAAGGTCATAAATTAATTGTGGCAAAACTAAGGGGATATCCTAGTTTCAAATTTTAGAACAAAATTTATGCAAATCAAGCATTTCCATGCATTTTCATTGCATAATGGACGTTTGTGTATCACAATATGCAATTATTGTTCCAAATACAAAGTTTTATTTTAGGATTTAATATCTTTCATTCCATTTACAAAACATAAAGAAATCTTGTATGCTTGCAATCCTATTTTATTAAAGTTTTATGCAAATAATTGTTAAAATTTCATCATTTTTATTCCTAGGTTTATTTTTATTTTTATTTTTGTTAATAAAAGCATTGAGTTTATTATGGTTTCAAAACTTCATGCTTGCAAGTTGAGTTTTCAATTAAAATTCTAATTTTCAAGTTGAGTTTTCAATTACAATATAGTACCAATTAACCCCTAAAAGACTGTCTGTTTCCTCGGAGGACAATTTGGGTCCGGGTAGGTTCCTATTGTCTCAATTTGTAGTGAGTTTCTTTGAGATTTTTTGAGGTTGTGTAGTTTTGCGAGAGCTTTGTGAATATATAATTTTTGTTTCAATTGGATGTTAGATGAAAAAGTTATGGCCCAATAAGCAAGAAATGGATATTGGCGGGTAGTCCAAAAAATATCACAAAAAGTCAAAATAATTTTTTCTGAATATTTTTTTCTATAGTATTATGTTTTGTCTGTACGTGAAGCTTTGATTCATTCTATTTGGAATAGGGATGAGGAAGTTATGGACAATCTTAGTTTTTTAGGCAATCTAAGCATCTTCAAAAAAAACCTTTTTGTCCAACTTTGAATGCTAATATCTTCCAATCCGTATGGTCAAATTTGATGAAATTTTTGCTATATGATCTCAGACAAGTTAAATACAAGATCTTATGGTTAGATTTCCAAAATTATTACTATTTTGGTTTCCTTAAATGAACACAATAGAAGTGGTAGTTTTGAGTGGTTTTTGACAAAAAATACCCTCGGGACTTTAGGGGTTAAATTAGTTTCAAATAGTAGTCCATCATTTTGTAGTGAAATTAAACTTTGGTGCACTAATAGGACAAATGGACATTCCATAATTGTGATTTATTATCATTTTGTAATCAAATTTATTCCAAAATTTTAACCCCTAAGTACCTAGCGCATATTTACCCTTTTGAACTCATTCCAATCAAACAGTCACCCAAAACAATGTTTTATGAGAAAACATTTGGACCAATGTTTTATGAGAAAACATTTGGACAAATGTTTTGATCATACCATTGAAAAGATTTTAATTGTCAAATATGACAACCTTTCAAATACAAAAGGCCATATTTGAGGCGCTTGGATGTTCAAGGGTTTTGGACAAATAAGATAGTTCTTTCTTCCCACAAACAATAGCCACTAAACAAATAGAATGAAATGATGTTTAGTAGAAAAATGTAAAAAAAACAAGCATCTACTCGATGATTGGAAAGGCTTTGTCATAGTAACATAGGCTCACCTTCCAAGTATGATAGCTATGCAAATAATCAAACTTCCTCACTTTACTCCTTATTGCAATAGAAAGCCTCCTCTCCTTTGGTCCAAAGCAAGGGAAGGGGGGAGCAATTTTTAGCTAGAAAACGATGATTTTTTTAGGGAATATTGAGGCAAGATATTATTGCCTTTTCAGCGGATGAAATTGAAAAATACTACTAAAACTTGGGATGATGTTGCTCTGTTTTGGATGGAAAAAAATCATCCATATATTGTAGGTTTCATCCATTTCTATGGATGTGACTAGCTTCTTCCCTACAGTGAAGATTGCTTTTAGCACTGCCTTTAACCCATTAAGGACCGGTCAACCATTCTGTAGTCGATTTGGGTCCTTTTGGGTTTGTAGAGAGAGCATGTCAATGAATTTGATGACATGGCAAAGGGGACGGGTCTGGGGAATTGGGAAGTGAAGAGTTTAGGACAATAACTAGGCCAATCTGAGGTGGCATGTGGCCAGAGGGTTAAAAAAAACAAGACAATAGGGGCTGAAATTACACCAAGATTTGCTAAAAATTCCTGCTTTACATGACACCTTCACCAAAAATTTCAATGCTAAATCCTGTATCATGTGCAACACTTCCATCCGTACGATTAGATCTCCGATAGGCACTTGCATTCAAAAGTTTTAAAATTGCTCCCAATTGGCCATACAAAAGATTGCCCCCCTCCCCCCAAATCAACCACGGTCCTTAATGAGTTAAGGAATGAAATGAAAAAAGAACCTGGTCCAAAGCCACTAAATCAATTACTGTACTATGGCCACTCTGTAAAACAGCAATTCTGCTAACCATTTTGCAAAATCTGAACCACAGCAGTTGAGGAAGGAAGTCTCAGACACAGACCCCAGGAGCCAAAGATGAATTGATCCGCAACTCGGCACAGACAGTATGGTGTCGATATAGCATATGAGAAAAAGAAGATGCTACTCCGTATTACTACGAAGTTGACTAACAAGGGAAGAAACTCTTTGGCCACTCCCCCAAAAAAGAATGGTACAGGAACAAAATCAGTGTAATCCCCCACCAATGAGGCAGTCCTGATTTTGGGCCGCCATCCAGCCACACCCGATCGAGCTTCAAAACACACGCAGTTCTAGCTAGACTTTCTGTGAAGCGAACTCTTGCGGCCAATGAAAGGCTGGCCGATGTGGAGCAACGGCAACCCCGACTTTTCCTACGCAAAAAGCACGCAAGCCCCAACCACAGAGAAGAGTTCAGAGTTCTGACTGGCGCTACTTTCAGTTACTTGGGGGCCTACCTTTGGAAGTTGGAGCCATCCATCATCATGTACGTAAAAATCAGAGTTCTGATGGCTTCATGTAAGTTCAGTTGCCCTGCAGCACAGCAAGATTTGACGATTGTAGTCTGAGGTAGAGTGTTCAAGAGCCGCACACAAGTTGTCGTCCCATCGATCTAGACTAGACTACAGTAGTTTGGATCGATCGGCATATTCCATCGAACTTGAAAGTCCAAACATACTGACACAGAAGCGAACCGAAGGTCGGTCTGCATCTCAACCATCGAATTGTAGGGCGGTTGTGAAGGGACTGAAATGGAAATGACCGAGTCAGAATCCATGCACGCTGACACAGAGTCTACTCTAGTGCATTTCCAAAGGCGGGACTGTTGCCAGTGAGTGAGAACCAATTAACCCGCAAACGATGCTGAGGACGTTTTTCGGCTGATTGAATGGCAAAGAATCTCTCCCGCCATGTAGGACAGAAGTGCAACTATTCATCCTCCAAATTTGGTGTGAAAAAGGAAGGTCTTCTATAGTAGTTTGATTTCCAATGAGTGCTTTTGCATTTTTTTAAACCAGCAACTCACACGGTACTGAAATAGATCATTTCCATGGTGATCAGCTCGTTGTTTGAGGGTTAAGAAAATGAAGTGTAGGTCAAGCAATTATTCAATTGTAGGCGATTGTGTGGAGTCCAACCTCGTTAATACATTAAGAGGGTTTTTTAGAATAATTCTAGTTTGAGGGTCTAAAATGTTTGAAGTTGCGTGTTGGATTGGGAGTAGCAATAAGGTAGTAAGTTTGCTCTTAAAGCGATCATTTAAAAGTTGATTGCCTTTTTAGGGAAACTAAACTCCTTGAAAGTATTTTCAATAAATTTTCATGCGAAAGAAAATGGATTTGGCATCTAGCCAAAGTCATTTTATAATTTTTAGCCCTTTTGTGGAATTAATTACAAATTTTTGAAGTTGAAATGCAGTGGTCATTATAAGTGACCACCTTCTGAAATGTACATTGTTGGTGCATTGAAGAAAGTGAAATGTACCTCTCTACTATGATCACCTTTAGAGCATGGGTGCTTTTAGAATAAACTAGTTTAGAAGGTGTCAAATGTGATAGGTACTTTGTAATTTTATGAAAAAAGAAGAGGAATAAGGGCTCAGAGCTACTAATCACATGCCACTTAGTTTGCTGTTTTTAGTTTATTGAACATTTGTTCATTATTTTGGATGAACTTCATTAGTATTGTAGCAATGAACATTTGTCGTAGAAATTCTTTTGTATATAATTGTGCTCTTTTTCCTTGATCAATACACAAGTTTTTATCTTAATTGGTGAGCTGTGTCAACAAAGTATTAGGACAAAATTGAAGCACATTGTTAGCCCCTAAAGTCCCAAGGCCATTTTTCTATAATAAAAAAACACTCAAAATTGCCATTTCTATTGCATTCACCTAAGAAAGCAAAAAAAAGAACTTAAAAATAAATAAATCTAACCATAGGATCTTGTACTTCACTTGTTTGAGATCATGTGGTAAAAATTTCATCAAATTTTACCGTACAGATGAGAAGATATTAGCATTCAAAGTTGGCCAAAAAGGGTTTTTTCAAGAACATCCTTAGATTGCTTGAAAAACAAGATCGCCCGTAACTTTCTCATTACTAGTCCAAATAGAATAATTCAAAGTTTTATATATAGACAAAAATATAATGTGTTAGAAAAAAAAATTAATTCTGAATTTTTGTGATTTTTTTCGGGTTGCCCGTCGACCTCTATTTTTGACTTTTTGTGCAATTACTTTTGCTTCCAGGCACTAATTGAAATAAAGATTCTATTTGAAAGAAGCATATGTTTCTTTTAGCTTTACACAAAGTTTTAGTAAATTATGATGAATATTGAGACCATAAGAACCTTCACAAAGTCGCATTTTAGCCCCCATAGGACCAATGGGACTTTAGGGGTTAATTCTGGCATAGTAGTGAAGCTCTACTCCTAAACTTGCAACACATAGTGAAGCTCTATTCCTAAGCTTGCAACATATAGTGAGGATAGAATTATTTGCAATACATGGTAAAGTTTTGCTTCTACTTTGTAGAACAAGAGAGGGTTAAGTACATGACAAGAATTCAAACAATGATAGAAAGCTCAACATTGCTTTCAAAGAAGGAGACAAACTAAAATGTTTGTCTTATTACTATATATCGAGGTACAAAGTGAGAGCTATATTGAAGGGCAAGTATTAGTGGGCCATCACAAAAAACAAATTCCAAACCCCTACAACATTTCTAGCTATGATTGACAAAAAAACAATTGTCTAAAGCCTAATTCAAAAAGATGAAAGTTACACCTTGTAAACTAATCATCTTATCTATATCTGGTGATTTCATTGATGTGATTGCAAAATTTCTTGATGCCTAGATCCAACGTTGGTTTGGAAAGCTTTAAAAGACCACCTTTAATAGTGCAATCAATAACAAATTTTGAGTTTCATAAAGCATTTTTAATTCCTCAAGTTGATCAAAGGACTGGCTCACCGAAAAGTACATTAAAGAGACAAGAGGGTTCCAAAATTGATTTAGCAACATTGGTAAGAAGCTGTCTAGTCAAAATATGGACCAATTTGTACTTAATAAACTACGACTTCTATATAAGAGCATAATCCAAATACTGACCTACTTGAATGCATTCATGACATTTGAGAATTTTAAATGCAAGTTTGCTCTCTAAAGCTTACAAAAAAGAACACCAAAACCAACATTTAAGAGATGATGAGGGCACAAGGTCCTAGCAGCTAGCTTCAACAAATAACACTACTACAAAATTCAATGATAAAAAATAACATAATTTTAATTAAAATGTGTTAATTGCATTTGTTGTTTTGGACAAAATTGAACTGAAATCTATTGTTTTTTTCACTTGATTTTGTCCAAATTCAAAAATAAAATAGAATAAAAAATAAAAAATTTGGTGCCCAAAATTTTCACTTAGCGGAATTTTTTGATTTATGTATTTGGGCAACCACTCAAGCAACTCATGGTTGCATGTCATGTTGAAACCATAGACCTTGTGCATGTAAATGCAAGCCAAACCCTAAGCCCCTAACCATCAAACCACTATTAGAATTTACTATACAATAGAGTTATTTTTTTCTTATTTATGCATTTATTTACGGTGTTTTTTAAACTCAATAGGCTTTGGTGGCCAATTTGTTATAGAAGAATAAAAAAATTCAAAAAAATTGAACTACAAAAAATTGTAAAATCAAGATAAATTTTATTTCTAAAATCCGTTTGAGATTTTGAGTCTCTAATCAAAAGTTATGAACAAAATTTAGAGAAGATGTTTGAGAATGTAAAAAAAAATGTTCCTTCCAATCCTTCTCTGAACTTTGCCCATACTAATAACTTTGGGTTGGAGTCTCAAAATGTCAAAAAATAAATTTGGAGATGAAATTTAACATGATTTTACAATTTTTACAATTCAAAGAATTATAATTAAAAGAAAAATTCTATTATACCAAAATGGGCACCAAAGTCTACTAAGTTTAAAAAATACCAAATTGTGAATGATTAAATTTATAAAAAAATAATTTTATATAAAATTCCAATTATAATGTTTTAAACATCATCCAAATGAGAAAAACTTATTACAAATGCTTTTAAGTCAAAATTGTATCCTTGTATGCCTTTCAACTTTTGGAATTATGTTGACAATTTTGTTAAAAGTATGTATAAAGAATTTTAGACCCATGGGATCTAACTGTCATGGCTTTCTAAAATTGTCCATTACTAAAAGAAAAGGATATTTTGAGACATAATTCTTTAATCTCAATTTGGATTGGTCTAAAATTTTCTAGGCATTGAGCTAGTAGTGAAATATACTTTTGACAAAAAATTCATAAGAATTGTATTCAACAAATATTGCAATTGAAAGGACCTGTTTTTAAATTTGTTTACCAAGGTAATAGCATGCGACTTTCAATAAAAAGAAGGTATTGACTATTGTAAAATTGTTGCTCCAGTTGTTAGATGACCAACTATTTGTACAATATTGACTTTGGTAATAAAATGTATCACATGTGTTACTACAAATGGATGTTATCACTTATCATTGTTCTCTGAACATAATACTCAATGAACAGATTTTTATGGAAATACCAGATGTTTTTTTTTAAGCAAGAGACTCAACAAAAATATGTAAGATTAAAAAAGTCTTGTACAAATTAAAGCATACTATAAAGGCTTGGTGCAAATGAATTAATTTATGGCTTCTCAAATAAAGATTGATTTGCAATAACAACGGTCTAAATTATTTTGTATTATTCAATAAAGGATGGTAAATGAATCATCTCGTTCTTATATGTGGACAACATGTTGCTTAAATAAGACAAGTAGAAAGCAATAAGAAAAATCAAATTTGAACTTCCAAAAGAATTTGAGTGACCAATTTTGAAGAAGCAAGCAATTCCTTAGGAGTCAAGATTCATAGACAAGACAACGGTATATTCGTCAACTAGAAGGGATACATAAAAAAGTTGTGCACAAATTTGATTTGCAAGAGTGCAATTCCACCAAGCTTCCAATGGATCCTAATATGTACTAAAAAATCTGATCAAATGACTTATTGCTCTCTTATTGGTAGCTTGATTTACTTATCAAATACACACCTTGATATATGCTATGTAGTGAGCTTTGCTGCGAGATACATGGAGCAACCGAGACTGTGCATTTTCAAGAAACTAAAAAAATATTATGCTATTTAAGCGGAACTCTTCACTACGGAACACTTATACAATTTAACAACAACAATTTGTATAACACTTATATTAATGCTAATTGAAGGAGATTCCTAGATTCACGACACTCAAAATTTGGAATTTTTTAAGAGATCGGCAAATTAAGTATTATCTAGAATAGTATACCACAACCAATTTTATTTTTTTCAACTCTTGAAGTAGAATATTGTGTCTCAACTCATGCAGCTAAAGATATACTATATTTTTAAGGACTTCTAAATAAATTGGGATTAGATACAATAGAAGTTGCACCATTTCTAAGCAATAACCAATCATGCATTAAACTTGTCAAAAATCCTATAATGCATGCAAGAATCAAGCATATAGGGATTCAACAACACTAATAAAGGCAGTTTTAAAAGATGGAGTTGTACAAATAAGCCACAAGCCTACGACAATGCAACATATTGATTTTTAGACAAAGTCAATTAAAAAATAAATAAATTTGTATAGAATCTAGAGAATGCAAGGATAGTTCCTCCATCCCAACTCAAAATTTTGCTTTTATCCATTGAAAAGTGAACCAACCATCGATCCATAGAGTCTTCTTCAATCCTTGTGTCTAAAATCAAGAGTTCTTGGATTTTTCTTATTAGTCCTATTATCCCACTACTAATCTAGGTTATCAAAATATTGACTCCAACAATGATGCTAGTATGTGAGTATCAAAATGCGAGCATATGAGCCTTGAGCATATGTATGAATAAATATCCTATGACCATTGAAGGCGATAATAACATAAACACATATAATATAAGTATCCTATGATTATGAAAGGTTTTTAGAATATAAACATCTATAATAAAGTGTATATATAGTCTTCTAGGCTCATGATCCTAAGCGCACATAATAGCACCCCTTCTGCCTCCAATATACATCATCTATCTCACTTGTTCCACTATTGCTTGAACATTCTTTGTGAGAAAACCTAGATAAAGTATCATGAGAAACTTTAGATAAGTTATTGCTCAACATAACTTTGAATTCGTTTTCTTTTCCTAAACTAATAACAAATAATAGAAACAAGTCTCAAATACCTTGTCGCACAAACGTCAAATTGCTACAATAAGAAGCCAACGCAACAACAATATGAGCTCAATTTGCACCAAATTCTCAAAAATAGTCTTTGCTCTCCCAAATAATTATACTCATCAAAATTCTATGCTGAATTTTGATGAGTATAATCATTTGGGAGAGCAAAGACTATTTTTGAGGACAATATTCACCATCAAAAGTTTGTCAAAATGTTCACAAAAAACATAATTATATCAATCGGAAGTACAATAAAATGAAAATTTCTACAAGCACTACGTTAAGAAAACAACAATGGGGATAATGAATGAGGAAGGCTGTTGAAGAATAACGCTCGCAACTATTAGTCACACGCCACCTTGCACCTCTGAGTTTAATGAAGATTTGTTCAATTTTTGGATGAACTTTGTTAGTACATACCGTAGAATCAACCAATTAGTTGTAGAATTTTTTTTGTATATAATTGTGCTCTTCTTCTTTGATACACAAGATTATTATCTTGAGTACTGAGTTGGTTTCTAATCATAAAGCATGTCTCTAATAACAACACATGAAGTTGGATTTTTCAATTTTGAAAACCATTTAACAAGGATAAACTAGTGGATGTCAAGATAGGATAATAGAGAATGGGCTTAGTAGATGACAAATGATTCCTACAAAGGTGGAAAAGAGACCCTATTAAGAAAGATGTGAGGCTGGATGTGAGGTTGCTCATTCTTTGAACTTTAGTAAGTGCATGTTGCATGATTTGCACGTGATCAATTATATATATATGAAAAAGATAAATTAAAAATATGTACATCTATCTTGAATTTAATCTTTCTTTTCTTTTCACATATAGATTATCTTTAATTCAAAAGTTTTGATTGAAGTCAAAAAATTCACTCACTCACTAATTTTACTCCCACTTGAAAATCACTTCTCTCACTTGAATTACTTGTGATTGACCAAATCAATTTTAGAACACAATCAACACTATAAGAAAAAGAGGGGTTCTGCAACTACGGGTTTTTGAGTTGCAGTGGACACAATTGCAGTATAGTTGCACTGTAGTTGCACGCAACTACAGTGCAACTACACTGCAACTAGACAGAGTTTTTGTCCACTGCAACTCAAAAACCCGTAGTTGCAGAACCCCTCATTTTCTTGTAGTGCAACAAGCACATACTAGCCAATTAATACACGGGGGATCTACCAACAATAATTCCCCTATTGAGATGGATAACCACTTTCAACATTAGAAGAATTGTTGAATACTACAAGAGTATCACATGACAAATTTTGTGCAACAATAAAAATCTCCAAATATGAAAGTGACTATTGTTAACCCTAGAAGGATGCAACCCCTAATTATGACCAAGGTAGACTATAGAGTTCATCCTTTTGGTTATCGTGTGAATCATTTGCTTAAAAAATTGTAAAAACACTTAGTCATTGGAAGTCAAACTATTGTAGAGGATCCTCTCTTTTCACAACAAAATTCCAAGGATGAATAATTGCACTTTTGTCTTATTGGAAGGATTCTTTGTCATCTGTCGGATAAAAAACATCGTCGTTGGCATTTAAGGGTTAACCCCAATTGTGTTTGTTCTTTCCAAACAAGCAACAAAAGAATTCATAGTAGCTCAATTATGTTATCCAAGCTCATGTTCTAAACTACAATGGGATACCGTTGAATTATGAATTTTTGGATCTTCTTGAAATTAAGAATACTTTGGAAAGCATGTGTGTGCTCAAAAATGAACGAAATTTTGAATTTTGAATTGCGTTGGAATCACACTGAAGTCTAATTTATCATCATTACAAACACATACATGTAATTGAAAATCGTACAAAGAGTTTGATGTTTCCTATACACTATGTACTATCTAATGTTGCCAACATTTGTGAAAATTACAACTTATATTCAATGATACATATATGAAATGAACCTTCACAATTGCTTTAGAGATACTTATTTTCATACCACTTGCATTGCTTGTATGATTTCGTGCTTGTTCTTCACCCAAATGCAAAAGAACTTTGACTATCCTCCCAAAATTCTCTGTGAAATGGTAGATAGTGTACAAAAGGAATCCAAATTGTTGTATAATTTTTTATTATTCATTTTTCACTTGTTATGACACTTCATTACAACTCCAACGCAATTTGCAGTTTCAAAATCAGTTCTTTTTTTAAGCACAATAGAGCTTTCTAAAGTTGCTGAACTTTCTACTGACAACTGACTGAAAATTTCATAAATGAGCTGTACCCCATTGTGGTTGACCATGGTATCCAAGCATCCAGGTCAATTCAAGAGACAAAGCAAAGCTGACCCGGTAGGACCGAGGATTCATGGTTTGTAAACGACCAATTCAATTGATCATACTGTGAAAAGCATAATGCACTTTTTGACCAACGCAATGTTCTTCACATGATTAAAATTTTAAAAAGAAAACAGTCCCATCTGACCCACTCCGATCTGCAAAAAAATCAAGAGGCTCGATTTGAACCTTTGGTCCTTCACGGTCAGACACCGGAACAATCAATTAATACCCAAAATTACTTCATACTCACCCCAGATACCCCTAAAAGTCATTCATTTGAGAGGTGCGAATCGTGCAAAAACATATTGATACTTATCTGAAGGCCGCTTGAGCACAGAACACTGGCCATTCTACTGACACAGAAAAAGCCCTTAGATGAAGAGCCTAAGAATTTATCAGAGTATCTGTATCTACTCATAAAGCCCATCTGCATTCATGTCGTCACTCCTTTAGACGACGGAAGCACAGCAAGGTCATATTTGGTAAGCCCCGTAACCTTGCATAATTTCTCAAAAAGCATCGTTTGCTACTCCTTCAGACATGACAGGAAGAGCAGTTTCAACAATTTCAAGGATTCACCGGTTACCTGCTTCAGCATTAGCAAACTTTGCGACGAGGAATCAAACTCTGCAGCTTTTCACAAGCATCAGTCAAGGAATTCTTCAATGTCAGACAGGTCTCATTTTCAATTTAAAAAAAATTCAATTACGTTATAAAGCTCCCATCAAGAGGTGGCAGCCATAAATCGTAAACCCTGGACCTAGACCCTAAACCCTCGTTACGAAACAACCCGTCTGCGACTCACTAACAAATATACGTACCCTGCTTCAGCAGTGGCGATTGTTGCAAAGAGGAATCCAACTCTGCAGCTTTCCACAGCATCAGCCAAGGACTTCTTTGATCCAATGCAGGTCTCATATTTGACAAATACTTCAATCACGTCATAAAGCTCCCGTTAAGAGGCGGAAGCCATAAACCCTAAACCCTGGACCTGTACCTCAAACCTTTGTTACGAAACTACTGTGCAGGAGATTGAACCCAAGCAAACTCCTCCGCATAACCCTTAGCCACACCTGCGCTGCAAGAGCGCTCGCAAGCGTACACGGCAATAGTTCCCCAGTCCAGAGAATTAGCCACATCCTTGAACTGCAAGTGGTTCAGCAGCTGAGGCAACACCTGAAACTCAAAAATACGTTGGCTGCCACAGTAGGTGCACGGCGGGATGTCGGCACTCTTCGGTTGCCCATTCACTGAGCTCCACAAGGGCTTTGCTAATGGAGAACGGCAATACCTCAGTACTTGACGCGGTGCCCTTCCAATCCTGGCGAGAAAAGCTGCCCACAACTGCATATCTGCCGAAGCTTCATGCACATCCTCCATATCAGCAGCTGAAAACTCCTCCCCAGATGCTCGCCTCTTCTCGTAATCTTCAAGGAGCACCTGCCCTTTCGTTTTCGTCGGTTTCAAGCTTTGTCCATCGCTGTCATCCTCGTCGCCTTCGTAATTGTCTTCCTCGTCAACCACAAGCTCCATCTCTGGGAAGAGCTTCTCAGTCACAGGTCCTGGAATGGGAGTAGTGTCCACCTCGTTGCCTTCTTTCCTCGAGGCTTGCACTTGCCGGCAATACGCAGCATGGCCGCCTCGCCAGTGCTCCACTTGGTGACTCCGGGAACAGTACTTGGCTTGTTTGCAAGCAGCGCATGCTTTGTGCCCTTTCCATGTCCCGCACCACGTACACAACGCAGCGCCGTCGCATGTCGGCAGGTCCTCCTCGCCCACGGGCGGAGAGTACGAGTAGAACGGGTTCGTTCGCGGTAATTGACTGCGAAAGATTTTCACACTGCGGCGTGGATTCTCTTTCTTGCCCTGATGCTGCTGGTCCTGCTCTAGGCAGGCCACGTTGGAGCAGATGAAAACGAACAATGTCCGGTGAAATGCTTCGCTCAGGTCATCGATGGGCGCGTACACCTGCAACAGAAACTCAAGGGGACTCTCGCAGATTCCACAAGTGGTTTGAGCCCCGGAAGGAATGTTTATCGGGTCCAACCACGCGGGACAGCCGCCAAGCTTGCTTGGTAAGTGCTGCCTCGCAAGCTTCCATTTCTCCTCGATTGGCTCCACGAACCCTAACCCTACTAACAGATCATCAGCCTCCTCGTCATCATCCCCTGCTTCGGCATAGTTACGTGATCCATCGATTTGAAGGTCTGAAATCTCACGACTGAACTCCACTTCATCCTCGATCTCCGTCAAGATTCCCATCTCGTACCAAATCTCAAGAACGCTTCCAAAAGGAACCCAATAACAGAATGCTCCGAATAGCGTCTATTACCGTCTACATCAATCCAATCGAAAAATACAGAATCGAAATTATTTCAAAAACATTGGAATAATCATCAAAATTTCAGAAAAGCGCAAATACTCAAAAAACACGCCTGTTCAGAGATGTCTCCGCAACACATTAACTTCAAACCCCAGGATTTAACCTCCAGACTGTCCGCCCTCACAACAGGATAAAAAAACATGAAAACGAGAATCAATACCTACACGAAAAAAAACCACAAATCAATTCACAAAAAGGACGCGCAGAGCTTGGCAACAACCTGAAAACCAACCCAATTTTCCGATGCGTGTCGTTACAACCAAAATACAGAGCTCCAAATCAGAGTCTAAATCTTCAAATCACCATGCAAAGATGCAAATAAGCATACAACTACTATACGACAGACGAAAAATGAAAAGCATGAAAAACTTTGCGCACAGAAAACCACGTGCAATATCTCAATTAGGCCATCCTCTCCACACCATCTGCTCCAAGCAATTCACCGTCAGACATAACACTTAAGACATTTGACACAAAATAAAAATGACAAAGCTCACAAACCAAGTAGAATTGGGGAAATCCAACAAGGTCGCCGCAGTAGGATTTCGCCACGACGAAGACGAATATCTGCAAGCGTAAATTCCAATGCTTTTGAGGATCAAATAGGCGGCGTTTTCGTCAACCCTTGAGGGAGTCGACTTCGGGAGCATCGCAGCGTCGTCACCTGAATTGAGACCTCGAAACAGGCTCTGGATGTTAAGCCTCTCACGACACCTCGATATGGATCTCAAAATTTTGAAATTAGAGGCAGGTATTGGCAGACTTCCATGTGCAGGCGAAGTTGGATAAGGCCCAAGTCATGATTGACATTGGTAATCAAAACAACACTAATAAATGCAATTTGTAGACCACAAGAAAAGGCGGTCGCGAGGGCATTTCATACTACATCCTAAATCCCAACTTTTCAAATCTCAACTTCTTTGGGTTTGTAGAAGGTGAATAAAAAATAATAAATGTGAGACTTGGGGTTCATATAATAAAGGCCACAATCCCAACTTGTTTCTTGTGTATATTATACATAAATTAAGTGCTCAAAAAGTCAAAAAGTCATTTTTGGGGCACTTTGGCATCATATTTGCAATGGACAGGATTGGAGAAAATTTAGCCTACTAGAATGCCTTATGTAGTATTATTCTCCTCCTTTGATATTCAAAAAAATTATTGGGACTTAGAGGTTGGGTTGGGTTTTCATTTTGGCTAAGGTAGGTGGCTCAAAAAGCGACACTTTAAGGGCTGTTGGACCTTTTTGCTGGTTTTCAGATGTCCGAAAATATTTTCTCATATTTTTCACTTGAAGAAAAATTGATGCGGAACCTAACACAAGTGGTTTCATATTTTTTGGAGCATTTATGAATTACTTATGAATTTTCAAAGTATTTTGCCATAGGCACCTATTTTTGATCCTAAGTCTTGCAAAACTCACTCATGTGCAGTCTGAAAAAAAATATGGCTTGACCAAAAACAAACACTGCGACATTCAAAAAGTAATACACAAGGTTCCTAAATGCGACCCTTACTAAACTTAAACGGATCCTACATTCTTTTTACATTTGTAAAAAGACAATTGGGCAATCAATTCCCATTTAAAAAAATTAAATGGACATACTCTGGCTTTGAAATGAACCCTCTCTGGCTTTTATTCCATCCATAGACAACCTTTAATTATGCAACACTATACACTAAGAGAGATTGGTAGTCCATTTTAAAACCATTTACTCTCCATTTCACAACTCCCTATATGACTGTTTGAAGAAGAGGGTCACATTTTGAGCCACTTACCTTAAACCCAATTTGACTTCCAAGTCCCACTTACTTGGTGCAATCACAAAGAAGGATTAGGAAATGACTAGGAAAAGATTGTAATTGTAGTCATTTCCTAGTCATTTCTAAAGTTGTTTCCCAATTGTCTTATATCAATTGTCAAAAGTATCATTAGATTGGACATATAAGATTTGTAAGTTGTTGTATGAATTTTGTTAATAGAATTCTAAGATTTTTTACAATTTGTAGACTTCTACAATCTATAGAAATCTAAAAATATTTAAAATTCAAATTTTTTCAAAACCTATGAAGTTGTAAAGATTTTTAAACTAGTAAAATCTATAAAATACCAATATTCAAAATTTTGAAATCTAGAAAAGAAGATAGATTTGAAATTTATAAATTTATAAATCATTGAGATTAGACTTTCAAAATCTACAAATCTACAAATCACAAACAAGTTGCAAATGAGTCATAGACGAGTCATAATGAAATTACGGATGAGCTACAATGAAGTTATAGATGAGTCACAATGAAGTCAAAGATGAGTCACAATGAAGTCAAAGATGAGTTACATTGAAGTCAAAGATGAGTCGCAAACAAGTCGCCAACAAGTCACACAACTAGTTGATTGAATGACCGACCTCGTATGGCAACAAATTTGTATGTTATTGCATGAGTGGTGGACTTTCAATGGTGCAATTTCACATTGTTGGAAGTATATTTTGAATCGACCTTGAAGTATAACTTCCACTCTTACAAATGCTACGAAAAATATCACCAAGAATAGGAAATTGCCAAATTAGACCTTTAGGATTCTTGGTGAATAAAAGCTCGTTTGACATTCAATGTAGATTGTCTTGTACAAGTAAATCAATTCAAATATTGCCTCAAGGGCTTTTAAAATGGTTATTATGTAATTACATATCACCATACTCAACACATCGCATAGCCAAAATTGTCAATCAAAACATCAATCAAAATCAACACAAAAGAGTGTCAAAAACACCCTTTCAAGTATCTCTCAACACTTACACTCTTGGAGTAATAACCATTTTAAAAGCCAACCATTAAGTACTCCATATCTTAGTTGACAAGAACAAAGAACCAACTTCTACATTGAGTTCTTAAATGACTAGGGACTCCTTAAAACCACAACATGGGCTAAAGAAACCATTGTAGATTACTAAATAACATACTGTGATATGCTTTAACACTAGATGTTACATCACTTAATATGGTGGAGCTCATTAGTTGCAAAAGTCATCTAAATCAATGAAAAATTGTCCCATTTTTCAGTGATGATGTAAAATAAGGTCATTTGCTTTTGTAATTGTAAAAAATTTGAAGCCTAAAATTGCAAAAGATCTAGAAAACTAATTAGATGTAGCTAATTATCATTTTCTCATTTTTATCCTTCGGAACTTCAATTATTGAATGAACCCTTAGTTAACCAAGCTAAATCTTAACCTCTGAAGGATTATTTGTCCTATTGGAAGACAATTTGGGTCTGGATAGGTTCCTATTGTCTCAATTCATAGTGAATGTTTTTGAAACTGTTTGAAGATGTGTAGTTGCAAGAGCTCATGAATGCGTAATTTTGATTTCAATCGGTGCCACTACAAGAAAACGAGGGGTTTTGCAACTACACTATGCAACTCATTTTGTAGTTGCATAGGTCGTTTGCAACTAGATGATAATTTGGAGCCCGCAGTTGTAGTGGACAAGTTGCATGAGTTGCAAAGCAGTTGCAAAAAATTCAAAGTTGTTTATCATTTGACAGTATACTTGAAAGTTCATCGATGAACTTTTCTGACGTGGTTGCTGACGTGGAAGTCATTTGTGTGCAACTGGTTTGCAACTGGTTTGCGATTGACTTACAACTGGTTTGCAACTAGTGTACAACTAGTTTGCGATTGATGTGCAACTAGTTTGCGTCTTTGTAACTTGTAGATTTGAAATTTGAATTTCAAAAATTTATAGATTCTAAATTTCAGATCTGTCTTTTTTTTAGATCACCAAATCTAGAAATATCTTAAACTTTAAATATTTATAGATTTTTGTAGATTATAAAAATCTACAAGTTGTAGAAATCTACAAAATATATAAATATTAGAATTTCATTATCAAAATTCATTATACAATACTGCTATAACTTACAATTCTTATATGTTCAACCTAATGGTATTCTTGACAATTGATGTGGGACAATTATAAAAGACTTAATAGTAGTTGCATTTTAGTTGTTTTCTAGTTGCATGCTAGTTTTTTCAAGTTAAAGTCTAGTTGTTTTTAAGTCAAACACTAGTCGAATTGTAATTGCAATCCAATTGCAGTCTAGTTGCAATCTAGTTGCATTCTAGTTAAATTGCTATCGAATTTAAACTACATGCAACTGTAGATAGACACATTGGACTCTACAGAACATAAAATTGTCCTCATCGACAATTGTGATGAAGATTGGATGTAAAGTACCTCACATCAACTCTTTTGTTACATTCCCGTATGCGTGTACAGAACGTAAAATTGTCCACGTCGACAATTGTAATGAAGATTGGATGTAAAGTACCTCACATCAACTCTTTTGTTACATTCCCGTATGCGTAACTACATGTTGCGACTACTTTGCAACTACAGTGTAACTATGTCAAAGTTGATGCAAATATAGAGGATTGTAGTTGTAGGGCAGTTGCGTAGGACATGTAGTTGCATTTCAGTTGGTTGTAGCGGACATGTTTTTCTTTTAGTGTGCCCAAGAGGAAAAATTATGGCACAATAAGCCAAAAATGGAGGTTGGTAGGCAACACAAAAAATTACAAAAAGTTAAAATAATTTATTTTTCCAAAATATTTACATTTTTGTCTACATTTGAAGTTTTGATTCATTCTATTTGGACTAGTAATGAGAAAGTTATAGAAAATTTTAGTTTTTTGGGCAATCTAAGCATCTTCTTAAAAAAAAACCTTAAAAGATTAATTTGTGAATGCAATATTTGCAATTTTTCAAAAAAATTGTTAAATAGTGATAGGTTTGCTTGTTAGAACAATCTCACAGTTGGGATTATTGTATTTCAATTCCATCTTAGAGCTATTAACAATTTAGTTGTTCCTTCAATCTTGAACCTACTTCTAGTTAATAATTTTTTAATGAATAAAGTTAAGTGTTTTTTTCTTGAATTTTTTTTTATATTCTCAACTCAACTGTTCAACTTAAAAACTTAGAAAATTAAAATCAATAGTAAAAAAACTTGTTTTCTTCACTTTGGATGCAAATATCTTGCAATATATGTAGTCAAAGTTTCTAAAATTTCTTCCATATATATTTTTATACTATTCTAGTATAAGATCCTATGGTTAGATATGAAGAAAAAAAACAATTTTTAATTTTTTTGCTCTTTACAATAGAAATGATAGTTTTGAGTGTTTTTTGATGAAAAATGGCCTCAATCCTCTAAGGGTTAATAATAAAGACTTTGACTCATACAATGTATATCCATCCATTAAATTAGTTAGTTAGTTAGTTTTGTTTTGTTTGTTACATTGAGATCTTCTAGACCATGCATCCCATGTTTGTATTTTTGGTACTATCAGAAAGCCCTCGGCAAAGAGGGATGCACGGGCTTTGTTTTATGGAGTTACGACCTATAATGTGAAAATTAAGGATTTTCGAGTTTTTTTTGTATTTTAAATTATAGATTTTATTTTATTTTATTTTTGACTGTGGCAAAGGCACATAGCACACTAGTAAGTTTGAAGTATAAAGGCTTCTTTTTATACCTTGAAGTCTACTTCACACTAAATGGGGTTCAAGTCAACGTTTAGATTTGAAGTTGAGTAAAATACTGGCTATATTCAATTAATCTCTTATCAATAATCAAGACCCTTTTGACATAATCATCTATGTAAACAACTTGACTTTATGTTTTGGTTTACTTTTCATACACTTTCATTTTACAATTGATCACATTTACATGGTTGAATTTTCACCTCTTTAATGTTAATGAAATGTGTGAAAATGTCAAAATTTTAATTGCACAAATCAAACACAAGCTTGACCAATTTAGCCCCAATTTTTAGAATAAAAACCTATAGTAAGTTTTAATTTAAAGTCGACATATGATATATTTTCAATGGTACATGTAACTATTTAAGGTTGAATTGTAGACAAAAAATAGCCTTAAAACACTAGTAACACTTATAAAGTGTTGCTAATTTTTTTGATGTTTTAGACTTGGGGCTTACAATTCATAGGATAAAAAAATTGATACTAGTATAAAATGGCCATATCCACCCTTATAATGAGTTTCAACTACTTTAATTTTTTTAAGTTGCATTTCAAAAACACTTTGGCACACAAAATGTGACCTAATGTAGTATAGTTTTTTTGCGTAATCATTCAAATGATTATTAAATTCTAATGTATTCTTATAAGTTCAAATAGATAATTGCAAAGTATTTAATATTATAATTTAGGATACAACATCAATAAAAATTTGCATTTTTATATTGGAATTTAAATCAATGTAATTCATACGAGAGCTCCACTTCTTTGGCTATACTATCAGCAACAAGTGACAAAAAAAGAAATATTAAATTTTTTAGTTCAAAATCTTGGACTCTTATTGGTAAGCTATGAATATGAGATTTGTAAATTTTGAACTTGTACTATGTGAATGTATAGTTTACTAGAATATAATCTATAAATTATTTGTAAAATTTTGCATTAATAAATTTTAGATTTTATAGTTTTAAAGAATCTATTTCTTTATAATATTTAAATTTTAAATTTTAAAAATAAATAAATTTTGTAAACTCATAATATGACAAATGAAGAAGATGTTTTTCTAATGGGATGAATTTCAAAGGAATAAATACCTAGTCCAGTACTTAATCCGTTGATGCATGAAAGGATACATAAAAGGACCAATTGCTTGGTATGACCACCATCATAAACAAATCCTATATAAAAGTGATGAAGTATAATCGTCAAGATGTGAAAATAGGTGACAAGAATGTCAAATAATCTTGGCTTGAAGTCAAATTTTAGAATAATACATAAAGGGCGCCAAAATAGTCATAGCTTCAAGTATGAAGCTTTTAGTCTTGTAACTTATAAATCCCATGTTTTCATATTGTATACCTCTAATGGAACTATAGGCGCTAAAAATAAACAAATGGATCAATTATGAAGTTTTTTGTCTTGTGACTTATAAATTATTCTATATTTTTATATTGTATACATCCAATGGAACCATGGTCACTCAAAATGAACAAATGGATTAATATATATGCCAATGAATAAATTGTAATAACTATAATTATCCATTTAAATCTACATATCAATTTGAAAGGACAAAATTTATATTGTTATCATTATTCTTCACTTGGTTGTTGAATTTCACCATTTAACCATGACATTCTTTTGCCATCATGCTAAAGAAAACTTTTAGTCATACTAATTGAGAGTACAAAATTACTATTGTTACAAAATTAGTGTTGCTTCAATTCTTTTATAGTGGAAATGTATATATTAATACAATAATATTTGCACCTATACTAATTAATCATATACAAAAAGTAGGCTTTTTTTAGGATCAAATTGGTTGGTTTAGTTGTTATTATACAAAAGTTCACAAGAAACCATTTTCTATTGATCTAAAATTATTATTGTTTTGTATACTTAGATTTTGTTTGAACTCTTAAAACAAAGTGACTAGACTTATAATGATAATTCTTTTCTTAATAAAGTAACTACATCTAACTGTAACTTGTTTTAAACCAATTCCTACAGATTATTGTCTAAATATAACTCCAACAATTACTTGTAACTATACGTGGGACTCAATATGAACGGGACCTTAATTTACGCCAATCTAAAAAAATTTGGAGTTATTTATCTCTTCTTGCTTGGAATGTATAATCTCTATTTGTAAGAGGGCAGGGGCAATTTTGAATACACTTATTTTTAGCCCTTTCGAGATAGATTTTTGGGAACACATATCCTAAATATATAATTATTTTGCCTTTTGAAAATACATAATTATGCACTTTGTTCAGTATTATAAGATGAACCAAAGAGAGTTGAAGAATTAATGAAAGAGGATGAGAGAGAAAAAAACCACTTCATTTTTTTGCATAAATTTTAGCAAAATTAACATAAGAGAATTTTTATGGCTAATATCCTTAACAAAGTTTTTTTGAAATAATTAGCCAATTTGCGACAATATTTGTAGTGAATTAATAAATACTAGTGTGTACTATGCCATTGCCACAATTAAAATAAAAGTAAAATATATATTTTATTTTTAATTCATTAAAACTTTGAAATTCAATAATTTTCACATTATAATGTGAGAGATTGTCTCTTGATACAAATTTAAACTTTATGCATGGAGGAGTGCAAGGGCTTTGTTTTGTGACATTTGGACATGTGAAGTGAAAGTTATGTTTTTTTCAAAATAAAAGATCATTTAACTTAATTTCCAGATCCATAAAAACTTTCAAATTCAATAACTTTCACGCCATTTGGCTCGGTTTGACCTGTTTTGATCTGTTTCAACCCACTTCATGCCGCTTCATGCAGGTTTGATGAAAATAAAATATAATTTAAATCAATTTCCATTTCATAAAAGACTTTAAAATTCAATAACTTTCACACCATTTGTCCAAATGCCACGAAACAAAGTCCGTGCACCCCTCCTTGCCAAGAGCTTTGGAGCAATACCAAGAACACCACCAGATGCCTCACAGTTTGTTAGATCCCAATATATCAAACAAAACAAAACAACCAACCTATCTTAAGATATAGACTAGATTCAAAAGTATTAATACAACAATTTTTTGTAAAGTTATCAATGAATTTGCAATATTCTATAAAACAACTACAATAAATTAAAGGACATGATAATGTTCAAGTATGTAGCAATTTTGCTAATTTCAAGAAATTTAAACATGGTAGTGGGAAAAACTATCATGTAAAAGAAAATCTAGAAAAATTAAAGTGGAGGGAAAATTGAAACAAGTAGCCGATTTGCTACAATATTTACAGTGAATTAGTGAATACTAACTTCAAAAGTATCAATATAATAATCCTCTATAAATCTATCAATGAATTATTAAAAATTCTACAAGAATAAATATAATTAATTCAAGGATATAGCAATTTCAAGTATATAAATAAGTTTGCTAATTTTGAAAAAATGTAAACAAACCATTGGAGAAAACTATCATTTTTTTTTAACCAAAACACACACAAAAAAAGTTGAAGTGGAGGGAATGAACATAATTAAATTAACAAGATTATTAAAATAATAATCTTTTATAAATCTATCAATGAATTATTAAAAATTCTACAAGAATAACTACAATAAATTCAAGGATATGGCCATTTTCAAGTGTATAGCAAGTTAGCTAATTTTGAAAAAATGTAAACAAACCATTGGAGAAAAATATCATTTTTTTTCAAAAAAAACACACCCGGAGAAAGCTGAAGTGGAGGGAATGAACATAATAAGAAATTAAAATGGGAACTCCCGCCCTAGTCCCCTCCCCCTAACTGAACTTACCAACACCGTGCCCCCCTTTCGTCTCCCGCTCCCCACCCCAAGAGCCCAATAATCCCGAAACAGACACCCTCCGCCAAGATTTCTCCCCCAATTTGCACCAATTTGAAGCAATCGAAGAAGCTCAACTGCATCTCTCCATCAGTAAGTGATGCGCAAGTGTCGTTGAGAACCTTCCTCGGGACAACAACAACAACAAAACCCAACTTCCGAAGCAACAGAAGCAGAAGAAGCGAATCCTAAGCAGCAGCAGCAGCAGCAGCAGCAAGCAATTATTTGGCCTCCAACAACCAGTGGAGGCCAAGCAAGCAAGCAGGCTGGCTGGCTGGCTATGGCGGAGGAGGTTTTCTGTTGGGGTGGAGGCTCAAGGTTGTGTTGAAAAATGGTGGTTTGCTAGCGAGGGTTTGATGTGGTGGTGAGTGGAGGCTTCGTGGTGGCCGTTCCAGGGTTTGAGGACGGGCGGGCAGACGGGAGGGGAGGCCGTGGCGGTTTTCATGGCCGCGCGGCGAGCTGCTGCTGTTGCGGCGGCGGCGTCGTCTCCTGCTGGTGAGTATTTTGGTTTCGTTTCGGTTGGGGGATGTTGCCCGTGGATGATTGGTTTTGGGTTTTTTGGGTTTTGGTTTTGGTGGTGGGGGGTGGGGGGTAGGGATTCGAATCGTTCGGGGCGTGAATTGGTCGACAGGGTTTGGAGATTGGTGTTTGGTGTTTGGTTTGGAGTTGAAGTCGACGTTTTGGAGGATCGTGTGTGCTGTGGGAAACTAGCGAGTGAGAGTTGGAAAACAGAGTTTAGGTTGTGTGAGTATTGAAGTTCGAGAGTGTGGCCGTTATGCACATTACGGGGGGTAGGACAATGCAATAGGGCGAGGGTTATGACGCGATGAGAAATTCGTCCGCATTCGAGAATTTTGGGACGGGGAGTTTGCTTTTAGTAGGTTTAGGGGATTGACGAAGAGATCACTTACCATCTTCCCTGATGAATTAGGATCGGAAGCTTCACCTTCGAGTCGATGGCATTTTCTGTAGCTCAGATATGGAAGCACAAGCGAATGCTGCAGGGCTCTTGTCGATGGTGAGTCGGTCGGTGGTGATAAATTGCAAGGCTCTTGTTGGTAATCGCAGCTCCTTAGCCCCTGATGCACGGAGTACCACGAAATTTGTGTAGGGGCCCTACCAAACAAACTAGGTTGAAGAGTGCACGGGTGGAGTTTGCCTCGCAGATTCTTCTTCTTCTTTTCCAACTACTGCAAATCTGCAATGGTGTTTACGGGCTCTTGTCATGTAGGGTTGAAGATCAAGGTGAAGGCCGGAGTGAAGGCGAGCAGCAAGGAAGGTCCTCCTCCTCCTCCCCCAGAGAGTGGTGAGGCTGCTTCTGAGTCAGCAGACCACGGCGTCGTCACGAACAGCAACGCGAGAATGCTGAAGCGCAAACGGTTGACCCCGCCGGGGTCGCCGGCTCTCAACAAGAGACCCCCACGAGGCGAGTCGCCCCACACGACGACGACAGCCAATGGGGAGCCCGTGGATCCCTTGGAGCCCGTGCCGAAGAAGCTCGCAGCCGATCTCAATGCTGTCAACAAGCAGGACGTTGCAACAAAACCTGAGGAATCGGTGGAGCCAGGGACGGAGGCGAAGCTGGAGAAAGGAATCAAGGCTTTGTCCAATTCGAATTTACAGGGCGATTTGCAAGTGAGCTCTGGGGCAACAGCAGAAGCAGTAGCAGCAGCACGAACGGCAAGTGATGGACCAAAAGCAGATGGGAATGCCTCCGCTGATGTCTCGGTGGCCACTGGAGTGCAGGTGTCATCATCTTTGGCGACGTCAAGTGTCATGGCGCAGGCGGAGGAAGAGAAGCACCACACCATTCCCAGTCATGCTGGTAGGAAGGAGCTTCTTCCTCTGATATATAATTGATTTATGTGTGCATTTGGTGATGGTTTAGCAGCTCTTTGTAGATTGGTAAACTGGAAATGTTTAGGAGTTAAATATCAAGTCTCTTGAGTGCTGCGAGACTCTGAACCTTTTGACAACTTATTGGTAGCCCCTAAAGGACTAAGAATTCTTTGTTTGGAGATGACCTATTCGATTCATAGTCATGCTGATAGGAAGGAATTTATTTTTCAGCTGAATTACTGTGTTATTACCCCAGTTAGTTTTGTTCCGGTGAAGTATTAGCCCCCGAAGGACTAATAGCTATAAAAAGACCAACTTGATTGATCATATTTGTTAAAAATTGTATTTCAGATGGGGCCAGATTTTATAGCACCAGAATCAGTGAAGAACACTGGGTACTTTGGTAGAAAAATAATATGAAATTTTGAAAAAAGAAACTCTCCATTTGACTCCTCAAAACTGCCAGAAAGACGTTGGGCCAGATTGAGCCTCTTGGTCCTGTAGGGGTTACAAGCTCTTTGTAGATTGATAAACTGGATATGTGAAGGAGCTGAAATCAAGTCTCTGTTTTATTCAGCTATATTTTGTCAAGTCTAAGTCTATGAATCATGTGTATTCATCTGATGGAAATGCTCGGGTTTCATGTTGGTTGTCTTACAGGCTGGTTTTCATGGACTGAAATACATACATTGGAGAAGAGGGGTTTGCCAGAGTTTTTCAGTGGCCAAGTGCCAGGGAAAACTCCTGAGATGTACATGGACTACAGGAATATAGTAGTGAAGAAGTACCGGGAGCATTTGGGAACGGTGATCGCCGTGGCTGATGTGCAAGAGCATCTTAGTGGCGTGGATGAGAAATCCATTCATCGAATTATGGAATTTTTGGATCATTGGGGTCTGATTAATTATCATGCTCCGGCTGAGTTTTTACCTTCTTGGAAGCACTGCTCTCCCGTTGTGGAGTCGGATGCAGCGCTTATGGTGCGGGCTTTGCCACGGAAAGGTTCAAGTTTGTATCATTTTGATACAAATTGTGCTCCTGTCCTTCAACATATTCCTATGAAACCAAAAACAACGGACGCAGTCATTGCGGAGATGCTTGCATTTGGGGAAGGAGCCGAAGTGGATTACCATTGCAATTCTTGTGGTGCAGATTGCAGTAAACAACGGTATCATTGTCAGAAGCAGGTGAATCCCTTCGATCTGTGCTGCTGCCTATATGTAATGTATATGCCATTGACTGCGCATTCCAAGTCTAAACTTGGTCAGCTTAAAATGATTAGGTTCTTCTTACAAGTATTGATGATAGAGTTTCCTAAATCTTTCTCAAGAAAAGTGGTGCAAGAACCATGTGTAAAGATTTATGATGCATTAATTGATGAACATCCAAAATTTCCTCAAAAACAATTGCTTCTGTGCATCCGCTGCACTTTGTTACTTTCACTTGTTTAAAGAGTAAAAGTTGATCAAACGATATAATTCCTTGCAATTCTGTGATTGATGACTGTGAATAAAGTGCATAACAAGTGCATGAAACTTTCTTACAATATGAAAGAAAATGTCGAAAAAGTGAGTTGAATGTGTTTGGAAGGGCGTTTTGCAAGACTGTTTGGATCAGTATTTTTCTCTTCACGTTTGTTTCTTGACTCAAGACCGTTATTTCTTGTGTGGCGGCAGGCTGATTTTGATTTGTGCCCTGATTGCTATAATGAAGGGCTATTCGGGCCCGACATGGTGTCGGCAGATTTCATAAAAATGGATGTCACAGAAGCATCAAATGCAAATGGGGGAGGTTGGACGGATCAGGAAACGCTGCTGCTGCTGGAGGCTTTAGAATTATATGGAGATAATTGGAACGAAATAGCTGAGCATGTTGCGACCAAGTCGAAATCGCAATGCATCTTGCATTTTGTGAGGCTTCCTGTTGAAGATCCTTTTTCAGAAGACGCAGGCAATCCTGCTCCGAACAGTAATGCAGCTCCCGCCACAACTCCTATTTCACAAACAGATAGTACGCTTGAGGGTGAACAAGAGGAAAAGGAAACAGATGAGAAAGCACCCGAAGTTGACACTACTAATGTAACAAGCACGGACAATGCAGTCGAGTCCCAAACTGGAGAGCTGGTGCTGCCACCAAATCTTGCAGCCTTTGCAGAAGCTGGCAATCCTGTCATGGCCCAGGTACGTTGTTTCTTATAAGATCTACCGTGGCAGTGCACACCTATACCCCCATGTGAGTGCCTTTGTTCAGTATTGACCCTACAGGATCAAGGATTAATTGTTTGAAAATGACCAATTTAATTCATGAAGCCAGGTTCTGTGTGAAGAACATTGGTCAAAAAATAAATAAAATTGAAATCAGAAAAGTCCCCTTATGACCTACTCAAAACTGCTAAAATAATCATGTGGCAGAATTTGGACCTCTTGGTTCTTAAAGCGTTTCTATTGTTACACATGAGGGCAGGATTTGGTTGGTATTCCACGATAAACGCCCATCTTGTGAATGTTGAGTTGATTTCATTGGGGATGTGATTGAGACCCGTCAGTGGCACTTGTGTGTTGTGGTTTGATTATTCCGTGTTGGATTGGTAAGAGCTGGTCTTTTATGTACTACCGCATAGTTCGGATCAATTTTGAGTTGACTCTTGTTTTTGGATATCATTCTGTAGCTGCAGTAAATTTTCTTGACACCGTTTCTGGTGGGCTATAGATGGCGTTCCTTGCGACAATGATTGGGTCAAAACTGGGTGGAGAGGCTGCTCTGGCTGCTTTAGCTGCACTGAATATGAAGGATCCCGGAGTTCATCTTGCGGCAGGGACTGCTATGATACTGGAAGATCCAGTTGCTGATGTCGATCCAAGTACTTCACAGCATCCGGACAGGTCTTAACTTCTAAATACCCCAAAGTGTCTGCTTTCATATCTTTAGGAGTTGGAACAAATCAATATTTTGGCAGCTTTAGGTATGGTAAACAAAATGTGTCAAATAGAAAACAGGAATCCTGTCCTTCATTTTTTAATGATAGAATTATGTTTATGAAGTTACTATAATTGAAGACCTTTTAAGTTTAGTTTGGGAGCTAGGGGATAATTTGGAACTGGAGAACAAAGGGATTAATGGTGTAGATAGGATCTGCCTCAATTAATCGTTGTGAGTTAGTTAAAGCTCGTATTTTTCTTTGAACTGCTTTAGGTATACTTCTCACTATTTAATCATCTTGTTTGAAATATGCAGGTCAGGTCAGGGAGATGAGGAGACGCAAAGTGGAGATGAGACCGCAGCAACAGGCGATGCCGGTTCGAGCCCGGCCGCTGGGGCCAAACTGCCTGTGTCTGATAGCACGACTTCTGCTCAAAATGATGATGACGCACCCACTCAACAAGAACCTCGACAAGAACCCAATTTAGGTTCGAGATTCAACCTCATCTTTCATTTTTTCATGTATCCTTGTGGTGATATTGTTATTTCTATCTTTAACAAGACCTGATTTTCAAGAGAGTAAATACTTGTGGTGATGTATGTCTGGTTAGTCAATCTCCCCTACTCTTAACCTCCAAGTGTCGAAATGGAAAAAAATGTCCGCTTCTCTATCTCTAGGAACTGAGGCAAATCATTTAGGAAGGTAGCCGAATGTACCAATTCAATTAAGAAATCACGCCCTACGTTTTTTAATAACAGAATTATGTTTTAAGAGTGAACTTTCACAGTGAACTTGAAATTTTTAGCTCGGGCACATACGGATTAGCTTAACTCGGTATTTGTGTGGAAGGGTATTGTGATGCTTGCCACTTATATAGAGAACCTGAATGATGCATACAGGTAAGGAAATTGTTCGAAAACCAGATGCTCCGGAAAGTTTGGATGTCCTGGAGGAGGCTAAAGTGGCAGGGCGTGTGAAGCGGGCGGCAGCAAGTGCCATTGCAGCTGCATCAGTGAAAGCCAAGCTCCTGGCTGATCAGGAAGAGCGTGAGATGCAGCGATTACTCACAGTTGTCATTGATCAGCAGGTAATTTCCATACCCTCTTCATTGCAGGGCCTCTGTTGTTGTACTTGTGGCACTTTGACATTCTCATATTGCAATACAACAGGTTTTGCAAGGCCTGACAAAGTGAGCATTGTCAGCAAGCTAGATGCACTGCCCGTGCCCTTGGCTTGTTTCGCTAGTAGAGAATCTACCTCCTGAAGGCTCACTAGAGCACTTAGCTGCGTTACAATTGGCAGGGTGTATTTTAGAAACTGCCTTATATTGCGTTACTATTTGCAGGGTGTACAACAGCTAGATTTTTGGAACAACTCTGGGGAGCCATTTTTCCACTAGTAGCTACCAGTGATTTTCTTTGCATAGCTTGGACGGTGCTCTCATGCATTGCCTTGGGTACTTTGACACATATAACTTTCAACACTCAGAAATTTTTCCTGGGGTTAACGACTTTCTGTGTTTCCCCTACAGGTAAAAAAACTGGAGCTGAAGATAAAATTCCTGAACGAGTTAGAAGGCGCGATAGGAAAAGAATGTGAGACAGTGGACCGTGACCGATTAAATTTTTTTGCGGATCATGCGCGGATAGCAGCCCAGCATATGGGTGGAGCTTCTAATTCTTCTAACCCGCCCCCATCTCCGCCCAGGCAGCAGCAGCAGCAGCAGCAGCAGGCGCTTGTCCTTGCGCAAGCGCCTCCTCCTCCGCCTCCTCCTCCTCCTCCTTCTTTTGCAGGGCAATTGTATGGCCATGGTTTCCAAGCAGCAGGTGCAGTTGTTGCTGCCAACCACCACCCCATGCCCAGCCATGCAGCGTTCGTGCAACAGCAAATGTACCAAGGGCTGGCGAATTCCATGAACGCAGGAGCCATGACCATGCAACAGGGCCATTTCCAAAGACAGATGATGATTGCAGGAACTGCACCTCATATGCTTGGTGGGCGTCCTCAAGAGATTCTTAATATGACCCCTCCTCCTCAAGTCATGTTGGGCAGGGGGCCCATGATTCCGTCCGATAACACCCCACCTGGACTACTGCTGCCAGGATTGGCCAGACCAGTGCCCGGGGGAGCCTTAGGTGGTGGCATGCCACAGTAGCCAGCAAGCATTCAAATTCATATTTACAAACTGAAAGGAGCCGACTCTTCTGCTGTCGACCAGGTGTCTGTAGAGTAGAATTGGACTGGCGGACTGAGTCTCGGTCCTTGCAGGGTGAGTTTTTCACGTCGACCTGGTCAGTTCATACCAGAGTTGGAACGGAGAGTTTCCTTAGACTAGGCACGAAAGCCATTCGATCGCAGTGACAGGGTTGCAAGACAATGTCTGTGACCTCGTTCATTCATTTTTGGCTGCACTTGAATTAATGTGGTCGTGATCCAGTGCACGGAGAAGAACGATCGATGGGGGATTGACCACTTCATACCGACTCACCAAGGAATTCGATCTGGCGCAAAGAACGTCTTTGATATTTTGATATTATTCCATTGATGTTGAAGGCAAAAAGGCAAGTTCTGTATGTCCCTTGAATTTCCAGTGTTGCACAACCTTCGGCACTTGGTGTGATGGTCATTTTTTTTTGGCTTGAGGCTTCACACTTACTCTGGTGGGACTGTCTTTGACATTGAACTGCTCAGTGCTCACAGTGGAACACTCATTACTACCTCTGTCTCAAAATTGAAATCCGTTGAAATCCATTGTTCGAAATGGAAACTAGTTGGAGTACCACGGATTCATTTTGAGACAGGTAGTATCGTTCTACTTTTAATGTTCATGGGAGTTCACTGCCGCATCTCCACTGTAGTGAGCAATGAAATATTTTTCACATTTTGTTGCTATTGTCATCAGATGAAATAAGAACGGTGTAATTGGAAGGCTTTGTACCAAGTAAACATCAACAATATTAATTTACTGATCGGCTAGACCCCACATCCCTCCTCCAACCAAATCCTAACCATGTTGTGCAGTGTGAATGTGGTTGTAGATAGGTTGTGGAAACTAGAGTTGATGCCATAGTCTCTGTCCAAAGGACAAAACCAATAAATCTACAAATGAACTTCTTATGTAATTATGAATTGAAGGTTGTAGACTATAGAGTTATAATTGAGAATTCTATTCCATTCATTGATTAATAAGAAAATTGATGATAATATGCTACATTCACATTTAGAAAGAAATACCTTATATGAAGGTCATGTTTGGGATAATTTAATCGATTTGGTAAAAAAGTGTTACATGTCATTTCCTATAACATCATTTTGAACATTAAGTGTTTGATGGATGACAAGGAATCTTCCTTGTAAAACAAAAGTGTAGATGTTCATTTTTGGAATTTTGTGCAATTGATTTTCTTTTAACCCCTAAATGCCCAAAGGACTTTTTTGAACTTCTTTGAATTTGCTCTAAATTGAACAAAAAAACAACATTTTAATAAGTTTTATCAATTTAAAAAAAAATTGTAACTGTACAAATTCAATCTGGACATGTTAGAGATTACATAAGAAAAGAAAATACAACAATATCACCTATGGATTGAAAGATTATAATGTTTGATTATGAAGGTGTTAAAACTATAAAAGTGATTTGAAGTCTTTAATCCTCTTCTCACATGTCAAAAATAAAAAATTGGTCACCAAATAAATATGAGGTTAAAGGGCATAACATGCATACCCCCAATCCATTTACAATTTTTCAAAATCTATTCTACAATTTTTTAAAATAAAATTCTAATGTATTTTTTTCTTTGAGTTCTAGTGTATTTGAAGCTCATTTCCTAGAGCCTCCAATACTAGAAATGGAAACCTTTGCACACAATCAAGATTTGCAATAGAAACCTTTGTACAAAATCTTGAATAGAAAATCATAATCAACTGATTTTCAAAATCAGATTTTTGATGCCAAAAAGAATTCTCTAAAGTAAAAATTAGTTAAAATAATACCTTTATAAGGTTTAATTTAACTTCAAAGTTTTATCGATACCATAATTTGATGTTGCAGGCATTTAGGGGTCAAGTAGGTGATCCACACTATACCAAATAGGATGATATCTAGTGACCAACCCATCCTTACACAATTAAATTCTTGAAGGGAATAATTTATACCTATAGAATATTTATCTTCAAAATAATCAAACTTTAGAATAGAACAATGAGGGTATTTAAAAGCCACAAGGGAGATTGGGTCTTTTGTACATTCCTTGCTCATAAAAAACAAAATAAACAATAAGTTATTTTATTTTATTTTATATTCTCCCCTTCTGTGAACTACATAACATTGTTAACCTTCGTTGGAGGGGATCCTTTTTGCTCCACCCCAAAAGCACAATCCTCCATGTGGTGAAACTTATCAAAGTAAGTCTAACACGCCAAGCATGCCATTAGGTAGTTTAGATGGGGGCCCAAGAATGGAGCTCCATACTGATTGACAATTCAATGAGACTTACCTTTGCCTAGCCAATGGCTACCTTTACATTATAACTAAATTCCCCAGGGGGGATTATACCTCCACATGGGAGGTGGATTGGCAATTGTTTAATAATGTTTTGTAACTCTCAATCCTAAGAAGAATTTTGCCTTCACATGACTTCTATTTCATATAGTCACAAAAATGAGAGCATAGAGAGTTAAAGATTTTGATTTTCAACAACGAATGTGATCATAGACCCATCCTTTCAAAGTTAATGCAACATAAAATAAACAAAATACACAAAATGATGCAATAGATAGCACATAAGGTACGAACACCCAAAGTTGCAAGCCACCCACCCAATCCAGTGTTTATCCCCTATTCAATATGTAACTATTTGGCAAGAAATTGCCAAGGAAGTGATCTTCAAACATCTACCAATATAATATTTACCCCCTTCATAGCTTTCTCATACAATATCCAAACAGAGCGTTCTTTGATGCCTTCAAAATCTTCTCTAATTCACCAATAAGAACATAGACCGTACTTCACTAGTCTAGTAATAGGAACTATGCACAACAGTTGGAGTGTCAACTTACTAAGAACTTACCTAAACACAACAATAGAGTAGAAAATAGAACTAGATAATGCTCCAGAACCAGGAGGCTTGAGAGCATTATGGGGTATACTGCCAAGTCTAATAGTTCATCACAAACATCCATATCTATACTTTTTCACAAATCTAAGGATGTAAAAGGAGGGTATGCGTTATGAGTTATAATGCTGTTCTGACTCTCCAATGGAATGGTGACAAATCTGACTTAAAAAACCGGACTTGGCATTATAAAGATATATTACAGGTCTCTAAAACTTTACATTCAGGTGGACAGAACCCCAACACTCTGCCCAAAACTGTGGAGCTTTACTTTACTTTACTCCAAAGGGCTGTACCCTTCCTGCCGACGTGGGTTTGGCAACACCGCAGTCAATACCACCACAGCGCCAAACACGACGACCACCAGGCCGATGGAGTTCACCAGGATGGCCTCCGCAGCCCAGAAATCCACCGGCGGATTGCCCTTTTGAAGGAACGTCAGCTTCTCCAGCAATCCAAGCTCCGCTGTAATGAGACCTGCCACATACGCAGCCAGGCCCAAGAACACATGCCAGGGAAGAAACTCCGCACGCTTGGCAGCAGACACGCTTTGGGTCCAGAAGGCCACGAATCCAAGCACCCACTGCAACACATGTACGGGCACCGTGGCTTAATTAATTAGAAGCCCTGTCTCAGTTGTGCCACAGTTCTGATGCCCACAACTGTCACGAACGTCAAGAGTCTGGAGGATGCGAAACTCAAAACAAGTGAACATGAGAGATGAATACGGAGAAATCCGCATTATTGGTGTTCAGAATCTCTTGATTTCCTAGTAATAGTATTAGAAGAAGTGAAGATTAAAAGATGAGCCGCTTGAGATTATAGATGACACAAAGAGAATTTTTTTTGACGATGTCAGAGATCGCTTACATCATCCAGAAACCCTCAATTTCAATAGTAAGTAATAACTGGTGAATCAAGAGGTTTAAAAACAGTTGTGAAAGAAACTCAAATTCTTGAGCCTTTGAAAAGTAGCGGAAGAGTAGCGCACCACGGGAGAAGTGAAGAAGATTTTACCTGGACGAGGTAGAACAAGATCACGATGATTCCAAACCAGGAATGCAGGCTGTAGAAGTTCTGAATATGGGCATCGAGGTGGAACTTGTATGCAGCCAGGACACCGACAATGCCCAACAACAATGCCACTCCTTGCAGAGTCAAGTGCACGGCCTTCTGGTACTTCTTGTCTCCACTAACAGTCTTGTAAGCAATAATAGCTGCACACCAAAAGAAGTTTCATCAGAACTAAGAAGCTTCCTCGATTGCAATTAACAGCAGGATTATAGGACTTCAAAACAGCAAAACTCGAAGAGGAAACAAACGGCTCACCTTGACTGGACAAGAAGATGAAGCCTGCGAACATGAAGAGGGGGTGAAGCTGCAATTTTATCACCATCATCACTCAAAGCGTTTAGTAACGAGCTACTTTACATTATTGAAAGTGCACCGAAATTCCAAGTGCTCCTGTTGACATTGCTATTCATTCAATCACGTGAAAGAAAACACCATTCAAATCCAACAGCTTTGAATCCTCAGATGAAAATGATTCCGTAGAAGAGTTGTGAGAAAAATGGGTTCCCTTGTGAACAAAATTTTATTTCCATACAACAAAAAGACGGTAGGGTTAAACATAGACTTGCAGACTATGTATCTACACTGATAGATAGTGTAGATAGATACCAATCAATCGACATTGCACGCTATATAAATATTTACCTTTGCTGTACAAAAATATGGTATTTTTATACAATTAATACCATATTTTTTTGTACAGTAAGGTAAATACGTACACGGGCTTCCCAAATCCTAATAGGAATACACGCTTGTTTTCACAGCGAGGTAAGATTTTCACAATAAGTCCCTTTTATTTTCTGATCCCCTTAATACCCCTATTCACTGTAGATACTTAGAATCTAGTGCATATGACAATGTACAATAGCCAAAGAGTCAAAATCCACCCATGCTATTTATTCACCCTATAAGGTAGACTTAAATTTTTTATAAATTATTCATATAATATCCAAATAATATGTATTTTAGTGCACTGGAATCCTCTCAAATAAAGTGACAAGGATTAGAATATCAGTGAAAAAAATATAAAAAAACAATCACTCTTACTCGTCTTGGGTTAATCCAATTTGCGATAAGAGTCAGGACGGATCTAGCATTCAATGTATCGGGACACAAAAAATCTACGGACGACCTGAGTTGCCGACAGTCAGCTTCCACTCGCAAACTGAAAGACTAGCATATGTCTGATAGGATGGCAAGGCCTGATTACTTGCGATGGAAATAAAAACTCCACATCTCGAAATTCTATAACTCCCATACACCTCGATTTCCTCCCCAGAGATTATCAATTGTTTCAGTTAATACTGAATGTCACATTTCATTATACTCTTAGTGTCTTCTTAGTATTTTTGCAAATTTTAGTCTTTCAAAACACACACATAAAACACTAAAAAATGACACTAAAAGCGTGTCATTTCACTATCAACCCAACGATCAATTCAAGCCACACTGAAACAGTAGACAAACGACTTTCGTGATGTTGAGCCTATAATGAACAAGAAGAGCCTCCTTAGAAACTGCGACGCAGCGATACGTCTCTCACTAAAACAAGTCCCCCATTCCAACAGACTACACTGAAAGGTAGATTAGTGTCAATTAGAAAATTAGTGTCACCACCAATTAAATTTTTTTGGAAATTGGTACAACACAGGAATATATCAACTTGCACTAATTCAAAACAGTGTGAATTTGGAAAATTGGTGTCAGTCACACGCACTGTTATGACAAATCAGTGTACCAGAACACTGAGCTAGGGAACCCAACCAAGCAAGCACAACATTTTTCTAACCCTAGATCAAAGTCACCCAGTTTCCCACCACCCACCCACCCCTACCACAACAAAAAAAACCAAGAGCACTTACATTAAACACAGGCGCCCCAGAGAGTCCATAGCCCCCTCGGAAATGGTATGTCCAGAAGACGAGCAGCACGAACGCCACCACCCCCAAGAAAATCACCACCGGCGCCGTCTGCTTATGCGTCAGACCCGAATACGAAGCCGCCATAGCTCAACACTTCCACTGCAAACACAAAATTGGCCGCAAACTGCAACAAGATCACACAAAACAGTCCAAATCAGTGCTGTGGGACTGTGAACACGGTACTGAAGAGTGCTTTTTCAGTCCGAGACGGCTCCCATCCTTTCAAGTTATGGAAAAAGGGTTCAAGGTGGGTACTGGTGAGAGCTGTACAAGCACTTCGATAGCAGTGGACATGGAAAAGAAAAGTCGTTGAAACAGTTTTGAAAGCATTTGAAAATTGGAAAGGAATGCACTTCACCCTCCAGAGTCGTGTGGAGCACACAGGCTGCGAGAGAAGGACACTTGTGGGACATGGCTCGTGGTTGCAGAATGAACAGTGCTGAAGGGGCTTTTGGTAATTGAGCTTAGAGCTTAGGCTGTCGTAGGCTTTGGATGAGGACGGACTTGCCTGAGAAGGCGTTCAGTTGGACTAGTGAGGGCACTTCCCTTGTTTTTTACTTGTCAGTGTCTCAGTTGGTTTTCGGAGGTATGGAAGGGGAGTTTCTGGGGTGGCTTCCTTGGGGAAATGCTGACGAAAAACTGGGGTGCCTTTGCAAAAGGTGGAAGCACCCAAAACCGTAGAAAACAAGGAATTCAGCATACTTGGAGGCACCATTTCAAAAAAATAATATTTTTATGGTGTTAGCGAGATAAAATTATGAATTTTCAAAAAAAAAAATTAGATTTTTCGGACTTGGCATGTATTTTCTATGAATTTTCAAAGTTGCAATCCCCTAGATCACTGGAATCGTCCTGTAGGTCGACCTAAATCTGTATTTTGACAAATTCAGCACTTATCCAATCACAATGAAGAGAGGAGAAAACTTTATGACACATGTCAAAGACCATTCAATGGAAGTCTAGGGACGGTTTAATGTCCATCTAGGTACATGCACGCTATTGGGTGTTTCTATCTTACCATTCAGTAAGGTAACAGGCTCTAAAATTGAAATTGCACAAGTTTGAAAATTGTCCACATCTTCAAATGTGCACTATGTGTACACGTTGCCTTTTCATAGCCTTTAGCAATGTACAAAAAATGTACATTTTAGAAATTGTCGATTTTAGAGCCCTATGCCATTTCAACTTCCAAATTTTATAACTAATTCCACGAAGCTCCAAGAAATATGAAATAACTTAGATTAGATGCTAATTCCACTTGTCTTTCAAGGAAAATTTACTAAAAATTATTTCAAGAAGCTTCGCCTCCCCAAAATTCAGTTTCAGCTATTAGATGGGCGATTTTTGGACTTGTTACCTTGGCCTTTAGGAAGAGATTGTCTTTCCGATTCCGGAGGCCTCATTCACAAAAAACATCCACATGGGGAATTATAATGAGCATCAGTACCAAGCACCAGGATCGTGGCAGTAGATTTACAGTATAAGAACATGGCCACTATTGCCAGCCCAAAGAGGCATGGGCAACTAAGTTTGGCGGGCATTTTATTCTCACAGTGCTCGGTGAGGATGGCTTCCTGCACCGTTGGACAGAACCGGACCCACTTGAAAATGGTCACCACTCCTTGTTTCATCAGAGCTCTAGTCCGGTAATTAATACATACTAACTCAGATTTGATATATAGTGTTGTAGCAGTGGATTATCAAACATAATAATAAATATAATAAATGATTCTACAAGCAATAATGCAATTGGCATTTAAGCATGTCTATGTCCTCCAATAACATTCTGACCACGCCCAACCATTATGAAAATGTTGAGTTCACCAAACCCACAATCAAAACTCTCTCAAAATTGGTCAACATAGGGCTTGTTCAAAACTTTCCCGCTCTCGCCAAGCTGGGGTACTTGTTCGAAAATTGGGCGTGGCCGGTCTTCCAAATTTTGTTGCCAATGCTACGGTGGGGAGTTTTTTTGCTCACGGCCCCTGCCAATTATGCCCGGGTCCACTATAGCGAGTAGGAGTGGACATGCTCTAAGGTAGGGGGCTAAAAAAGCGACCCTTTAAGAGTGATTTGGATTATTTTGATGTGGTTCTAACGTGGGAAAATATTTTCATTTATTTTTCAGTTCAGGAAAAGCAGTAGCAGAACCGACTACAAGTGGTTTAACATTTATCAAAGCAGGTATGAAATACTGAGGAATTTCAAGAAAAATGTGGTGTTGATTGTAAAGTGGCAAAAATATAGAAACACGCATTCTAAAAAAATTATGCCTTTATTAAGTAGCAGTCAATGAGGCATGAAGAAATTGTTATACAAGGTTTATAAATCCAACCTTCACAAAACAAAAAAATGGCCCCTCTGCAATGGATTCATGCAGTTCGCATGAGCATTGAAGCCACAAGTTAAAAAAATCAACATCGCCCTTCATGCACCTAGAGAGAGTGGTAAATGAGACATATGTGAAGGAAGAATTGACCGTGCTGAACATGAAAGGAAGCAGTCCTTGGCTGTAAAAGTGCCCCAACTAAAGAAGCGCATTGTCGCGTCGAGCTGAAGTTACACATGTAGATTTCTCTAGATAGATGTTTATTGTTACCATGCTCCATTGGTTCATGCCTTTTGCGTACCTAACCGAAAATAAGAAGACAAGAACCGGCAACAATCTTCCATTTTTCCTATTGGTACTGAAGTCCTCAACTAATCTTATGATGTTGGGCTCTTTGCTCTTGGGATTCTTCTTAACATGAAAAAGATTTCTTCACAACATTTGGACCTATTCATGTATGTGTCTTGATTCCTTCAGAGTGTTTGCTTTTGTATTCCTATTTTGCTTGTTGCCTCGTGATTGTAGCAATTGGTCTCTGGTATTCGATGTCATCATATTCACCTAAATCACACTTTAGCTATCCACCTGCACCTTTACAACTGGAAGTTTCAATGTTCTTGCTCATTCTCCTAATTGTTGCTAATGATAGATGCAATTAACTTGCAGATCGTGGTTTCATAATCAATGTTGTTTGCGATTTTGTAATGGCTTCCACTTGATTCAAATCCCGTTGTTTAACCAGAGGTAAGCAGTAGCAGCTTACGCATCTTCTTGGACACCGATGTACTAGAGAACCTTCTACATATGGCAGATTCTACAGTGTAATGAGGCCATTGGTGAGCCCAAAAGGCGAGCCAGCTAACTTCACCACACTCTAGAATCCGCCATATGCAGAAGGTTCTTTGGCGTTAAAAGCTTGGGAGTACAAAATACGGTGCAAAATTGGACTTCTAGGTTGGCTGCCGATTCTAAAAAAAAGGGTTCAAATACTTGCAGGATTAGACTTCCAGGCTTTTAACGTGAAGTATGTGTCTTGCCCCTTCTTTCCGGGTTTTCTTGGCATGATGATCTGCACCCTATGCATGCTTTTCTAGTCCCTAAGAACAATTGACCATAGGTTAGGATTACTCGAGCAATATTGATATCTCCTCACTGAACTGCTCATTATGGACTGGAATAATCTTTTGCAGACTATGTTTAGTTGTTTGCACTACAATAAAACGAGTATTTTTATGACTGCAAAATATGACTGCAATTTGTCATAAAATCAAAAAATATGACTGATTGCAAAAATCACTGTAGATGACTGCAACATGATTAACATGAGTCATTACCGATGAGTCGCTTTGGACATCGGTCATATTTTTTGGAGGGTATAATTAGCCATAATTAGCCATATTTTTGCCAACAAGACGTATACTTTGACTATTTGGGGGGGCTTGACTTTTTTTTTAGTTGCCCGGGCAAATGAAAATAAATCCTACGTAGCATGTGATTCCATGTAGTCATATTTTTGGCTAACGTGGAATATGACTGCAGTCAGTCATATTTTGGAAAACGTGGAATATGACTGCAGTCAATCATATTTTTGGCTGACATGGAATATGATTGCAGTCAGTCATATTTTTGGCTGACGTGGAATATAACTGCAATTAATCATATTTTTGGTTGACGTGGATATGACTACAGTCAGTCATATTTTGGCAAACGTGGCATATGACTTTGTATAGTCATATTTTTTGTAGATGTGGAATATGACCCTTGTGAGTCATATTTTTTGCTAATGTGAAATATAACTTTTATGAGTCATATTTTTGGTTGATGTGGTAGTTTATATGGATGTTATTAATAATTGTATGACTAGTTGCATTCATATTTTTGGAAACAAAAAGTCATATTTTGATGTGCATAACTATGAGCATTATGACTAAAGCTAGTTATATTTTGGTCAATATATATTATGAAATGTAATTCAATCATCTGACATTCCGGATGATTGAGAATCTTATGTTTTTAATTTGTTTGTAGTCTATAATTGAAGTGACTGAGGTCCAAAGTAGCTTCAATTACTAACTACAATCACATTTTCTATGCATTTTAAATAGACATGATACATTGAAATTATACATCAAAATGATTTAACAATTGAATAAAAGACTTTATATAGTTAAAAATAAATACATATAATTTTTAGAGATACACTAGAGATAGTCATATTGGAAAGAGAGAATGCAAGAAGAAAATCAACTCTCTTCATTGACATTTATTAGTCACCAATACAAAACATATATACCACAATGAATCATTCACAAAATCCAATAAGGCCTATATTCCTTACAATAATGTGAAGATGGCTCTATAGGGTTGCAAGTAGCCTCCAATGACTTTGTTTCAACTTTTGGTGCCTGCATATACAATTAAAGAAATGGAAGGTTAATTTTTAGTGAATGAACAACAAAGCTCAACCTTCAAAGGCTTACAACCACACAAAATATGTAGCTCAAATTTAGGGTAGGAAAAATAAGAATGGTGATGGAGAAAACAAGAAGAAAAAATAGACAAATACTAAGAGATAACAACAAGCAAGAGTTAAGATGCAACAAGAAACAAAAAGCAACAATTAAGACACAACAAGAAACAAAAAACAACAACTAAGACACAACAAGAAACAAGAAGCAACAACTAAGACACAACAAGAAACAAGAAGCAACAACTAAAACACAACAAGAAACAAGAGGCAACAACTAAGACTCAACAAAAAACAAGAGTTAAGATGCAACAAAAAGAAACAAGAAGCAAGAATTAAAAAGCAACAAGAACAAACAAAAAACAAGAATTAAGAAGAAGATAGAGTTAAAATGCTAGAGAAAAAAAGAATTTAGATGCAACAATAAGAAACAAGAAGCATGATTAGAACTAAGAAGCAATAAGAAAGAAGAGTTAAAATGCAACAAAAGACAACAACTAAGAAACAATAACAAGTATGAACTAAGAGACAATAAAAGGCAAGGAAGAAGGGCCAAAAAAAATGGCGGTTAGGGTTTCAAAACCCTAAAAAGTGGCGGCTAGGGTTTTAAAATCCTAAAAAATTGGTGACTAGGTTTCAAAATCCTAAAAAATAGGTGAGTAGGATTTCAAAATCCTAAACAATGGCTTGTTTAGTTTTTTTTGAATTGCCCGTATTTTTTGGGGGTAGCCCAAAACAAAACAAATGTCACTACCATGGAAATATAACTGACAATATGACTTAGCATTCCCCAAGCATGTTCCCTACGTTCCCTATGAAGTACTTTGGTATTCCTAATGGTCATATAGTGTATACTTGTGAAGTAGAAGGCCCAAAAATGACTGGCAGTCATATTCTGCAGTCATATTTTTCTTCAAGGTGTTGACCTTCAAGAATATGACTGCAACCAGTTGTCAGTCATCCTCAGTCATATTTTTGCAATCATAAAATACCCGTTTTCTTGTAATGTTGTGTAGACTATTTAGAATGTAGATTGCACAAATTGCTTGCCCCTACTACTCATACCTGGTATCAAGATGTTTTATAGGCCAAATTGTTGATTTGATGCTCCTCGTCAACCACATGCTGGCTAGGAAGAGTAGTAACTCCACCGACCGATGATGTAAAATCCTGGAGTTGTACCTTAGGTGTAACCACAATTGCTGACAATGACCTAGAAATACGCTTTGTAGGGTGTTTATTGCATCTAAATGTTGTAAATGCTCTTGTTGAAATTGCTCAAGGTACACATATGTTGTTGATGAAGTAACATCAAGTTAATTGTGTGTTGTTATATATTTCTACAACTTGAGATATTTGCCTAACGCCACCATATTCTTTAGAGTGCTAATGAGGTTGGGGTGCATTATGTTAGTTCTCATAGATAGAGCATTGTGTATAGAGCTGCACCTATTGATCTACGGGAAAAAATCTTTGGAACTACCGCTCATCAGTGGTTGCAACTACGACTAGTAGGATTCACTGAATGATAAAGACAAAGTGTTGAAGATGCTGGAAAGCATGGTAGAATACTAACTACAACCAACAATAATGTCCAAAGGTTTGTTTTCTACCCCCTTCGTTTTCTATTTTCTTTGTCTTTTTCCATTTTTGTCATAAAAGTTAAATCTTCCTTCTTCCTACAAATCTCTTCTCCTCATTCTTATGATGTATTGTCCCCTCTGTAGATGTGAGTTGTTGGACATGGACCTTGCAGGATTGTCAACTCAAGTATGTGTCTTGCCTCCTCTTCTATTTTTTTGGCTTATTCATCTCCATTTTTATGAAGCAAGTTATATTCCTTCTTACAATCCTCCTTAAACCCTATACATGACTTCAAAGAGGATTTTATGAAGCATTTTAAGAAGGACTGTAACCCCTAAAGGATCAAACACTGCTTTTTAGCAACATAGCAATTTTGGGCAGCTCACTACAAACGAAGTTTTTATTTTTTTTCTTTGAAAAGTTCACACCACATATAACCAAAGAGTAGCTTTAAGGCCCAACAATTTTCATAACTTTTGACTACGTGATTAAAAAGTTATTGCATGATATGTAGTTTTCATTAGTCGGCAAGCAACTTGGGCAATTCAAAAAACTTCTTTAAAAATCACTTTTAAAATAAATAAAAACCTAAAATTGATTCTAAGGATTTATTTACACGTGAAAAAATTTAAATCATTATATTTTGATTAATGAGATTAAAGTTATGAGGAATTATAGTTTGTTGGTAGGTATGGAATCTAAAGACTCCATAGATGTACGTCTCATGAAGATGTACATCTCATGAAGTTAATCATTATCTACCTTTATTGCAAAAATAATTTTAGAACTTCTACTTTGACCCTTTATAAACCTTCTACTACCATACTCGGCTATCAAGGTGGCAAAAACTAACCTCTACGAGCAAAAAAGTTTAATTTTTTTTGCATATTTGATTGCAAGATCCTAGACTAGACCATATAGATTGTAGGATATTTGCAATTAAAGTAAAGAAAACATGATTTTTTGTATATTGCATTTTTAGTTTATAAAGATTTTGTATCTTCTTAACCCTTGAAGAATCGAGGCCTTTATATGTAAAAAAACACTCAAAACTACCATTTCTATTTCAAAGAGCACAAAACTTCAAATTTTTTCTTCCATATCTAACAGCAAGACCTTATACTAGATTACTACAAGAATATATGGAAGAAATTCCAGAACCTTTGACCACATAGATTGCAAGATATTTGCATCCAAAGTAAAGAAAACAAGTTTTTTTGTAAGTTGCTTGACTAGATTTTTTGGCTTTGAATCTTTTAATTGAAATTCTTTTTACTATTAATTTTGATTTTCTAAGGTTTTTATGCTGAATACTTGAGTTGGGAATGTAAATAAAAATTCAAGAAAAAAATACTTAATTTTTAGTCATTAAAAAATGTTAAGTAGAAATAGGTTCAAGATTGAAGGAAAAACTAAATCATTAATAGCTCTAAGATGGAATTGAAATACAATAATTTCAACATTGAGATTGTTCTAGAAAGCAAACCTAACCCTCTCTAAAAATTTATTTTGGAAAATTGTAAAAGTTGCATTCACAAATGAATCTTATAAGTTATTTTTTCAAGAAGATGCTTAGATTGCCTAAAAAACTAAGATTATCTATAACTTTCTCATCACTAGTCCAAATAGAATGAACCTAAGCTTCAACTGTAGACAAAAATATAATATTTTATTGAAAAAAAATTTTAAATTAAATTTTGACTTTTGTGCTTTATTTGTGATGCTTTATTTGTGATGCTTTATTTGTGATGCTTCTCAACCTCTATATTTGATTTATTGTGCCTTATATTTTTTCCTGGGCACTGATTGAAATAAGAATTATATCCACAAAATTCTTGCAAAACCGCACATCTGTACAAAGTTTCAAAAACATTTACTATAGATTGAAACAATAAGAACCTACCTGGTCCCAAATTGTCCCAAGGGGACAAATGGTCCTTCAGAGGTTAACTTAAAATTAGTGCACTATACATTTTGAATTTCTAATTTTTTATGCTGAAGAATTGAGCTAAGAATTTGTGAAAAAAATTAAAGAAAAAGTAACTTAATTTTCGTTCTTTAAAAGATTATAAAATAGAAGTAGGTCCAGGATAGAAAAAAATTGAATTGTTAAATAGTTCTAAATTGGACTAAACTCAAGACTAGACTAGTCCCATTGGCAACATTGTTCAAACAAGCAAATAAAAAATGTGGAACTTATTTTTTGGAAATTGTGAAAAGTGAATCTAAAAGTGAATCTTATATGTTTTCTTTTGAAGAAGATGCTTAGAATGCTTGAAAAACAAGACTTTCCATAACTTTCTCATCTTTATTCCAAATGAAATTAATAAAGACTTTCTATGTAGACAAAATATTTTTCTGTGAGAAAGAAATTTTGAAAATTTTATTTTGACATTTTTTGAGTATTTTGTATTGCCCCAAAATACCATTTTGAGTTGAGGGTGGCATAATTTTTGCTCCCAATTGCCAATTGAAATAAAATTGATATTCTAGGAAGACTAGTGTATTTTTTATCTTTGATATTTTTTTCAAAAAATCACTTCAAAAGTTGAGGTAACACATTCCTACCTGAAATCTATTAATTTTGTCCCCCAAGGGTATTTTGGAACTTTAGGGGTTACAACAAAAAAAAAAGTTGAAAAAGTTTGAAAATGATTCTAAAAGAGAGCCCCAAAGCAAATGAATTATTGAATACAATGCCAAATAATAAGCAAAGGAGCCAACTCCATCTTGACTTCCCACAAAATTTTGCTTTCTATAATATTGACAATGATGAGGAAAATAAAACAAAATCCTTCAATAAATTAGCAAACCAAAAAGATGCCAACCTTGACCACCAGATACAATACATGTTCTTGGTTTGTTTAACACTTTAGTCCTTCCACCAATCATTGCAAAAATAGATGGTGTGAGAAATTTTGGATTTATGAGGCAAAAAATTAGGCTTTGTAACAAGACAATGTCTACAAGCAACCAAGCCCAATTCTTGTAGAAATGTCTATAGACGTTACATTCACCAAACTCAAAATCTTCACATTCTATAGTTCATATGTACACTTCAAAAGTAATTTTTGATCTAACAAAGAGCCTCAACATGATTTATTACATGTGTTTGGAATTTTGTTTCTAAAAACAAATGAGAATTTTCTAATAGAAATATGTTTTTGTACGACAAAAATAGATGTACACTTTTAATTTCCTGATTTCATCTTTTTTGGTTTAATGTTAATGTGATGCCATATAGATGTTTTTTTTACTTATACTCAAAAATATGTCAAGCACCAAGTATGTTGAATCCTCTTATGATTGGCCTTGCCAAACATTAAACAAGTTCATTATTTGTTGTTACAAATTATTTATTTATTGGATAAAAGATTTTCTCCAAGCTTATATTATTTTTTTGACAATGCCATCACTTGTTGCAAAATGCTTTAAAATACACAACTTCATGTTAAAGAGTTAGAAATATAATGGAAATGCACTTAGTTTGTTGCATCAAATTCAAAGTTTTGATTTATCAAAACTTTATTAAAAACCCTAAACTCTTTCAAATCCAAAATGACAATTCATTAGATGCTTTTGGGGGGTATTGGAAGGCCGTTTTAGGCTCGTTTTCTATACTGTGAACCAACCAATGCTAGCTAGAATAAAAAATGAAAGAAATAATTTATTTTTTCAAACATTAAAAGATTTAAAATATTCAAAAATTTAATTAAATATTATTATCTAATATAGCCAAAGTCAAAGTTTGGCTACATATAATTGATGATGTGGCGTAGTTCCTATAGTCCAAGAACTTGGAGGAACTCACGACCTTCATGAGCACCTCAATCTCATCTAATGCATTAGATGAGATTTCAGAGTTCTAAAGGATTGCAAGTTTTCAAACTGTTAGGAACATGGTAACTGTGCCAAATCAACCCTAAATAAAGAATTTAATGTGGTAGAACTTTTGCCACATCATATCATTATATTTAAAAAATAAATTATTTTTAACTATTATTTAGTTTATTTCTTAATATTTCAATGAATTAAATTTTTTAATATTATTATTATTATTTCTAATTTTGGATAGTAGTTGTTGGTTCCAAGCATTGGGAGTAGGCCCAAAACACCCCTCCAATGGAGCTAAAAAACATCTAATGTATACCTTCCTTCATTTTTCACCAAATTGATTGAATGAGTTATATACCATTAGAAAGTTAATAAAATCACCGCTACAAGGATATTATTATTTTTATATACAGAAGAACTATTAGTCTATGTAGTACTTAAAATCCTACACAAAAGAGAAGTATTAATTATAAGAGCACTTATATTATGTATGCAATAATTTTTAGCAACAAGATTATTCATTGACTTATATACATGGAAAAATATTTTATGTTCAATATATTCTTTATTCTATGTATAAACAAACTTTTAATTGGGAAGCAAATTTTGCTATATATATGGGAGCACGTATAACATTTAGGTTTCTAATATATTATTTATCGGTGATCAACTTGGGTGCAAGCTAGAATTTTTATGTTTTCCAAGCTTATGAAAACTTTTATGTAAGGGAGTTGTATCTTTTGCAATGCACATGAATGCTCTTAACTACTATTGGCCAATGTCCAATATAAATTCAAGTTCAAAAATTTATTTATCTTAGGATATACCTTCGCAATTTATCTTAGGATATACTTTTGATTTGGATCATCCTTTTTGTACATTTTTTTTTAATCATATGTGTAGGATAATATTTTATATTTTATATTTATTTTTATATCTCCTATATAGAAAAAAATACTTATAGTAACTTTATTTTGATTTAACTTTCACTTTTATATCCTATTTTTATAGGTTTATGAGCACTTCTAACTGCTACATACTAGTGCTCAAATTAATATGAATACCATAGTTTGAAGTCACCTTCCGCACATTGTTGCCAAATATATTCAAATTAATATTAGAAGACTATTGGTCTGGCAATTCATTTTTTATTAATAAATTATTTAGCAATACTTTTAATATTTTTCTTAACATTTGACAGAACTTCAAATAATCTTAGAAGATGAACGCCTGGATGAACGATTTTCTTATTGCATAAGAAAATAAATGTCATGATTTTGAATGACTCATCACTTTTTATAATATCCACGCTTTACTTTAAAGTTAGATAAATGAATTTGAATTCCACATTATTTAGTGAACATGTGCTAAGATCAAATTGTACAAGTATCTTTTCCAACATTTTGACTTCTTTTTTATATTTAATGTTCCTTGGATTTGACAAAGTGACTTATTAATATTGACTTATTATTCCAAAACAATTGGGCTTCAAAATATTTATTTATTTATTTTTTCGCCCGAAGTTGACCTCCGGAATTATTTGGGGTTCCTTATTAGTTGCCGTGGAGCGCAAGGTACTGTAAAATGCTCTTGGAACCGAAACTCGCATTCATCCGGTTGCGGATAAGAATAATAACAAGAAAGAGGAAGGCGCGACAGACTTCAGAACACAATTAGGGTTTCGTGTTAGATGTTGTTTCCGCGGAGCTCGATTGTTCACTGGGAGGATCGGCAGGCGTTTGGTTGTAGTTCAGTGATGCATTCGTAGTTTCTTCTCTGCAAACTCGATTGAAAGGGAATAAGGAACTTGCGCAAATTTTTGGATTGCTTATTGCCCTTTTTAGAGGAGTTCTGCTGCAGTTTGGAGATACTTTCTGTTACAATGGCAGTGCAGGAGGAAGTGCCTGAGCACGAAGGAAACCGAGTAGAGGAGGACGATGAGGAAGTTGAAGAGTACGTCCCCGTGAAGAAGCGGCGTCTCATGGCAGCGCAGCAACTGCTCCACAAAAAAGCGGCGAAGGGTGCTGCTGGAGCCAATGCGGCGGCGGCCGTGGAGGATCTCGAGGCGGTCAAAGCGTCGGAGCTCAAGCCGAGTTTGCTTGTGAAATCGTCACAGCTGAAGAAGGACGCGCCTGAAATCACCGAGACCGAAGCCTTGGTGATGCAGGAAAGGGAGATGATTGAGAGACTATCGGAGAAGAAGCAGTTGGTGCCCGTCCATGAGCTCGCCAAGGGTATCTCGTACACCGAGCCCATGGAAACTGGATGGAAGCCTCCTTCATCAGTTCGAAGCCTGAGTGAGAAGGAGCGTGATGAGATTCGACGGCAATGGCATATTTTAGTAGAAGGAGACGATATTCCCCCGCCTATAAAAAATTTCAAGGATATGCGCTTTCCGGAGCCTATTCTGAAGAAATTGAAGAGCAAGGGAATCACACGACCGACGCCTATTCAAGTGCAAGGTCTCCCAGTTATATTATCCGGACGGGATATGATCGGTATTGCGTTCACAGGCTCCGGGAAAACCCTAGTCTTCGCTTTGCCCTTAATTATGCTTGCGTTGCAGGAGGAAGTAAGGATGCCCTTGGCGGGCGGGGAGGGCCCCTTCGGATTAGTAGTTTGTCCGTCCCGAGAGCTTGCTCGCCAGACTTTTGATGTGATGGAAGAGTTTACTGCCGTGCTGTCTGAGAAGGGGTACCCGCAGCTACGGTCTATGCTCTGTATTGGCGGTATAGATATGCGGTCTCAACTAGAGGTCGTTAAACATGGGGTGCATATTGTGGTTGCGACACCAGGTCGATTGAAGGACATGCTTGCGAAGAAGAAGATGAATCTGGATAACTGCAAGTACCTTACATTGGATGAAGCTGATAGGCTTGTGGATTTAGGGTTTGAAGAAGATATTAGAGAGGTTTTTGACCACTTTAGAGGGCAGAGACAAACATTGCTCTTTTCCGCGACTATGCCAAAGAAGATTCAAAATTTTGCCAAGAGTGCGTTGGTGAAGCCAGTGGTGGTGAACGTGGGTCGAGCGGGTGCTGCAAATTTGGATGTCATCCAGGAAGTTGAGTATGTAAAGCAGGAAGCGAAGATTGTGTATTTACTGGAATGCCTGCAGAAGACGCCACCACCTGTTCTGATTTTTTGTGAGAACAAAGCAGATGTCGATGACATTCACGAGTATTTGCTCCTGAAGGGTGTGGAGGCTGTCGCAATTCACGGAGGCAAGGATCAGGAAGAGAGAGAATTTGCAATTGCATCCTTTAAGGCTGGTAACAAGGATGTACTCGTAGCGACGGATGTTGCTTCTAAGGGACTTGATTTTCCGGACATTCAGCATGTGATCAATTATGACATGCCTGCGGAAATTGAGAATTACGTTCACAGGATTGGGCGCACAGGACGATGCGGGAAAACTGGTATTGCCACTTCTTTTATCAATAAGAACCAGAGTGAGACGATTCTTTTGGATTTGAAGCACTTGCTAAAGGAGGCGAAGCAAAGGATACCTCCTGTGCTGGCAACCCTCGACGATCCCATGGAGGAGGCAGAGGAGCTTGCCAAGGCCAGCGGTGTCAAAGGTTGTGCGTATTGTGGAGGGTTGGGTCATCGGATCAGCGAGTGTCCGAAGCTGGAGCATCAGAAGAGTCAAGCCATTGCAGGAACCAGGCGAGACTACTTTGGATCTGGAGGTTACGGAGGCGAAATTTAGTCTGAGGCATGATTTTACTCTTTTTCGTCTTCAGTTTGATTTTCTAGGAATTGCGGGATCAGAGCAAATTCATCCAACTGCTATCTGGGATTTCTAAAGAACTTTGAGTGGAATAGCGTGGTTCGACACTACACTATGCAGTTAATATTCGAACTTTTTGAAGGCGCGCTGGGAAATGCGGATTCTCCAAATGTCAATCAACATCTCAGAACAGAAGCACATCTATAGACTGGCTTTGTATAGTACCGCACGTATGATTCCATAGTGAATGAAGTCCACTTCTGAAACCCAGAGCATTGCTTTTGTACAAATTCGTTGTATTCAATAAACAATATGCAGTCTTTCGAAGAAACTCTATGCCTTATTGGGCTGTCATCCTGACGGTGTGAAGGATCCCAGCGACCTCAGTAAGAATTCGCTGTTCGGGACAACAGATCTGCGTGGCAAGGTGGGTCTACGAGATCATCTCGTGCGGGGTATTTTGCGAGAAACGTCAAAGTTTGTTGTCCCATCACTGCGCGGGATAGAAAGGAAGGTTTAGCATGGAATCACATATCTGATGAGTGCACTTTATCGTCTATTCACAAGCGCGAAACAGCATGATGCATGAAAAGGCAGGACGACTGAACTCAGACAAGTGATCACAACTTGGCAAGGCAACGCCCTCAATTATGATTATTCTGATTTGTTCCGGACAGTTGGACCTGATAATCATTGGAAATATGGAATCCTCTTTGATGGGAGTAAAAAATCATTCCCATCCAATAGAAATGAATTGTACAACCAAAGGTAGGCTGCTGCATTTGGGTACTTCCACCTTACCTTGCCGTGTTGCACTCACCAGGACGTTGGGTGCTTCGACCTCCCAAGTAGGGTTTGTCCGTATGGCCCGGAGCGACTGTTCAAAGTTCAAACCCAAATCAGCCCAGCAGATTCGTCGCAGTGGTGGCCCCCACATTCGCACGCGTTTTGACACTTGGGGTTTGGACTGGACTGGTTCTGTCGGCATTTTCTTGTCCTACAGAGAGGCATAAATGCTTCTTTGTAGGACAATGATGTGTGGTGGTTGAGGTTCAGTTTCCTACTCCTCGGTCCCTTGGAGGTTTGGGGCACATAATCTGCTTTTCACAAGGTGCTCTTCGCCAGACTGTATTACGCAGCTTTGCAAAATTTGTGGTTCTCTTGATGTCATTAGATCACAGTCGCTCCACCCTGTTCTTCCATGTTTTCCGAGATGCCATCTCATTTCCAATTTTCCATGTTTCCAGCATCACTATGTAGAGAGGAACTGTGATCGTTGTCAAGAGGTCAAGTGTAACCTAGTTCTGGGCGTCATACTGGCTGTTCAGTTATGTGACAGTCGTTGCACATCTCTTGTGGTGATGCGCATGGGATTTAGGCAGTACATCATCGAGCAATAAAGCGGCGAGGAACAATGGATTTGAGCAGAGTTTGGTGACTGTCGGTAACTTGAATATTCCGAGTTCCATTCGTGTGTGGAAATGGATGCCGTCGGCCTTCACCATCTTTTCTCTACTCTGGCCCGATGTCCGACCAGCTCAAGTTGAAGGTAGGCGTTCGACTGGACTCTAGATTGTTCTTGTGAGGTTCAGGAAGATAATTATGATTCCTCCTCAGGCGTGCATATCTTAAGATATGTCGTGGTATTCACCTTTTCACAGAGACAAATACACTCACCGACGTCTTTTCATTTTGGGGTTTGGCAGCTTCATTGAAGTTTGATTTGACTTTCTTTGTTTAAAATAGTGTCTGAACTCTTCTGGTGTTTTTCTTGGGGAGTTCATTTTCCCGCCTTACATAGTTCACACACTAGGGCTAAGAGTTGCAGCTTTTTTTTTAACAGAGTCTCAGAGGCGTTGGGTCTAAGTGTATCCTTTCAAACAAAACACAGATTGAATGAGTGGAATGGAGATTAGGCAGACTGGTTAAGGGGAATTAAAATAGAGGTAGAACAAATTTCCTGGTGCATATAACATGTCTCCTTCGCACTGTTCCTTCCAAAAAAGCACCATCTGATTTTTTGAAGCAATCTGTTTTTTTACAGTCTAGTGGAGGAATTTGCTCAGGCTTGATCGAGGAGCTTGTGATTGTTGGCCTTTCGGGTTTTCCTCAATCGGTAAAGGTTTGTGGGGTTTGAAAAATTGGAATAAGTTGGTTGTTGTCAAGCCTAGTCGATTGCATCTCCGATCTTACAATGCTGCCTGCCAGTAAATCAAGAGATGCCAGTAAATTAAGAGACTTAGAAAAGGAGAAGGGAGAATATCTCATCTCATACCCTGAAGGTTGGTGTGAAAAACATCCCCCAGTCGATGCGGTTATTGTGAGCTATGAGAAATGGGAAGGCGTACCTCGCCAACGGGCGGTTGATGACCGACAGGAGATGAAGCAGCTTTTTAAAATGCTAGGTTTCCGCGTCGAGATTTTGGTGGATAAGAGCGCTGATGAATTGAAAGATGACTTGGAATTCTTTTCTAGCAACTCTCTCAGTAAGAATTGTACAAATTGCTTTGTATGCTTTGTAAGCGCATACGGTAACAGGGATTGCGATGGTCGTCAATTCATCCAAGATCTTGAGGGTAACAAAATATACGTTATGGAGGATATCATCGAGCCATTTAAGAGATGTGAGGCGTTGGCTGGGAAGCCTAAAGTATTCTTCATCAATTCGCGCATCTGGAAATCCGATAAGCACACTCTCAACTCAGTAGCTGGAGAATCGTCTACCATCTCCCTGAACACGAAAGGCAGTCGTCAAGACCCATGCAAGGATTTTTTGGCTGTATTTTCATCTGAGGAAGAAAACTCTGACGGGCCAGATCCTTGTCATAAAACTGTTTTTGTCCCGGCGCTTATTTCTTTTTTTCGTCAGAACCACAATGACAAAGATGTCGAGGAAATTGTGATCGAGGCCAACCTTTGTAAGACAGTATCTGTCCAGAGCACTTTGGACCACAAACTTTTCTGGAGAACACCTGACCAGTTTGGCAAACGGATGCCGCTGGTTTTCCAATCAGATCAAGCTCCTGAGCTGGACATAGTCCTCTTCCATGGCTACGAGTTTGGTGACAGCGTGCGATATCCTGCAGCAGCTCTATCCTCTTGGTTTACAAAATCTGCGAATCCGGTCTGCTGGCCTGTGGAGTGTCTACCGAAGGAACTGGGTGGCGTTCCAATGCGTGTGTTTTGCTTGAATTATTCCGAGCCTGAGCCTGAGTCTGAGCCTGAGCCTGAGACAAGTAAGCGGAAATTGAACGAGCTGGCAGAGCAGGTACGAAAGGATCTCGGAACGCTGGCTACAAAGCCATTGATATTCATAGCGCATGGATTGGGGGGTCTGCTCATCCAGGATGTTCTGAATAGCAAGGAAGAGTCTGTTCGGAATCTCAAGAAATGGTTGAGAGGGATTGTATTCTACGGGGTGCCATTTGATTTACATTCAGGAGCCAACAACTTCTCACTCCTGGCATTAGAAAGTGCACTCAAGCAGGAGAAAGGGAATCTATCTGTTGTGAGGAAATCAGAGATTGAAGAGGCTATGAAATCTGGAGGAACAATGCAAGCAGCACGCCAAAATTTCTGCAAAAAGTATAAGGAAATCACCCTGTCTTTTGAGGAAGGAAAAGAAACATATGGTTCCGTAAGTTCCCCGCTACAGCGACCACGAGAACTCGATGATTGATAGTTTGAGATTGACCAGTGGTAGAAGGTGGTTTCGTAGTTGCCTTTTAATTTTAGTGATGTGTCTGGTTTTCTCAACTAGTTTTATTTGTCAGTGGTATTTACTGAGCTCGTTATTATGGGATTTTTGTTTTCTGCAGAAAATAAATTTGGTGGCCGCACAGCAGTATGCAACAGAGGTGAATACGATTGTAGAGAAATGTTCATCGCGCAATCATTTTGATATATGTAGACCAGAAACTCTCGACGACAGCTTATTTACTGATTTGCTGCGCTTCATCAGGAAGCAACTTCGCGATTGTGGTACGTTCCACGGTCTTTGAATGAGAAATAGTCTTCTACAAGTATAGACTTCACAATGAAGTCTGTGATTTGATTTTAGGAATTATCCAACATCTTCTCTTGTGCTGAGTCTTAGCTATAGTTTGGCACGAAATATACAAATCATTTCGGAGACCCGATATTTGTGGGTTATCCAAATTCTTTCCACTTCGGGCGTCTTTAATTGACTACCTCTGGAGTACAGAGCAGATGAAACTTCTTGTTTGCTGCTGCTTTTTTTATTGGTGGTATGGAGAGTATCCAGAATGGTTCACAATGATCTGGACCAGGAATATTTACGCTGAAGATTGGTTTAGAAGATTGTTCATGCATTTGAAACAGCGCAGTAACCACAGAACCCTGTCTTTCCTGTGTGTTATAAAAAATTCAGAGGCAAAAGATGCGTCTCTGTTATCCTACTGCTATTTCACTGTTGAGATTTTCATTGATTTTGCAGGTGACCATTGTTACATTCTGATAGACTTTGTAATGCTATTTGCTTGCAGATCGGACAGACATTATTGTTGGACAGGATTCCCACCGTAAGAAACTCAAAAGCTGGTTGTTGACAAGAGAGACGAAGGCCGCATCAGTTGCCGGGATAACAGGAGGTGAAACATTCGGTGTTGCTGGAATGGGTGGCATAGGGAAGACCACGCTGGCTAACTCACTGCTTGAGGATGAAGATATTAAAAACTACTACGACCACCGCGTCTATTGGATTCCTGTCAAACGATATCCTAACATCATCGCCTGTCAAAGACGTTTGCTCTCAGAGATTTGCAAAGAGATGCCTTCGAAGGAACTAGACACGGAGAAGGTTTTACAAGAGGAGCTTAAGCGAAAACTATCAAAACTGAGGAGGGTGCTGCTTTTTTTAGACGACGTCTGGGAGAAGAACCACGTGGACAGGCTGCTGGGAGACTCCTTCATGAAGATTTTCCCTCAAGAGAGCAAGTGCATCATCACTAGTAGGAAACCTGCGGAGTTGGCAAAACTGGACACAGATGATCAAATTGAAAGATTGGATGTTCTGAACGATGAGGATGCTAGAACGTTGCTCTGTTCTAAGGCATTCTTAAACGGCAAAATGCCGATGGACAACAACTTGAGAGTTGCTGTGGACGAAGTAATTGCTGCTTGTGGTAACATGCCAATCCTGCTCGCGACCATAGGTGCTGATCGATGGGGTAATAGGTCTACTAAGTCGTGGCAAGAAGTTCGAGATCGGCTGAAACACGTGACGGCCGAAAACGCGGGTGACGAAGAGTCGACAAAATACCAGAACCTGATCAAGCAAGTGATGATCAGCTATGATGATCTCCCTGAGAGGGACCCTGTATCTGGTGAAGGGATTGACTTCAAGGACTACTTTCTGGACTTTGCAGCATTTCCCGAGCGGGAGGAGATTGAAATTGCCGTGCTCATGGACATGTGGACCAAACCTGGTATGACAGAGGATGGGGCGTACAGGGTACTCGAAGAACTGGAGCAAAGGTGTTTGGTGAAGATCGTCGGTTACTGGTGCCATGTGCACGACATTTTCAGAGCCCTCGCCTTGAAGCTAGTTGAAGAGCAGCCCCTCAAGAAGAGGAAGAGGTTGTTCGCATGGGAGTTGAGCAATAGCAGGCTACCAGAGGAGTGGGCAATTTCTCAGAATGTGGGATCAGGAGATTTTCAGGTCCATTTTGAGACCGAGAAGATGGTGATAGCGAAGAGTGAGATAAAGACATTCCACCCGAGCGATGCCATCCTTTTCAGGTGTTTGACGCAGTTGCGCATGCTGATTTTGACGTCGAATCTCAATCTGGTGTCACTACCTCCAGAAATCGGATACATGAAGTGTTTGGAGAAGCTGGATTTAAGTTGGTGTTTAGGCCTGGAGCGATTGCCACGAGAGATCGGTCAGCTGGAGAGCCTTGAGAAGCTGAACATGGCCGGGTGTTCCTCCCTGCCTGAAATTCCGGCTGAGGTTGGCAAGCTGAAGAAGTTGGTGGAGTTGAACATGCAAAGCTGCGGGATAGTGGAGCTGCCTGTTGAGATTGGAGAGCTGACGAGGTTGACTTATCTATGCCTGAACGACTGCCGCGAGCTTAGAGCTCTTCCTGAAGCGATGGGCAAGCTGAGCAGTTTGGAGAAGCTGGAATGTGAAATGCTGCAGATAATGGAGATACCGAAGTCTTTGGGTGATTTGAGCAAGTTGAAGTACCTTTCGTTCGGTGCTTGTAGTGGTTTTACGGAGATCCCTGCAGAGTTCGTCAATCTAAAAAATCTCGTCTGCTTGTGGTTCGTGAACTCTATTAACTTGAAGGTTGTACCGCACGAGCTGGACAAGTTGGTGACAGAGGGCAGCCTGACAGTGTTTAATGTTTACAATACTGGTGTGAATTGGAAGAAACTTCCGCCAAATCTTCATGCTCTGCCAAGACCCTTTGACGGCACTATTAAAGATGATGAAGTGGATTCGACGGCAGATAATCCTGATGGGCCATATTGGTCGCACAAGCGAGGTATGCTTGTGAATACCGCGTCTCTCTATGACCCAAGCAACAAGGAGCAGAGACGTTTGTCTTTTGGGATAGTCCGAGTTGTGACCTTGGCGAAGAACGAACCATTTTTGAGCCCGCGGTTCAACATGGCTATTCGAATCATTTACACCATGGGCAACCACATTCAAACAAGGCATGCTATTGTGAGATGCGGTGGTGTTCCTGTCCTCCTCCATTGCATCGACGAGGGCGATTCTGATGATTGTTGTGCTTATGCGGCAGCCACACTTTGCAACATGTGTGTCACACCTTCAACACACAAAGCAATCGTTGATTCACCTCACGCGCTTGATATTCTCACGCGAGCTTTACATAGAAAGAATGAGGTGAGTGATAGCGTCTTTCAAGCCTTACTTTGGATTAAGGAAGGAGATAAGATAGAGAAAGAGTTTACTTACTTCTCGGAGATTTTAGAAAAATGTGGGCATACCTTTGGCCATACGGGCTGCGCCTGTATCTGGTGCCAACACTGGTTCAGGTTTTTTCATCCACGTTCGTCGACGTTTCTCGAGGTCAAAAACGTTTTCTGAGCTTGAGATCCGCCTATGAGGGCCGTGGATTCTAGTTTCAATCACAAGTTTTTAAAGATAGTTGGTAAGTTGGTGGAGATCAAGCTATCTGGCTTGCTTTATACGGTACCTTCATAGAGTGCTTTCCTATATTGCTAACAGAGGTAGATGAATTTTTTCACTTGGTATGAATTGTACAAATTATATTTGATTATATTGTTTCTTTCTAGGCTCTAGAATTGCGAAATCCCCATGTAGGATCGCGTCTACAGTAGACGCTCGCACACTAGAGTTGGGTCCGAGCCACTAAATGACATAAAAAAACGTGATCCGGTGGCGATATTACAGACCATGCAAATGTGCAATTATAAGTATCTCGTCACTGTCACAGTGCTGTGTCGACACCTAGTGCCCAGCAGACCCCGTAACATCGGGAACAAAGCATACAACAACTTACGTAGCATTCTAGGCATGCATGAAAAATCAAAATTCTCCATTGAAGAAGCTCGTGGCTGCAATTGATGTGTATAGACAATGGTGAAGTTTCAAACAATGTTTCCAACGTGTGCCACTTTCGAGAGTTTTTAAATCATCAAGGTGGAGACACAAAAACCAAAGTTTGTGCCCTACTTGGAGGAGGAGCTTCCACGTGTTGGGCTTCGACCGTTTCTTGGTGCCAAACATCTTCTGAAAGAAGAGCAGGCTTTCAAGTAGATTGATTAAGCCTTGAAGGAAGTACAAGTCCATGTTGCAGTTGTTCCAATTCAAAAAGGTATGCCGAGTCAAACTGGTGTTTGATCGAATGAGCTAGTTGCGATGTTTCGATGTTTCAAAGCGGGAATCTGATTATTCCAATCATTTCTGAGGCGGCCTCGAGAGATTGATGCTTGATATTGAAGTCAAGTGCACCTACATTCACGAAACGTACGAGGAAAGGGAGGTTTAATGAAGTGAAGGAATGAGCAATTGTCCATAAAAAATTAGCTGAAAGCACAGGGTTTCGATCTGCTGCCTTTGAATGGTGAGTGCACTTCGGCCAGGGCCAGATTTTGGCTGAGCCCCAGTACTGTTGCGCTTCCGGGGTGCCCCAGCTCCAGCTGCCCAGAGCGCGCACATCTTCAAAACTGCCCGGAGCTCAGGCTCTTCTTTCGTCGTCTACCACTCTACCCAGCTACCACAGGAAGTTTGAACGTATTCTCCCCGCCCTTGCTCACGTACCTGTCCTCCTCGCATGCTTTGTTATAAGTCTACTGGGGTGCTCTCCGTTTTCTCCTCGACTGAGATTGAGGAGAGACTCGGGGAGAGAGTGAGGTCAGTGAATTCTCCGACGGAAGAACGAAGGAAGATTGAGCCTGGCATTGCGGGTGCAGGCGTTTGGGGTGTTTCCCTGTGCTTGTTTCCAGATGCAAGTTTCCATGATTTGCAAAGTGAATTCATCTTGATTATTGGAAAAAAGAGAAGAAAGCAGGCTGTAGCCTTCCACCTGGACTTACTTGCTCACATTTCATACCTGTGAGAAGAAATTCAAAACAGCATGAACTGAACAATGTCTTCAATCCTTGCAAGAAGGGCTTGGAGAATGAAGAAATATAACTGACAGGACAATGCTCAATCAAGAACCTTCTTGTTGTGGTTGTCACCCAAGTATAAGTTGGAAAATTATAAACTCTTTATTCAAGCCCACGAACTGAATCAACCATTAGAATCCAACAACGATCAGTTGTGTGAGAAGCAATCACGACCTCCTAGGACCAAGACATGCAATAAGTTAGCATAAGAACTTTTGTTAAACATTAAACATTGAATAAAATCAGAATGATGAATTCAGCTAGATTCTAGGGTTGAGTACCTAAAATCTCGCTATGCACCTCCACTGTCATAAAATTCTCTCTTAAATGTGCACCCAACTCGTCCATAGTAATTAAAGGGCACCTGCTAGCTAGGTTTAAGAGCCTAGTACTAAATTGCATAATCACTCCCCTATCTTCTATCAAGAGTTTTCTTTTTCTTTTATCCCCTAGCCAACCATAGAATCTGCTCCTCTACATTAAGACATGTTCACAAGCTTTGAAAAACGCCATCTCCAAGCAGCATACACGCCTGTGGATTGTATGCGTAGTGCCTCAGCTTGTTGATGAGCGTTTCATCAGAAACTACCTAAACCCGCAATATAATCGACGAACAAATCCTGATGCTGACCTGCAATGGGGAGTTCTAGATCGCAAATCACCAACACATGTTACAGAAATGTTTACAGCTAGAATGAGGTATGCACCTTGAAATGGTATACTTAGATGCAGTGGTATGCCTAAAGAAATAAACTTTAATGCTGAGTACTTCAATTGATTTCTTCCAGATCCCGTGGAGGCGATGCAGGACCCGACGCTGGATCATCATCTTCCTCGTCATGGTCATGGCTAGAAATTATACTGATGCACCAGTCGTTGTCTTCGTCCTCGAAGAAATCACCCATGTCTTCATCATTAGCCGCAGTGTCCTCATCAACGACCTCATCATCCTCATCATTTTCAATGTCCTCATCATGGTTGGAACTAGCGCCCGCCATACGGGCCGCCTTATCCGGTTGATTCCGAGTTCGCTCCCCAGAGTTTGCTTCCCGAACACCAAACTTGTCATAAGTATATTGAAAACCAGAAAACGCAATCGGAAGCTTCTGATCCTTCTTAGTGGCCGACAGAGTGAAAACGACGGTTTCCTCACCATGAACTTTCACTTTGGTCTGCACCTTGCCCCCAGGCACCACCTCCAGTAGTTTGAAGTCCAGTCCAGCAGTGGTCTTGTAGCTCGCGGTGATCTCCACATGGGAAACCAGGACCACTTTCTGCACGATATACAGCTTCCTCTTGCCTTTCCTGTCGGGTTTCCCCAGAAGAGGATTACTCATATCGGGGTCGAAGTGTTGAAGCATCTCTTCCCAGTTCTCAATTTTAAACTCGTGGACCCAGCACTCCGATATGTGGACACCGATCGACTTGGCTCTGGAAAACCACGCCGCCGCGTTCGCTTCCCCGACTAAGAGCTTGGCAATCGCACCGCGGTCGTCTGAGATGTTGTAGGTCTGCGTGCCGATGCTTTCGGTGGTGAAGTATTTCTTTCCTAATCCGGTGATTTTTTGGAGAAAGCTGGGGTTCAGGAGACCTCGTAACGAGTTCTTCCCAGTTCCTGGTTTGCACAAACTAGCGACACTACCGACATCGTGGTTGCCGTTGTGCTTCGCAAGGACGCGGAGAGGAGCGAGGTTGGGATCGATGGGGAGCACTGGTATCGCATGCAGGGCCTTCCAGAGGTGGTGGATCACGGTGTCCTTGTCGTAGCGGCCGCTGCTATGGAGGTTTCCCATTTCGAAACAAGGAGCAACAGTACTAGGAGACTAGGAGAGACTCTGATCGTGTAGAACTGTCTTGATTACCGAGTAGGGTTCGGTAATCTTACTGTCAATACCAATCCTCCGGCCTCACCTTCGATACAGGGCTAACAAATGCTGCTACCTGCTCGCACCCACTCCACAACCGTAAATCAGAACATGGTCAGATAAGACGAAACAGAGGTTTTATATACATACTCAGCGTAACCTCCGCCATCAAGATCGAAGCTTCCAGTCCGAACTACTAGAAGCTTCCAGGATTTGCAAGAGCCTCTTCATGAAACCCTTGTACGTATTGAATGATTGGATTTTACTACTTCGACACTGCAAAGATGGAAATAAGCTCGATCAATCCTGAGTTCGATCGTTGTGATTTGTATCAGGACAGGGAAACACGACAAACTCCACTGTGCATGGAGCACCCGACAATGTAATTCACCGCGTGCAGTGCACGTACGTTGGCGTGAGCTCAGCCTGTTGCACCGGAAGTTTCTCGCACTGGGGTTTCGACATGGACCGTACCGACAAACTTGCTATATCAATGTGGAAGCCAATCGAAAGCAGTAAACACAATACGTACGAAGCATTTTGTATCAATGATAGTTAGGGTGAAGCACCTGCAAACTCGCCTGAGAACGACGTGGGGTTGCCTCCAATTCAAAGCGTTGTGTATGGAAATCCCGTCTGCAAGTCAGAAGCTCAGTCTGCGCCTTTCGCCCATCCCTGCATATCGATCACCGTCTTTCTAAATCTCGATCGCACTTTCCGGGAGATTCAGTCACAAGCCATCTTTACACAGAAGAGAGACAACTGCATCGATCACCTCACATTCAACTACAGACAATCGAGCGAGGATTTGTCTGTAAATTAAAATTAAGCCATCCACCCCTCCACACAATCCGGGCACACAATCACGGGAAAAACTGGGTGGGCCATTTGCATGGGCTTACCGAAGAATTCAAGGAGTTTCAGGAGAGTTTCAAGGAAAAAATTAAAAAATAAGAGACAAGCATTATTGATTTTCTAAATATTTTAGTTTTTTAAATAAAAGAAGGACACCCGTCAAGTTGGAAGCTTTTGCCAGACAATCTTGCCACACAATCTTCACAAGCCCCGTATTTTTTTATGAAAACTTGTTCAAAAATATTGATGAATATATGGATGATAGGTTTTGCATGCAAATACACTCTTATTTTGAGTCTATATGGTAGCCAACCCATTTCCATCACCAACCCATTTCCACCACCAACCCATTTCCACCACCAATCCATTTCCACTACCAATCCATTTTCAATCTTTAGATTGTTCTATTTCTATAGAGTTGTGGCGCAACTCAAAGAGCAGTTGTGGTACATTATGATTGGTTGTAAATAGAGGAAACAAAGAAAAAGAATTGAGACAAGTGTCATGGTTATAAGGTGGGTACATCCAAAACCGCCACTTTTTGCTACTAAGCCTAGTTACTACTATTAGATTGGTCAAATTTTCATATATTCTTGTTGGCAAGTGAAAGGAGATTCCAATGCACCAAAGAATGTGGCATTTGGACATCATATGCAAAAGTTACTAAGGGTCAAAGTTTGTTTCTGAAAGCGCTCCATCCAAATAGGTACATGACTGATTTTGGAAATGTACACAGCTTGTAGATGGCACTTTAAGGTCAGGTGCCATTTTGGAGGTGCCTACCTTAGGTTCCACTCAAGATTAAAGAAGGTTAATTCTTACAAGTAAGCTTGCAACATTTCTTTAACCCTTAATGCTCACTGTGAAAATTAGCCTTTCTGATACAATGTGAATCACCTACTTTAAAAAATAAAAATAAATAAATAAAAACACTCATTGGAGGTCACACTATAGTACAAGATCTTCCCTTTTTACACCCAATTCCAAATAAGAACATCTACACTTAGACTGTGTTCCACTCTTCCATGACAGGGTTCTCTATCATCCATCTGACACTAATTATCCGCAACGGCAACGGCGTTACAGCGTTAACTGGAGAGTCGGAATCAGCAATACGCAGCTGATTGAGAATTGTCTAGCATTGTAAAACTCGAATTTTATCAAGCATTCTGAACTTCTTCTACAAAACAACTTCTGCAACTCTCTGCTACTTCATTAATGCATGGCAAGACAGCAAGCTAGCATAAGAACTTTAGGTATAATTACATTTTAATACATGGTGTCTCCAATTCAACAAAATGATGGATTCAGATTCTTGGGTGGTGCAGTAGACCACCTCCATTACAAATACTAATAGTATGCAATCACACTGCTAAGCTTTTAAAATCACAACAGCCTAATCAAGTCCAGTTTTACTTGTCCGAGATGTGCATCCAAGACGTCGTCCCCAGTAGTCTGGCGGTGCTTCAATGGCTATATACAATAAAATACATAATCATTCTCCCTATCTTGTAACAAGAATTAAGGCTCAAATCCCCTCGACAGCTACTCTACATTATCGATGTACACAAACCTTGAAAATGAAAGGCGCTCAATGAAACAAAAAAGACTAAGACTTTCGTAACAGTTCTACCTAGAAGTAACCGAAGCCACATTGAATAAATTGAGTATTTAGCGCCGTGATTAATCTACGCCTAACCAGAAATGACCTAATCCCATAATCGTGCACTGAATTAATAGGAAACTTAGCCTCCTGCAAAACATCTACAGAAACCATTACAGAATGAGGCAGAGCAATACGATGCACAGAAGCTTCACTAGTGCATGCTTTCAATCGATGTCTTCCAGATCCCGAGGCGATCGGGGCGGCGATCCGGGCGGCGATCCAGCAGGTGTGCCAGGAGGTCCTGGAGGAGGTCCATCATCTTCATCACATTTATCAAAGATCACATATTTAGAAGGATCAGTATCTGAAACAATTTGGGCGCACCAATCCCCATCGTCCAAGAAATTGCCCATGTTGGCGTCATCGGCTGCGACGTCCTCTTCGTTGTCCTCAGTTTCGTCTTCACCATGACTGGAACTAGCGCCCGCCGAATCAGCTTGAATTCGAGGCTCTGATTTCAATCCACCAAACTTGTCGTACGTGTATTTAAACCCCGAGAAAGCGATCGGAAGCTTCTGATTCTTCAGAGTGCCCGAAATCGTGAATTCGACGGTGCCTCCGCCAAGAATTTTAGGTTTGATTTGTAACCCTGATGGCAACAATACTGGAGACAGGGCATCTGGACCTGCACTCGAGGTATACGTCGCGGTGATTGTAATGTGAGAGACCAGCACCACTTTCTGCACAATGAAAAGCTCCCGCTCGCTGCTCCGGTCCGGATTCTTAAGCATGGAGTTTACCTCTTGCATGTCGGGATTGAAGTGGCGAACCATGTCGTCCCAGTTCTCCATGTTGTACTCACGTACCCAGCACTCGGGGATACGAACCTCGATCGACGTGGCGTTCCCAATTGCAAACCATGCCGGTGCGTCTGTGAGCTTGGTGGCGACTGCGCCGTCGTTGTCTGCGATGGTGTAGGACTGCTTGCCCAAGCTTTTTGTGGTGAGGGAATTCTTCTGCTTGCGTGGGGAAAGGACCTGGTGTTGCCCTGGTTTGCTTAAACTAATGACATTGCCGACATCTTGGTAGCCGTTGCTATGCTTGGTTAGGACGCGGAGAGCGTCGAGACTAGGGTTCAATGGTAGCACTGGTATCGCACGATGTGCCTTCCAGAGGTTTTGGAGCACCGTGTCCTTGTCGCTGCTTTGGTGGTTTCCCATTTCGAAACAAACGTTACTTGCGCACACAGACCCACGGAATCAGAGTAGGGTTAACTTAAGCTGGTGAGCGCATCACTGTGTTGAGAAAAAGCTTCTACAGGGATTCTCTTAAGTAATTAAAAAGCGGAGCGAGTCCGTCGCTGCAATTGATTCTAATAATGCCAACCCTGAGTGTAAAAATCACTATTGAAACACCCTTGGTAGGTTGCAACATCAGTCGTTTGTTGTTTCGAGCGGAGGTATTACACTCGTGTGACAGACCAAAAAGGGTTACGAAATTTCGCCTGTTACCCCGAACCCTACCTGCCCCACGCTAATATACTTATATACTGAAACGGGGATAAAATGAATTTGAACATAACCCAACAATCCTTCCCGCATGACATGCAATAATAGAAATTAATGAGTTCCTGACAGGGTTCTGAAACGGACTTGCTACATATGGGGAGCTACACTCGCAACACGGGATGCAATGCAATAGAGACAACATAATGCACACTTGAGCTGATAACTCACGTACCTTAGCAAGGTTTTCGTGACCAGCACGTAATTAATAGAATCGTACCACTGCGCCTCCCAATTCTCCCACGCTCAACCTCGCATTCGCCGTCAAGCCATCGATACTCCTCGAGACATCTTCACAGAAGCCACATGGAAACAGAGACTCGACACCTCCCTCCCTCACCTCAAAACTACCGGTATGCAGATATTTAAATATGAATCACATACCCTAGCTGTATATCAGGAATTGACAGGAAACGACGTACATTCAAAGAGCGTTCTCTTCTAACTCATGGCAATGACCATCTGGTCCGACATCGGCTCTTGAAAATTCGACCCTGAGAATTACATTCTACTTCCGATCCGGGCGCTAGCTGGAAGCTCCGATCGATCCGGCGTGAACTAAGTTAATAAATAGACGTACCGTACCTTGAATCTGGGCAACATGTCTGGACTTGGGATGCCGCACAAGTGCGTCAGGGGTTGGCAGCAAACACAAATTGTCTGTAAAGTAAAGCCGTCTGTTATTTTCATTTCTTTCCGATACAAACGGGTGGGGACGCAATGCACACGTACTGGCACTGCTATTCGCTGACATATATAAGCTTACAGTACTACTGTAGTGTTTTACTAAGTAGGAGATTAACGAAAGCAAGATACTAGCCATACGACCTCAGAGATCTACCATTGGATTGCACTGAATCTATACAACGGAATGCACTCGGTCATGTGCCACCCTATAGCACGGCAGCAGTGGGCCTCGTTAGCTTCTGTTACTGTACAGACAGATAAAATGACGATCAGTGCCACTGATCTGTCTGCACAGTACAGTAACGGACCAGCACAGGAAACCGATCATTATTAAATAACTCATCGATATCGATATCTGATTGCCGTCCGATTCGTGGCTGATGATTACTGAGCAACAGTGGCGCCAGTTGTACGTGTGGGTTTTATTCTGATTGCGGAAGCAGATTTGAAAGGCTACCATATATATATATATATATATATATATATATATATATATATATATATATATATATATATATGCAAGGACATACCAATTAAAGGCGCCGATGGCCCCCACGTCCACGTGAGACATATCAAGCCGCTGATCAGGAGGATCGGAGTCCTTGGGGTAGGCATGGTCGTTCTGCCACGTCGCAGCTAGCTTCCCTCAATTGCCGGCGACATGATTTCAAGGACGTGCACCAGCACATGCAATCATCACAGTCCTAAACGGGACGGGAGTACGGGACACGAAACAACCATATTTGGAGGAAAAAACAATTCTAGGCGTCACACTTTGGGGGAGGAAGCTTCGGTGCAATCGGTAGGAATACCGTAAACAATCCCAGCACTGTACTTATCATAAATGGTTTCAATGTACTTGCTCTTGTCATTTACCTTTAAATGACAAGAACACGAACATTGAAACCGTTTATGGTATTTCTACCTTGACATTGCAAGAAAACTCAGGTAGGTTCCTACAAAGTCATTTTTGGTCGGATGTTCATGAAATTTGAACACAATGTGTAAACATGTACCTCCTTCCTAAAAAACTAATTTTATTTTTACAATCGGGTGCCTAGATCAAAAGTTTTGTTGCCCGGAACTTTTGGGGCAGCTTGGGAATCTTTGGGAATCTTTGGAGAATCTTATGCAAAAAAGATCATCAAGTTTTGAAATTTGGCATGTATGTAGTAACTAATCAAATATGGCATACAATTGTCCAAAATAAAACATATTTTAGTTGTCAAATCACACTCTAAGAGGAGTCAAACTTTGTTAGCTATGTTGGGGTAGTTTCAAGAAAAAACATTTTCTTCTAACTTCAAGTTCTATAATCTTGCAATTAGTCAAGCCAAAACTCTTGAAATTTTTTCCACATATTCCCAATTTTATTTTTTTCTAATTTTTTACCATTTGGAATTGAAATAAAATATTTTGAAGTATAAAATCTTGAAATGTTTTTCACTAAATTTTCCTTGAATGATAAATGGAATTGGCATCTAACCCAAGTCATCTTATATTTTTTGGACCTTTATGGAATTAGACAATTAGTTATGAATTTTTGAAATTAAAGAATTCTAAAATCGCCTACATACTTTCTCAAATATATACTATTTGTACATTGTTGGTACAACAAAAAATCAACATGTACAAATATTGCACATTTGAAGAGGTGGCAATTTTAGAGCCTGAGTACTTTAAAAAACTCCTACTTTATAAGGACGCATTATCAATCTTCCAAGGGGGAATGGTTTATTTAAGTTGGTTAACAATATTATGTCAAAACTAACTCATGAACCCTCTATGATTCACCCTACTAAAATAATAAAATCTAGATATGGATTTGACAAGATGTACAATAATGGGAAGAATTAGATGGGGATATTTATATAGTAGTTCTCATAAGTTTTCATACACTTCAAAAATCACCATAAGTAATTGAGGGATAAAAAATTTCAACAAATTTTGGACATGTTGAAGTACAAGTAATAGACTTGTATAAAATGATTTTTTACAAATAAATTTGATTAATTTCCTCAAAAATAAGAATTTAAAAAAAAAAAAATTTAATTAATTTTGTATAAGTAAGTTGCTCATACTATAACATGTCCAAAATTTGATGAAAATCTCTAATATTTTAATTAGCTATGGCAATTTTTGTAAATGTACAAAACATTTGAAAGCCTCTCTATGTGTTCATTTGTTGAAGTCCCAAAGATGGTGTGAAAGGATGTACACCAAATGTAGTGAAAAAACCTAGACCTCAAAGTGTGATAAATATAAATATTCAATTATAAATTTTTAGTTTTTGATTCTTTTTAAGAAAAATAAGGGCTATGAGTCCCATCAAGTTAGACAAGTCCACTAATTATTTCATATTGTTAGGACTTGGGATTCAAAAGTTATAGCGAAAGAGGAAAAATTATTCCAATTGTAATAGAAAATAGGATTGGTGTTTTTTGCAGTGACCCTCATGCAAAAAGCTTGCATAGGGAACAATTTTTTGAATGGGCATTTGGGTCTTTGGCTCAGTTGATTTGGCAATCCTCTATGCATCAATCAATAGAAGTAACACAATTGAAATATGTTGGTACATAATTAAAGTAAAGTGACATGACATTTTTGGATGCCAACTTGGTTGATGTGGCAATTTAGGATATGTAGCTTAATATAAATGTTTCAAATTATGGATTTACCTTTTGAATAATGAACATGTTTCTTAGGTTTGTAAACCATATTGAAGCCTTTCCCTTTAGGGTTTCTCACGCCACCATAAGATTGTTGCAAACGTCATAGTTAGGGTTTCACTAAAGCTCTAGTCTCTCTATCCATGGGCCGCTATTTTCTTTGTTCTCCATCCTCTATCATTGGGATCGCTCAAGTGTGGTGTGGTTTGCCACTCCTCTGACCATATATTAAGTCAAACAAACGACTACAAAAAGAATCATTTTGAAATTTTGGTTTGGTTTCAACAATTGTGTGGTTGAATACTCCTAACCAACTGCTATAATCAACATACTTGAATTGATTTCTCTGTTGATTCGGACATCAATTTTTCTAGTAGTGATTGAATCCATGGTCTAGTGAGGCATTTAATATTTTAAAGGGAATGGTTTAAGTAGTATTTTTCTTAAGAGGCTTCATCAGAGGATCTCACGATACTTGTTTCTACATATACATTGCATTTATTGGTGCACAATATAGATATACAATACTACATATAGTTGCATTTTTGTGACTATTGTAAATTGACTTTTGGTAGATGTTCCTCAAATTAGTATGTATACTTAGAGATAACAATCATATTGTAATTTAATTTGTAAATTTTGGTGAAAATTTTCTTCCAAATGAGAAATGCTAAAATGTTGACTTAGAATTGAACACCCAAGGCTTTTTAATCCTTTGCATGAGGCTTTATCTATAGATCTTGCAGTATTTGTTTTTTGTTTGTATTGGACAATAGTAAAGGATTATGTACATATATGTTAATGTATTCGATTGCATAATTTTTTTAGTGCTAGTATATTTGCTCTTTTTGAATTTATTGTAGATGCAATCATTGTATATGTCTTTTGATGGTTATCAAGAATGTTAAATAAGAATCTTCCACTTGTCCTTGTCCATAGATCTCATGCAACATGTTTCTACGTGTACTACATCTACATCTCTAATAATGTGTTTAAATCCATACTTACAATAGTAATAACTATATGCACTTTTCAACTTCTGTCCTTTAGAATTATTTTTATACTTGAGGACAACAACTATTGTAATCTTACTAATCTAAACGTATTTGTACATTTTCTTGCACTACTTAGTTTGCAAATAAAATATCCTGAATTATCTTCTATGTTATTGTCAGAATGTATTTGGCTTAAATGTGATCCATATTTATGGGAAGATCTTTCGTTGATTGGAGTTCTTTTTTGTATTTAGAATTGACTAAAGATTGAGGTTCAATAGGGCTTTGTAGAAGGCATTATTTGTAATATTGACTAGTACTCTATGCGTCCATAACAATATTATGGATCTTCCACAGAATGTTGACATAAGGTAGACATATCTAAAAGTAACACTTGTTCAAGATCTATACATCTTGAGGATAGCTATAGAATAAAATGATGTACGCTTGTTAGAAAATGGTTTAGGAAACTAACAAAATTGGTTTCATATTTTTTTGAACTTATATGAATGAAATACGAATTTGTAGAAATAAATACGTAAATGCACCTATTGTGACCGTAAACTAACTCACAAGTGGTCCCCCACGCACAATCTTTTTCAACATTTTATTGAAGAAATTCACTGTAGCTTGAGGTCGTGCATGCATGCTTCGACTTTGTCAGAGCTTCTTTAATGTATTCTTCCGTCAAAGAATCTAAATGGATTTTTTTATATTGTCACATTTCAGAATCCTAACAAGGACAATCTTTGTCCATAACGTGGTGAAATGCTAAAGCATCTTTTAAGTAGTCTTTGAACGTGCAGGGGACTTTGGAATCAAATTATTCAAATGCTTGAGTTAAATCCTTTGAATTGGCAACATCCGCACATACACTAGTAGAAAACAAGCTATCAATGACTATCCTAAATGACTGGAAATTGTCCACAATGACTGTAAATGAGTCATTGTGAATAGTTTTAGTCATTTAGGATAGTCATTGATAGCTTCTTTTTCTACTAGTGATAGTATAGGACCCTTGTTATGTATGAAGGATGATTTAGATCCTCTCAAATTGCAACATCCCTACTATGTAAGACCGAAATTACATATTAAAAGGGAACCCTTCCATCAAATGGACTAGTTTGGATACTCTAGTTAATCCCTTCATTTGATTTGAAAGGCACTTGTTTCTTATTTTTTGTATCAAAATAAGTAAAATGTGGTTAACCCACCTTCAATATACATTCAAATATGATTCTTATGTACCAAATGTTTGTAATTACATTTGCCTTGTTATTTTGTATGGCTCTTGTAATGTTGTAGGGATTATATCAAAAGATCTCCCAATTTATAATTTTGCACAGAAATTCAATCATACCAAAACTGCTGCTTGGAATTATTTGAGTTGAAATAATCCTGAATTCATTGATTTATTGCAACACTGAGAATCTCAAATTCATGATATTCTCATACAAAAAATCTCCCAATTATAACAAATCTCCCAATGATTATTATATACAAATAAACATAGTATGGGTATATTGCTCCAATTATAATGGTTCTTTGGCATCTTTTCATATACTAACATGATCTATTAAAAAAAAAAAATCCTAATTTTAAAGGCATTATAGTCTCCACATTCCTAAAATCAAAAGATCTCTCGATAAACAATACTATGATATAGTCCAAATTTTTTCCTAAAGTCTAGAAATAGTTAAATATAATATACATACAAAATCTTTAATTCTTTGCATTCAGATGTTGATGCACTTTATATATATATATATATATATATATATATATATATATATATATATATATATATATATATATATATATATATATATATATATATATAATCAGCAACTTCAAATGTCACATCAATTGGATTCCAAAACATGGATAAAAAGATAGGATGAAAACGTGACTATTCATGAAATGGATGAAATTGTAGCTTTATAACAATGTGCACATACTGAAGTCGAAAATAGTGTACCTTGTATTGAGTAGAAGTAATTTTCTAATTTTCTTAACCAGAAATAACTTGTAAATTCACAACTTTCACACTATAGGTCCAAAGTCCACAAAACAAAGCTTGTGCATCTTTCTTTGCCAAGGGCTTTCCGACGGTTTCAGGAAAGCAATTGGGAGACATACAATCTAAGAGATCTCACCGTAACAAACAAACAAACAAAAAGTCTAACTTATGTTATGGACTAGTGTGTCTTGTGCCATTGCTATAGTCAAAATCCATCTACTAATTAAGATAGACTATTTGTTTGTTTTGTATTGTTTTGTGTTGTTTTGTTTTATTTGTCACGGTAAGATTTCCCAAATTGTGTGTCCCTTGGTAGCGTTGGAAAGCTCTTGGCAAGGAAGAATGCACCGGCTTTGTTTTATTGCATTTGGAACCTACATGATGAAAGTTATGGATTTTTGAATTATTTTCGGTTCAAGAAAATTAGAAAATTACTTTTACTTTTCTTTTGACTGTGGCAACAACACAGGGCACACTAGTAAAAATGAAAGTAATTTAAAAAAAAATTTAATTCATAAAAACTTCAAAACACAATATCTTTCACATAGTAGGTCTAAACACCACAAAACAAAACCTGTGCACCCCTCTTTATCAAGGACTTTCCAACGGTACCAAGCACGTAAACGGGGATGCACGGTCTAGTAGATCTCTGTATCAAACAAAACAAAACAAACAACTTATCTTAATGGATGGATATATATAAATATAAAATTCTCCAAAACCCTCTCAAGAAAATTGTGCAAAAGCTTTTAGTATAAAATGCCACAAACGGATTGTAGCAGGGATTAAGCAGCTCAACCTCCAACCAATCGACTGCCAGGAATCACAATCTTGTCCATGTCCAATATGTGTCATATAACAGGCTCGCACACTAACACTAAAGAATCAACGTACCTATCTATAACTAATCGGCCAAAAATTGTATTGTAGGTAGGTTCAAAAATAAAAAACCAATCAGTGTGAAAGAAAGATAATGGATGTGAGCGCCGGCTACCTCCCCTCAATTTCGTTATCTTTCTCTAATCTTTCTTCTCATTCTAAGCCAGATTGGGGGGCACCAATTTCAAGTATAAAATAACACTGGTGTCAACAACGCAACAACGCAATACCTGTATGTTTTTGCTCCGCAGAGAAACACTTCAAAACATGTAAGTCGATTTCAGCTACCAAATGTCCAGCCCATGTCTAGCTCTTCAAGCCTGCCTTGACATCTGGATTCTTTAATTGTTGTTCGACCACGCAGTAAATGCAAAGACGATCGCATCCCCAAAAACTATGGCCGCACCGTTCATAGATTTCGGATGTGAACACGTAGTCACCTTCTACGACATCTCCATTGATGACCAGTCTCAAAGCTTGGTGGGCATAAAACCGAATGTCATTCTTGCGATTCAAAACACGGGTGAGAACCGAAAGAGCTCCGGCGTCAACAACAGCTTTGTGCGTGGAGTATGTCACACAAATGTTGCGAAGTGTAGCTGCTGCGTCGAGACCACAACGGTTAGGGTCACCTTTGTCAATGCAACGAAGGAGGACAGGAAGGCCGCCCGATCTCACGATGGCATGCCTTGTGCCGTCCAGGTTAGCCATGGTGTACATGAGTCGAATGGCCATATCAAACCGCGGGCTCAAAAATGGCTCCGTCTTCACCATAGAAATAATTCGTGCCAGCCCGAAAGAGGCACGTCTCTCCTCCTTGTTATTTGGGTGAAACACAGAAGTGGGATCCACGAGCATACCTCGCATTTGCAAGCCCTGCATCTTCAGATTGCCTTCCGCCTCAGGTTCATTGTTGGCATCTCGAGAATTGCCCTCAAAACGACCTTGCAGTTCACGAAGGGATGGCGGCAGACTCGGAATCATCACTTTGGTATTACTTACATTGAACACTACCAGGCTGCCCTCTGTCACCAACTTGCCCAGCTCATTCGGTACAGTTTCCAGTCGATGACAAGCTGCGAAGCAGAAGGAGACGACTTTTTCAAGCTTCGCAAATTCTGCAGGGATCTCGGTGATAGCACCACATGCAGAGAAAGAGACATACTTCAACTTGCTCAAATCACCCAAAGACTTCGGTATCTCCTCTATCTGCAGCATGTCACATTCCAGCTTCTCCAAACTGCTCAGCTTGCCCATCGCTTCAGGAAGAGCTCTAAGCTCGTGGCAGTCGTTCAGGCATAGATAAGTCAGCCTCGTCAGCTCTCCAATCTCAACAGGCAGCTCCACTATCCCGCAACTTTGCATGTTCAATTCCACCAACTTCTTCAGCTTGCCAACCTCAGCCGGAATTTCAGGCAGGGAGGAACACCCGGCCATGTTCAGCTTCTCAAGGCTCTCCAGCTGACCGATCTCTCGTGGCAGTCGCTCCAGGCCTAAACACCAACTTAAATCCAGCTTCTCCAAACACTTCATGTATCTGATATCTGGAGGTAGTGACACGAGATTGAGATTCGATGTCAAAAACAGCATGCGCAACTGCGTCAAACACCTGAAAAGGATGGCATCGCTCGGGTGGAATGTCTTTATCTCACTCTTCGCTATCACCATCTTCTCGGTCTCAAAATGGACCTGAAAATCTCCTGATCCCACATTCTGAGAAATTGCCCACTCCTCTGGTAGCCTGCTATTGCTCATCCCCCATGCGAACAGTCTCTTCCTCTCCTTCAGAGGTGGCGCTCGAACTTTCTGCACAGCAAGGGTTCTGAAGATGTCGTGCACACGGCACCAGTAGCCATCCATCTTGACCAAACACCTCTGCTCCAATTCCTCAAGTATCTTGTACATCTCATCTTCAGTCAACCTTGGTTTAGCCCACAGGTCCATGAGCACAGAAATTTCAATTTCCTCCTGCTCAGTAAATGCTGCAAAGTCCAAAAAGCAGTCTTTGAGGCTGATTCTATCGCCAGATCCGAATTCCCACTCAGGGAGATCATCATAGCTGATCATCAGTTGCTTCATCAACTTCTGGTATTCATCACTCCTGTTTTCGTCGGTGATGTGTTTCAACCGATCTCGAGCCTCTTCCCAGGACTCAAGATATTCGACACCCCATAGACCAGCACCAATAGTCGCGAGAAGGATTGGCATTTTGCCGCAAGCATCAATCACTTCCTCCACAACAGTTCTCAAGGGTTGTTCCGTAGGCAAGGTTTCATTCAAGAATGCCTTGCAACAGAACAACTTCTTTGCATCCAGCTCGTTCAAAACATCTAGTTTTTCAACTTGGATATTTGTATCGAGCTTCTCCAACTCCGCAGGTTTCCGACTAGTTATAATACACTTACTCCCGGGAGGTAACGTACTCAAAAATGGGTCTCCAAGCAAGTTGCCCACATCCTCCTTCTCCCAGACATCGTCTAAAATTAGAAATATGCTTCTCATTTTTGATAGTTTTCCCTTCAGCTCCTCTAGCAAAAGCGCTTGAGTGTCAAACTTCATCGAAGGCATCTCATTGCAAATTTTTGAGATCAATCGCCTCTGGCGTTTGATAATGTTCGGGTTTCTTTTTAATGTTACCCAGTACACTCGATGATCAAAAAAATATTTGACATACTCATCCTCAAACAGGGACTTGGCCAACGTGGTTTTCCCTATGCCGCCCGTCCCTGAAATTACAAAGCTCTGGCTTTTAAGTCCACCTGCGACTGATTTCCCCTTCGTTTCTCTTGACAACAACCAATTTTTGAGTTTCTCTCGATGGAGGTCTTGCCCAACGATAACGTTTCCCACATTTTTCGCCTGATCTGCAACGAAACAGTTCACAACGTCACGATGTATTCGTACACAAGCTAAGTGAAGAATTTTTTAATGACCACTCCAAAAGAAAATTTACACCCCAAAGGAACAATTCGCAATACTTTTTGGAATTGACAATCAGACGTACTTCTGTCCATGTCAACTCCTAGAGGGATAGATCACTAGCAAGGCTAGAAGTACAGATCATATAATATTAAATGAGTAGCTCCATAATCTCAATATAATCATTGGCCTTCTCTTCATTTTGGTTGAAAGCACTCAGCAGAGAATTTGCTTACCAGCTGAACTCTCAGAGGGATCTTGTGTTCTCCAGAAGAGCTTTCCAGTCAGGTTGAAGTGGGTTTGTGCCACCTGATACTTGGGCGCCTTTTTCTTGCCTTTCAAAATAGCCGCAGTATTCCTGATAAGCATTTTGTTCGCCATCGTTGCCATAGCTCTAACATCTTCTTTTTCACGGTTCCGAATAATCACATTGCAGAGTGCTTGAACAAAGTATGTTCCAGATTTTGTGTCTCGCCAAGACTCATTTCCTTCCTCTGTGGAAAATACCACCAACGAGTCCTTCCCGGCAGTTTTAATATAATCCACAACGCTCTCTCGAGATCGATTCCATTTTTTTGAGTATTCTCCCCGACAGGAGTCAATGAAGAATACTTTTGGGACTCCCTCCCATGCATCACAGGTCATCAACGGCTTGAGGATGTCGTCATAAATGTACACCTTGCTGTCCGCATCGGCATCAATAGCTTCGATATAATGGCCACGCTCGTCGGTGTTACCATGTGCGCTTACGAAGCATACAAAACAATCTAAGGTTTCCTCAGGTTTGATCATCGATATGTTTCTCACAGTCTTCATCAAAACTTTCGCTTTCTGATCCTCATATTTAGTTACCTCAAAGCAAAGTGTCTCGAAAAGAGTCTCCAACCTTGCCATGTCTGCTGCCGCTCCAGAGCGCTCCTTGCCTTTTGGATAATTCACCATGCTGATGAGGATTGCGTCGCCTCGCTTCACTTCAGTAATCCCAGCTGCTCGCTGTTTCAAGAATCGCGATGGGTATTCACATGATGACGCCTAGAGCACAGCACAAACAAACCACCATGAGGACGAGTTAATCCAGTGCACTTACGAAAATAGGATGACTTCTAACACTGGAACCTCTTGAAGGTTTCTTTGAGCCTCCTCATGATCATAATGAACCTCGAGTACAGGAAATGATAAATCAACCTAAAAAATAACAAAAATCAAACAATGCGATAAAAATTCATAAAACCAAAGTAATACGTTCAAATTCGATGGAACAAGTCAAGGTCTATATGAACAACATAGAAAGAGGAGAGAACACGTACCATGTTCCTACCGAAACGTATAAGGATTCCACAACCAACAACAGTCTGCTCTGATAAAAATAACGGAATTCTCCAGCTTCAAACGCCCGTCGCTCATTCAGCGCACGAGGAGGATCAATCGAAGCCCTCCAGGTAATGTGCCGAGCCGTGACTAGTTCTGCGCTCTGTCACCGCTCCAAGCTCTTACTCCAGACTCTAAATTGTGTATAAGACTGCAAAACCGGATGCGGATGTGACACTAATCTAACAGGTAAACGAATTCTTTATTAAAAAACTAATCAAGATTTAAAAAGAAAAAAAACACCTGTAAATGCGCAAACTAGGTGCTGCTCAGAGCTAACGTAGACAACTGATGGTGAAGTAGTCGGTACGAAAGGAACTGGAGTTCTCAAATCCCAAACAGTCACGAACTCATCTGCTCAGAGTCCGCCTTTTCTAGCTCTATCATTAGACTTAATTTATTAATATGTGAGCATCACGACGATGAACGACTTGCAAGGCGTGACACACAATCAGTGAGCAATTACAGGGACAAAACAATGCATAACAAACCCTAAACCATATAACACTGGAACTTTTAATAATGCTCACGGTTCATCTACGTCGTGATGCTGGAAACGAGAAACACTGGATATGGATTCACGGAAAACGGACTTCAAAGACACTTGAAAGAACAGGCAAAAGAGCAGCAATAAATTGAGACCACGAGAACGTCAATCTAGGCAAAGCGTGGCAGAGAGGTGGAGCACCTTGTGTAGAGAAATCGTAAGCAGGTAATGTAACCCCAACAACTCCAAGTGGACGAAGGGTTCTACACGGAACGCGCCATTCCACATTATTTACCGACAAAAATGCTTCATTGTCAATACCGACAGAACGAGTCCAACCCAAAACAGTACCCCAGTTCTCTATAGCAACCTATAATTTAGTGCAAGGGCGGGCCCAAGTCCAAAATTTTCAGTTTGGGGAAAACTCTCGAATTTATTATTTCCACCGATGATCAAATTTGGAAAATTTGAATTCCTATCTGGAAACAGAGACCCCGAATTAGCTTCGACGGGTCGAGATATTCAAAATCTACTACCACAAATAGGGAGCAGATTATTAACATTATCCGGCATGGTGTAAAATTTGGAGTCGGGCCAGGGAGGATTGACACCTCTATTGCCCCGTGTTTTAACACTGGAATTTTTTATTTGCCGCATAAGATCAAATTTTCAAATTTTGAATCCATATTTGCAATGAGAGGCCCCAAATTAGCTAGGAGACGTGAAGAAATACAAAATTTAAGCGGCACAAAATAGGGGGCAATTTTTACATTTACCCTTTGATGGGGGCAATAGAGGTGTCAATCCTCCCTGACCGCCCTGGCATTACCTAATGCGGTCTGCAAATAGAATGCACTGTCTGCAAATAGTATGCACTGTTCCCGAAAGTGTGGAATCTGATCACCCGGGGCTTTGAAAGATTTCCTCGTCGTGTTGTTCTCAAGAGTGGGTCCTGTACTTCAGTTCTTCGAAACCACATTGCAGGACATGCCAACTCCTAGTCTCCAACGTAACGCAAAGTTCTCTGCATTAGCAACATTTGTCTGCAAAAAGCAACTGACCAGCCACTGCCACACCATATCGTGTATCGACACAAATGCTACTCCAAGAAAAGTAAGAGAATCTCTTGCAACCCTCTGAGCATCCGCCACTGCGACGAGGGGAATAATTTCGCACTGCGAAATGAAAGTGCTGTTGCAGGCCCGGGTTATTCGATAAACTTCGTGATACCGAGGGACTTCAGCACCAATCAACTCACCCTGAAATTAAGGGATTCTATGAAATCTTGGCTAATCGCTAAAGACTACTTGCGGGAGGGACACATCGACAGAGAGCTCAAGACTTCACCGGAAATTGGGCCCAAATTGAGAACGGGGCCAGAGTTCCTTGATTGAGCTTGCAGTGGAAACACAAAGAAACAAAACAATGGGACCCAACGGAGCTCAATGGAGTCCAATAATGCACAGGGCACAAGATCCCTTACGAGCTACTCCATCCATCGGCACAAGCCATAATAACAGTACGTGGAGTCACACTTGCTGAGTGCCACGACACAGGCAATGACGGAGCAAACTGGTTGGCATTTATCGTAGCTGCTTAGACCTTTAAAAAGCTTGTTTGATTTTACGTTGCTCGATTGCCCTTGATGCCACTGGGTGGACTCTTCATCCCCATAGCAAACTTGCATTAGCTGGAGGTAATTTTGGCGTTGGTGCTAGCGAGAATCGCTCAGCAACAAGTTAACATTCCAGTAGCAAGTGCAGTTTCCCTCGAAGAAGCTCTAAGAAGCCCAAAGCCGAGTTCAATGTTCCAATAAAACGCTTGGGAAAAGTGGAGGCGATGACTGCGATGAATCTGCTGCGGCTGTTGGCGAATTTTTCTATTCTTGTAAACTCAGAAGGTTCTTCACTACCCCCAAGTATGCTCTGTGTAATCAGCTTAATTACCCAGACAGGAATTAGAACCATTTCCGTTTCATTGTAAGCATGGTACAAGTCAGTGCAGATCTTCACTAGACAAGAGCTTCACTGCAATGAATTCCGAATCTTGAGATATCCAAAGGCCTATCAAAATGTTACAAGTTTGGTGGAGAATGTGTGATACCTTCCCTCGAATCCTACCATCAATTTTTGTTAACATTTGCACAACGAAACGCTATCTACTTTCAGTCAGTACACATATGCTAGAGCAACAGGAAGATATACAGAAGAACAGAATAGCGAGCTGCCCTGTTATGAAATGCTACACAACAAGCTAATGTTGATATTGATACACTAAACAACATGCACGTACATGTGATGTCACCTGCTAGTTTCAGAAAGCATAATAAATAGTTCTTCATCTGTGATAGCTCCTCCCCTCTCCACTGCACACTCCAAAGGAGTTTTACCCGCGTTGTTCACAGCACCCGGCTTTGATCCTCTGCAGATCAATGGACAGATCAGTACCAGAACTACACAACCACAAATAAAAAAGCTGAAATTTGAGACATCCACCACCTCTTCATACCTACATGTTAGAGTTGAAGACTTGTCCATGAATCTTTGATGTGCGTGATGTGATCAATCCAGTTCAGAACTCATAAACTTCATCAAGGCATTCATAGCTGAGCCAGTTACCCAACTCACGGCTCCAAAATCCACTAATTGAGAGGCTCATAAGAAGTGTTTGAAAATTAGCGCTCATGCTTTAGGAGTAGCTTCAAAACATCATCTAAAACAGATCTTAGATTTCATAGTACAATATTACTAAATTTGTTTTCTTTGACTTGTCAGTTTAAGGATGATGAGGTAACGTAAAGCTTTCGCGATTGCACTTGAGAAACATACCTTGTAAGTAGAAGCTTAGCACAGGAGTTGTTTCCACACACAACACAGTGGTGAAGAGGTGTTCGGCCAAAATAATCGACAACATTGACTTGAGCCCCGTGTTGCAGTAGTAGCTCGACCAGGATGAGATCCCCAATTTGGCAGGCAATATGCAGTAATGTGCAACCCCGAAAATCTTTCAAACTTGCTGCAGATGAGTCATCAGAAGTTACGCTCCCAGGGCTTGAAGGACCTGAATGGGACCCCGACTCGTCCTGTGACGGTAATCGCGAAGATGAGCTCCAATTCCTCCGGCCACTCTGAGTGGCACTAAGAGAGCCACTAAGAGAGTTTTTCCGCAAGAGAGCTCCAGCGATGCTTGCCAAAGGTGACCAAGAAGATTCCGTAGCACCCATTACTTGCTCGAAGGTTGTGTTGGCATTAGCATCAGCAGTTATAAGAAGACGAAGAATGAGCTTCACTTTGTTCATCTGAACAGCATCCCATATCTGGCGTGCCCATGATGGACCCCGAGGATCTAGCTTCAACTTCTGCACAAACTTTTTCTCCATATACTGCATGTGAAGCAATAACAGTCATCAGCGGAGCATTCCATATGGGAGTGCATTAACTCCTTTGAACAAAGGGTGACTGCTTAAATGACGAAATACTTTGTCCGTTATGGGAATAATCGAACTATTAAGAACCAGCACACAGACCCTATCATTTATCTTCTTACTAGTCAAATACTTTGCGTATCGAGGAGTTCAAAGTCTCTCACATTAACTGAAAGATCGTGCTTACTATACTCATTAGGTTCGTTTATTAAACAAAGGGCTGGAACGAAACCTTCGCTTGAATAAATCGCTCCTTAATGGGTGTAGGGTCTCTGGGGCCAGGCCTTGCTCTAGTAACACTTGCGCTAGTCAACTGTCCCTCCTGACCGACTCTGCAAAGTCAATTCCCCGTTTCTATTAGTCAATATACGGTTCACCAACACGCGTATAACCTATCAAAAGTTATCCATGGAAATGATTGCAATCACAAATACAACCTTTCAATCGACTCCTCAACGTTCAAGAGCTCTTCCCATATGCTGTTGGCATACGAATTTCCGATTGATTGAAAATAGCCTATTACAGAGGGCTCCCAAACTTTGACATCTAAAGTCAATGATCGAACCTGGCAACAAATTTAAGTTAAATTAGCGATAGAATGACGAAGAATGTAGCAACATAATAGACCTAGAGCAAACCAACAAGATTCTGCTAAGATAGATCATGGCACTCAAGGAGGGAGTCAAGTGCGTAGAATAAATTCACAAGAACTTTAAATTCACTACAAACCTTCACATATACAATCCATTGACTATATATTAAGAAAGATAATAATCCCAACCTAGAAAATCAAAGGTTAACTCTAGGATAACAAGAGCGTGTTGCTTACCTTAGAAATTTGTACGCTCATGTTTCTGTGCACCCCTGAGCACTCGATGCAAAGCAGAATACCAAGATTCAGGGAAGCCCAATCGGGGTCAGCAGCACCACAATCAGCACAAGCATCATTTCCCGGGACTCTACGCAAAACATCAAGGGGTCTTTCCAGTCCAGAGTGGTCACGCTGGGCATTACTAGAGCCATCTCGTGCTACTGCTGCATCTTCATCAACCTGCAAGGATATTGCAATCAATAATGCATATGCTGTTTCCGTTGGAGACTCTCTGTTTGACTTCAACACTGTCTCAATATGTAAAAGCAAAACAAATACTACATCTTCAAACAAAACCAAGTGATTTTGTCAGTGTCTTGATATGACTAAATATGTCATCGTATCATGCACAGAGGAATCACAGCGACCATAATCAGAGTGTTAATTTTACCTGCTCATGTACTTGATTGTTTAAAAGCGACGAAATGACTCCTGTGATTTTGTCCATCCAGTCCATTCTGTCAATGGCATTTTCTGCCTGCAAACAAACATCTATAATCAACACACAACCTCGTATCAACTTCAGCAGAATATCTACCTGTTTAGGACAGACAAAGTGCAAGCTGAGGGTACACAAGAACCTGAAGAGTGTAACTTTTAGACGGAGATATAATCCGGAAGCAGAACCGAAGATCTGACTGTTCTGAGTCTATCTTGATCGTAGACGTCAGCAGATTAACAGTGTGATGTGCAATATTTTTCTCTTCCTGTACACAAGATAAAAAGAATGTCACTTTCACAGCAAGAGGAAAAAAGTGCACCAGCTTGCTCAAATGAAGAGACTGAGTCCAAGATAGAACAGAACTAGCATGCTGCACGCTAGTAAGATCAGGAAAATCATGCAGGACTGGTCATTTAAACAAAATACCTAATTCTAAGGGTAGAAAGTCAGCTTACAGTAGCTTTGCCCCACTGCTTTCGATAATAATATAGCATCCCTCTGCTATCCAGAACAAAAAACCTTCGCTTCCAGTCACCTCGTAAATTTGTCGAACGTTTCAAGAGATATCCTTGCTTAAGCGTTTGAATCTGCAAAGCCACCCTAAAATCAATTCAACGCACACTTCTAAAACTGTTTATTAATCCCAAATTTCAGATGCGGCCCCATTGGTATCTGATCGTAGTGTTTCTCTGGAGTAACATTAGATGCACCTGTCCTTTCGGGGTTGACTGCATGACAGCCTCAATCATCTTATGCGAACTGCGGCCGACACCCTGAATACCATCTCCAGCCGAGGAGGTGTCATAATCAATTGACCGTTGACTTTCTCTCTCCACCTCCTGCCTGTACTCCTGCATGCGGTCTGCAAGTGCTGCCTGCTCGTAGTTGGCTCTCTCTCTGGATTGTTGCGCGTAAGTTAACACCTGCCCCAATTCATCACCCAAAATTCCTAATTTGATTGAAGTCCAACTTAAGAGTGGTACCAATAAATGTTAAAACCGCAGCATCTTACCCCCAAAACAAACCACTCAACCATGAAACAATTTTGAAGCAAAACAACTGCACGCAACACCAACACATACCGCCAGACTCCCCAGATACTGAAGGTTCATAGAGGTCCTTTGCAACTTTATTACAAAAATTACAAATGTATAGTCAAAAGTACAATCAAACAATATTGCTGGCTGGTACATTAAGTCTCTAGAAGGAATCAAACTGTTTGCATAGTCTCTCACCTGATGAATGTAGGGTTCCATTTCATGTAACAACTCATATCCCTGCACCACACTCGGCGGGTCTAAATTAGCAAATTCGTACCGCTAAGTGTTATCAAGCCAACTACGTTCTCGTATGGACTGTTTGAGTCGCCAAAGTATTATCTATTATGCTCAACAAATAAAATTTCAAACTGAAAATGTAGAGTAGATAGCACTACAACTCTCAGGAAACTACAGAGTTTACAATGAGCAAGCACGAGGAAAATCATTACAAGGATACATTTCCTAAACCAAATATATGATTACCTGCTTGAAGTACCTGAGATGCGCATCCATGGTACCGCTCACAGCTTCAAGGAACTCAAACTTTTTTTTCGCCTCACTATTGGTGAGTGCCGTCATCTGCAGTGTTAGATTGCGGGTTAGACCTACAAAACCCATGTATTACTTTCATACTTTTCAATCATGTTGTGTACAAAACACCCAATCCAATGCAGAACCAGTATCTTGACTCTTCAACGCGACATTGGAAGGCCAACCATACGACTGCATCACAAAGACCATGTGATGACATACTAATACCGTCTATCACGCTTCGATTTCACTGAGATGCAATAACAAGTTCGCGGTCATCAGTTAAATCAATTACCAAGTTGAATCGAGCCTGTTCAAATTGTGATTTGGCATTCCGTAAATCCTGCGAAACGATGACATTATAAGAATGTAGCAGACTTACATACTCCAACAATAGAAGGCAGATATCCATAGCCATAAGGTAAACTTTAGCGGATAGACAAAGTGAGTGTCTGAACAAAGCTGAAGACAGAGGCATCTAAAGCTGGTTTGCGGCCTGAAATAAATTACACATTCAGTAATCTAATTAATCCTTAATGCAAATCGGTGAATCTAATATATTAGAACGAACACTCTCATTAGTTCCTTTAAGAGGTATGAGCATGTCTCTGAAAGCATACTATAAATGAGTTCAGAATGTTCTGATAGAAAACAAACCTCCTCAAACTCCGCCACCACTTCTGGTTTAGTATCCTTCTTCAAAGCTAAATACTTCTCTCGCACCTGTTCGAACCAGCCACAATAATAATGGTCGTGTATTAAATCAACTCACTGAACCATTTCAGAAAGTCAACTGTTCCTCTAATCGTGCAGTTTGCCAAAGCAGGAATGACCAGATTTCAACATGCGACTGCGATACTGCATACGCTTACAGAATCGTACCAAAGTATTTCAGCAGATATTTGTAGCAGAAAGTCAGCCACTCTACTTTGGGAACAAAAAGGGAAAAGAAGACATTACAATAGTGCCACAACAGCTTTATCCAATGAGTGGGAGAAGATAATTGATCAATACCTGGTCATAATGCAAATTGGCTTTGTCAAATCGTTTCCTAACTTCCTGCAAACATGAAATGCATGTGAATTTCAAGGGAGTTGGCATTTAGTTTCTTGCCCAATCAGCTCGGAAGGGAAGGTCAGAATGGAAGATTTTAACATTGAACTTGCAGGAGTCAGGTAAAAGCTGTGGGGTTATTTTACAACCATAATGGACGTGCCCAAAAGCAGCAGCTGGAAGGGTCTTCAACAAGAATGGGACAGACCTTGACGTCTTGGAGATCGATGCTCACAAATTGCGTTAGGCGGTCATTCAGCATGTGCTCCACCTACATCATATAAGCACGCTTAAGATTGTGAGACTCTGAACCCGACAAACTGCAGGATCCTAATCATCTGCAATACCCTAACATAACAACCTGCTGCGATTCTAGAAACACTCCGGCAAGACATCGTTTTCCAGAAACGGAAAATAATTCAAAACCTAAAGACTACATACCTGCGAACGGAGGACTTCCTTGTATGTCCCTATCTCCCTCAGGGCAACAGTAAACTTTGTCATCACAGGTCCTGTTCAGTGTCCGGCAAGTAAGTGAATAATCCTCAAACTCAATCAGCAGTAAAACCGTAATAGAAAGTCAAGTAATAAGCTGCACGAGCATACAAGACATCTTCAAGACCAAATAGGACACTGGCCACAACAAAAGACAATAGAGATAGTATTTGCAGAACAGGAACCTCCAACAGCAACACTGATTGGATCGTCGTGGCCTCCACCAAAGGTCTCCACTGCATTCGCGAAAGCAGTGTCACCAGCATATGATTCGTCAAGGCCCTCACTGCAGTATTATAATGGATATATGAAAATAACAAAAAGAAACATTCTTGTAAGATCTCAGTACGACCTCAGCTTTCCTTTATTCACTGCTGAAAAATTTCAAGCACTCGAACATTCATATTCACATACATACGTGTATTTTCGGCACCCTTTGTGGAAGCGTGTACACCTCTCCCTCAAAGCCTCCGCGCTCTCCTCAAGAGCCTGCAGCTGTAGTTCTCGATGCAACCATTCATTCACGCACTCAATCAAGTATGCTCGGTGCACGCACAACAAACGCCACTGTTCGAGACAAACATAATTCTTTCCAACAATCCATCTCGAGTTAATACTAGGTAGGACCATCGAGCATTAAGACTGAGAACGACTACATTACATACTCTTTCGATTCTACCAAGTTCCCGTATCTAGTGAGCTGTCCAGGACAATGCGGTAGTATTATAGATTAGACAGCGGAACGAATTGAATGCACAGACACCTTCAATAAGTATACTCCTCTGCCCCAAAATAATTTCGTGGTTTGAGAACACTAGTTAAAATAAGCCTCAGATTTTGTCCAAAAAAAATGGTATCTTGTGCTTATAGTATGTATTATAGTACTACATGCTTGCAATATGTTTACCATTACAATATTGTATTGTGAAAAATTGTTATATGTATATTTGTCTTTTCTAGTGCAATTCTAAACTAAGCTTATTTTTAAAAATGTTTTCAAACCGCTGAATTATTTTGGGGCAGAGTAGTGCACACTTTCTATTTCTGAAGCTGAAAACTCATGCAAATCAAATTGTTGTTACTAGTTCAGAAATCCATCAAATTAAAAATGTAAAGTGCATTGGAAAGATCAAGTAGTCTATTTTCAAGTTATAAAACATTTGCATGCTAATTTTTTTGAAAGAATACAAGAATTTGGCTATGTATCTATCACTTAGTACTTCCACCCTCAACACAAATTACAACATTCAATTCTATGAGGCATTGATGAAATGAGAACTTCAAGCATGTCCATAGATATCCCTTCCCATTTTTTTGTCATCGATTCAAAAAGTTCTCATTTCTAGACAAAGACTAATTCTAGATAAGATTTTCAGTACTTGGGACAGGTTTTCTATGGGGTTAACATCAAGGAAGTTTGTTGGTCATGTTAAGTTCTTCATACCAAGTGATTATTGTGCACTCTCTTGCCAAGATTAGAATCTCTTAATTGCAAGTAGTTTCAAAGAAAGAACACCAATATTCTGACTGATATAATTAAGTGAAGTTGGCAGCTGTAAGAGGGATGCACACAAGAAAGCATGTAAACTTACTCAATGTGACTGTACTTGGACGAATCTATCCTTAAGTGGATTCAAGTGTAAAGCCTGAATATCCTCAAACTCCACCGGAAGAAGGAAATTTTCGAGCACAAACATCACACCAGTAGTATATCTAGTGGATTATTCCCGAAGGTCTACAAAAGACGGGTACCTTTTGGCAGCTAGGCCATACTTCGACATTAATCAATAAATTTGTCTCACATAAACTAGATATTGTAGGAAAATTTTCGATGTTAAGAAAAAGAAGAAACAGTGCGTGTACCTGCTTCCTGAACATGGGCGAATCGTCCAGCTTTGTGAAATGCATGACTGCGAAATTGCAAAAAAATCGCCAAATACGGTTTCTTGGAGCATGAGATGAAGGCAGTAGGCGCCAAGGTGTTCTCACCAGTTAGGTAAAACAGTTCAGTCGAGTGACAACCAAATCAGCAGAAACGAAATGCTTGCACCTGAAACCCTAGCAATTCCGCAATGAACGGTATCCGCAGCCAAAATCCAATAGAACGGATTCCAAATCACTACACGCTCCCTCTCATCATACTCATTCAATTGCACCAGCTTCACACGAAGAGTACCAGAGCGGAAACAACGCCTAAAATTCAAGATTCAAATTCCCTTCGATCCAATCCCCGCAAAGCCTCATCCCCTGCCGAAAGAAATACTCGAACAACTCTGATCCCTAATTACAAATGCCTACTACTCGACAGTTCATCTCTTCGTACTCACTCCCAAGTACGACAAACCACCGAAAAATAAATGCCACCAGCACTATTGTCCTCCAATAATGCAAACCAAACTCATCACCGGATCAAATGCAGGTTACTCCTCTCCTTCACAGTAAGCAATTCGTACAACGTCCGACAAACCTGCGCAACTCGCCCCGAGCAGGAGTCTTTGAAGACCATACGAAGTGTAACAAAGATTTACAGAATTTATGTCAACCGAAGCGCAACAAATCATGGACTAAGTCACTCACACTAAGCTCAAATTGAACTCGTAAATGCAGGATGATTTGAGCTTAAAAAAAACTACCTGTCCCTCTAATGGCTGTGCAGGTTGAGTTTATCCGTCGATTGTGGCTCCGGATGTGGAAATGGTGGCAGCCTACGAAGGCGGAGATCTGCGCGTGGGAGGATTCGGAGTGAACAGAACAAGATCGTGGACTCTGAGAGACTCTGTTCCTGTATCCCTGCTGGCTCGCTTCTCCAGTAAGGTCCCTTGGGTGTGAATATACTCTCCTGTCACCAATTAAAGTCAAAAGTAGCTTTTATTACACGTACAATAGCAAAGTTAGTTAGTGGGTTTGACATAAATTTACTGTTATTTTTCAAAAATGATTATCACATGGTATCACTTAATTGGTCAAGTGAATAGTTGTGTGTAAAAACTGTTGGGCAATAAAGGTGCCAAACTCGCCACTGTACATTTGATTCACAGTCAAATAATTGTGTTCACAGTGAAAAGTAAATTAACTTCATTCAGTTTTCTTTTAGCCTGTAACAAAACAAAGTGTTCTCCAAAATTGACAATTTCAGAAAAATCACCATACAATACTATTTGGGAGAAATATTCTGGAATTTATATATGAATCAAAGTGGTAGATTTTGAATTTTAGGTTCCATCCATATAGTTAGATTCACCAATGCTATCACCAGTATTTTTTTTATAAATTTCAAAAAGGAAATTCCAAAGTTCCTTCTAAATTTGATTACAAGCAAAATATTATTATTTTTTGAGTAAAATTTGTTGGAATGGATTTGAAATGAAGTTCTTTGATAAGTGATTTTTCAAAACTTTTGTGTTCTCTAAATCTATGATTCAGTTTTGCAAATCCAGTTTTGAACTGGAGTCAATGCAATTTGGGCTTGGTCAACCACTTGACATGTTTTTATATTTGTAATTTAGCTTATGGACAACATTTGCAATTTTTTATCATTCCAATCAAGCTCAAAGTTGACATTATTCAGTGGATTAAGAGGTATCACAAACCAATATATATATGATCTTTCAAGTATTGGTACTTCAAGTGTCATTTGAGAGGGTTGAGAGTATCAATTTGGTATCTCTAATATCAAAAAGCCAAGCAATCACTAAAATGTTTTTGACATTTTTTTTGCACTTGATTTTTGACATTGTTTTTGTATGTAAAGTGTCAAAAAATAGGATGCTATAAATTTGATACCATTTTAAAGGATGAAGTATAAAAAAAAGATCTTTTTTACATCTAAATGTTAAAATTTTATATTGTCAATAAAAAATTCAAAAATAATATTAAAAAATATGGAAATGAATGTAAAAAAAATGTAAAAAAAAATTAAAAAAATTAAAAAAAATAGTAATGAAAAAAAGTGTAGAAAATGACTCAAAGGACTCAAAATGGTAATCAAAAGTTAATATTGACTAGTAATTACGTAATAGTTCAAAAGTCAAAAGTTATTAAACTAAAAATAAAATATGTATTAAAATAATTAGTAATATATTGGACCTAATCTTTCCAAAAAATATACTTCAATATAGTATTTAGAATAATTATAATCTTATGGTTATTATAGAAATAACTATATGCAAAGTCAAAAAGTTACTTGGCAAAATGAAAATGAAACATGTGATCAAATCAACATAAATTAATGTAGTAGAATTACAATGTGTAATTTGAAGAATAGTAGTTTTCAAGAATATTCATTTAAGATTTTTAAATTTTCAATGAATAAAGATTATTTAAGAGATTGTGATCAAGTTAATTTGTTGGTGCTAGGCCCCTTTACATCAAATTTTAGATAAATGAGGTCTATTTTTTTTGAATGCTTTGATGAAAGTAGGATAAAGATAGATGAAAATATCTGAAATATAGATCAATGGTGATTACTTTAAAATGGAAGAACAAAGCTTGATGAAGAATTTTGCATCTGCCTCACATCTTTGGCAACAATTTTAAATCAAAGGAAAAGTCCATTCCACATGCAATCTTCAACTCCAAGGACTTGGAGACCATTGTGACAAAATAGTTATAGGTAATAGTCTATCCACTAAACCATCTCAAAGATTTGATCGATAGAGAGGATGTCAATTATATCCTAGAATTAGTGACCTTCAATTTAATTCCTACCCTATGAAAATGAGTCTGGTTGGAAAATGATTTTTTACTCAATCATTGAATTTTGTAATTTTAAGGTTATTAGATGAAAGCAATGCAAGTCTCTTACTCTTAGATGAAAAAAAAAAGGTTGACCAAAAATCGACAATAGTAGGTATGGTCTCAATGGTTCATCAGATAGATGATGTTCGGTAATCGTTTCAATGTCAGAGGTTACTTTTAAAAGATAATCTTGTCATTCCAAAGCTTATTTATTTTTCAGTAACCTGCTCAATCTCACCAATTACCTAGTCTAGCAAGACAATAAAACCATCTCACGAAGTTGGGCCAACGGGGTGAAAATCCAAGAATTTTACCCCGATGAAAAACGTAAGAATTTTTTGTTTTTCACACAAATTATTTTTGCAAATTTTGAATTTCCATTTGCAATCAAAGACCCCAAATTAATTAGGATTTAGGAGAGGTCTAGAACATACCCTAAACACAACACAAAATAGAGGGCAAGATTTTACTTTTACCCCCAAGAACTTGCGTTTTCACCCCGCTGGTCCCATTTCTTCGTGGGACGGATTCAGCGTCCTGCCCCAATCCATAACCAGCTCTGACCTGGAATGAAAATCCAAGTAATTGATGTTTTTTTGGATGAATCTCGTAAGTTGATGGATGACCTGTTCTCCCTGTGGATGAAGCACGGATGGATGTACTCAAATCAGAGTTGCCTTCAGTTGGAATTGTCATCTTCTACCTGTCGCTGAAGGAGAGTCTCAGTCTTTCTGCATCTCTGTGACTGATTCAAACAGACTCAGCTCGCCTCCTCTCGTGGACGTCGTCACTGCTCGGGTGAGTATCATACTACTGTCCTTTCCGCATCTTCAATTGCATCGCTGTTTTAGGTATACTTTTCACCTGGACTGTTGATCTTGTTCACAGCCTTCTTGGTTTATTTGATTGTTGCCTTGCACGCTCATGTATGTGACTTGAAGACTGGACCTCTAGTATCGTTTTCAGTGACAAAGAAAAGGTACTCAGCTCCGGAATTAATCTGTAAGTGGAGAGTGTTTGTAGAGAATGAGGAATGTGGTGAAAATTTGGAAAATCGGCTATCTTAATGGTAAGCTAGGGTTTTGACTGCGGGGAATCTGCTGTGGCGGAGAATTTTGATTCTACTACACTGACGTGAGGGGCTGGAGGGTCTCTGTGAACAGAACAAGGTGGAAAGAGATAATGTGCAGAGGATTTGGTGAATGTTGAAATGATTGTGAGGGTCAGATTTGTATATTGGCGAGGTTTTACTTTGCAGAGAGAATTTTTAGTTGAGGAAAGTGAAGTTGTTGAACTATGTCTATTCTGTGACTTCAATCATACCTTGTTTTACTTTGGTGCAGATTCTAAATTAGTGTCATCATTCTATAACTTGAAAATTGATGGCTTCAGAGAAGTTGGCTCCTACGGAACGCCATCGCTTCGAGCAAGATGGTGAGCATTTTATATACCAAGTTTTAAAATACGTGTATGCCACTCTCTTTCGAGGTCAGGTCTTTTGTGCCACTCACGATGAGAACACTATGTAATCGGCAGCGATTCTCAGCTGGCACGTGCTACTTCATTGGCTCATTCTCTTCCAGTTTTACTACAGATTGATCTGATTTGGTTTTGCGAGTATTGGTTGTGACAATGATGGGAAGACCATTGTTTTCTGATTTTTCACCGTTTGGCATGCCGTTTCATCATGGATGGATCATAGTGCATTAGACGTCACCAGCCCAATTGTGTCATTCAGACGAAAGGGCAATGGAGACGATGGAAATGCCGATTCAATGCGTGCACGAGGAAGAGGCTGAATGCTGGTGATGTTATGTTTGGCAGGAGACTTGATTTACGAGTGGGATCAGCAACTGGAAGAGGTCAACGTGTACATACCATTGCCTGAAAGTTTACCCACAAAGTTGCTGTACTGCACCATAAAGCCAAAGCACGTGGAGCTAGGCGTCAAAGGCAACCCTCCTTACCTTAATGTGCGTCTACACACTGAATTCTCTTTCACTCGGTTGAGTTCCCTCAGATGCTGTTGAATGAGAATGATGTGATCTTTGGTATGAACTATGGATATTTTCTGTCCATCGACCATCCTGATGCACTGCATTTGTTTATTTTCTTTTATCGTCAAGTCGTTACCAGAGGGCCATTTGCCAATCGATGTTAGAGACGCCAATAGATGAGTTCATCTGATCTGAGCATGTTGTTGGGTTTGTCTGCAGCATGATCTAGCAGGTCCAGTGAAGACCGATTGTTCATTTTGGACAGTTGGTGAGACTTCTTACCTTTCAAAGCTCCTACTCTGAAATCATGTGTATATCAGTATAAACATTTTTTGTTGATAGATTTACAAAGATGACGTTCAGGATATGAGGATTTATCACAAACCTAGTGACCACCTTTTCTCGAGGCTGTTGGCACTGACGTCATCCTCTGTTGTGCAGAGGACCACGTAATGCACGTGACACTTCAGAAGCGGGAGAAAGGTCAACCTTGGCCTTCAGCTATAGCGGGGCATGCTCCCCTCGATCCTCTTAAGAATGAGCAAGAGAAGCAGCGCATGATGCTGGAGAGATTTCAAGAAGAGGTAGGTTTCACTTCGGAGTCTATGCAGATTTCTAACATTTTGTTTCGTTTCGGTTAGAGTTAATACATTAGAGTTATTCGTAAATAATGTATTAGAGAATAATACATTAGAGTTATTCGTAAAGTCATCCTTAGTTTGATACCCAGTTTTAAACAAGCTCTTATACAAATTGGTGAAAGGAGGTAAAGCAACCCATATGGGATATGTAAATGGTTGGATTTGTAAGTAACTTGTAAGAGCTTGGAGGAGCTCAATCTTAAAATAAACCCATATCCTTTGAGAGTTCGTAAAGAACAGTGGATTTCATTATAAAAACAACCTATCCACCCTCCATTCTCACAAATTGTCAATGTACAATTTCTGTGACAGCTAAACTGAGGTCCAAACTTTTTTAGGCACCATTTCGATGCGAAAGAAAGTTTGGTCCCAAGTTTTGTTTTGCAAGTGTTGATTGCGCGAGCTTTTTACTTTTTCACCTGCTTTTTTACATAAAGCAGGGGTTCAAACCCCAGTTTTACCTCTAAACTCGGGTTTACTTTACGAATAACTCTATTATCCGACAATTTTATTCTATTAGTTGTGAAGCGTTTCCCTCCTTGTCTTTATGGACGTTCGTATGCCAGTAGATGACTGATTTGCGTTCTTGCCTGCGTGCAGCACCCAGGCTTCGATTTCTCCAACGCAGAATTCAACGGAAACGTTCCAGACCCAAGCAAATTTTTAGGTGGTATGCAACGTTGAACAGAAAAGCGAACCTAATTTTTGAATATTTATACTCCATGTTATAGTGCAGGTGGACTACTCTCAGGATGCCCGTTGTGTTTATGGCTTCCCTGATGAGCTTTTTTCTCTCGCTTGCTAAGTGAAAACATGCTCTCGCTATGTTTTAAGTTGGGAGTCGCCAGATATTTACGGCAAGGAAAGGCTTATCTGCTGTATGTTTCTGAAGTCACCCCCCCTGCAGATTCGTGTCTAAAATATACGGCATGTATTCATGAGAGCTAGGGTCCATTTTGGGTATACCTATTTTCAGCATGTTCAGCATGTTTGAAATTTCATATAAAAATTCTTACTGTGTTCAAAATATTAATACTAAGAAACCTCTTTTGAATCCCAACAATTCCCAATAGAAATTTAGTCAATTTAATACTAGGAACCATGTTCAAATGCTTATTAAGAGGATTTTTAGTGTAGTTATCTTATTCCCTAAGAGAGTTGGCATCCATTGGGTGAAATATGAATGTTTTCTAAGAGCTTATTGTGGGAGCTACAAGACACGGATGAAGTATACCCAAGTATGTGAAATGAGCATTTTTTGTCTATTCTTCAATGATGCGACTAGTGTGGTCACTTGATGCATGACAACTATTGGGCAATATATCCTTCACATTATCTATTTTCACCCATCCAATTATTTTAAGATTTTTGTTTTAGTTTGTTTAATAAAGATTTTTAAAATTCTTTTTTGATAATTAAATTTGAGTTAAGCAAATCCATTGAATATTAGACTAGAAAGATTATCAAATATCAATCACTTCAAAAACCTATGGGCATTAGAGTTGGAAGTTGGAATGGATTTGAAAACCCAAGTTTGCCTTCTTTTCAAAGAGAAGAAGGTATGTTAGAAAAAAAATTCTCTAATGTTTCCAATTATTCTCAAATTCACCCCCTAGAGAGAGATTATTAAACATCATTCATTTTGTAAACCACAAGTGGAAAATGTCACATTCATTCTCTAGCCAGATTTTGGAATATAATTATAATTCTTTTACCTAATTGCATGTTTTTTCTTGTATAGTCAAATATTATTTGTTTTTCATCATAAAAGTTCAAGTTTTGTCTAAATGTAGGAACCCTATGATTTGTGCTGAGCAATGCTGCTTGTTGTCAAGGATTTTGTGAAAAATGTACCTTGTCTCTCCTTGTTGACATTTTTTATCCACAAAATCGCCTCTTCTTCTTCATGCATTGCCTTATATACCAAAACCTATGGAATCCCACATTATTTAGCATCCAATTAAGATCCGTAATCAATCTCATCTAAGATAGAAGTAGCTATTTCAAACAGCCCCCCATCTTTGGCTTTATAGTGAGACCTATTGTGGACAATAGTTGCATGCATTGTTCATTGAAAAAGATTATCTATTTCTACCTTCTTGTCCACTCGTCTCTCTTCCCTCTTTGTGTAGGGAGAAGTGCCAAAGCTAACTGTAATAGGTGAATTTATAAGATTGGAACGAATCCAAATAAAAAATCCACATATACATTGAATAAAATATTTATTTTAAAAAAAAAATTGTTTTTTTGGCATTCTTCTTCATTCTTATAATTGCAGGTATTGAGTTCAATTTCTAAATAAATTTCTCATATCATACAAGTTGAAATGCTTAACCTATAAACAACGCTAAGGACGTTTTCCGGCCAATGAATGACAAAGAATCTCTCCGTGCACAACAAAAGTGTAACTATTCATCTTCCAAATTTTGTGTGAAAAGGGAGGGTCTTCTACACAAGTGTATTTATAAGTCAAACTATTTTGTGGTAACTATTAATGAGTGTTTTTGCATTTTTTAAACCAACAATTCACAAGGTACCAAAACAATTCATTCCCACAATGACCAGCTCGTTGTTTAAAGGCTAAGTTATCACAAATAGATACTTCTACCTTACATTGTTGTCAGTCAGTCAAGTCTATAGTAGCGCAACGAGCTTTTTGCGGAGGTTTAGCACAAGGACGAATGTAAAAAAAAAGCCCCCTAATTTTGTGCCATGCAAATTGTATTTCTGTCCTAGCTAACTGGGGTCTCTGATTGCAAATATGAACTCAAAATTTGCAAAAAGAAATTTGCTTAGCAAATCAAATGTTCCCGCGTTTTCCGCAGGGGTAAAACAAGAGCCTCTCGTTGCACTTCTATAGACTCGACCCTGTAAGTCATCAGGCCGGCTTCAGCCAATGAGGGTGTTCGTAAGTCGAGGCCCTTTGCTCACTCACCAGTCACCACTTGTAAACAGATGATCATTTAATGATCATTTAAAATAATAGAAATTAGGATCGAGTTCTGGTGTTGCCATCTGCCAAGCTTGCATCCACCGCCGCTGGCTCGGGTCCTTTCTCCATTCTTTGGTCGCCACTGCGACTTCGAGAGTGCGGCAGTAGTAAAGTAAAATAAGTTTGAGGCGCAAGCTTGATCTCCTGCTCCAATAAATTGCTTCTATATTATGTCGCAGAGATGGAATTTCGAAGGCTTGTTGGAGCAATTTTGGAGCAACTGTTCACGCCGGAGTGGTGAAGACAATCTGGGTTGATCGAGCTAAGGGAAGACTGCCGTGGTGTCCAAGTTCTTTCGGAACATTGCGGGAGTGTTCTTGTGAGTGTTTCTTGGAGAATTGAAGGTCTGGTGGCGTTTGGATAGGAGTAGCGATTTCTTATTTTAGGCATTCTTCTCGTTCTGGAATTTTTTCCGCTGCTTTTACTGCTGCCTTTATAGGTTCTCCATTCACACGGAAAGTAGTGTTAAATTTTTGGATAATCTCTTGCTCCGAATAAATTCAGTTGCTCCACTATCGCGGATTGGAAGTTAGGGTGCGTGGGAGCCGTTGTTTATGCCGGAGTAAATGTAGAGAAGAGGACAATATGAGCTGAGGGAAGGAGTGATTTGAGAGTTAAATTGCGGGATTGATCGAAGATTGCGGGATTGATCTTTGAGTGTTTCTTGCGGATGTGATGGTTAGTTTAGCGGGTGTTGTAATTTGCGGTTTGCGAAGGAGAGAAGTAGCAACTTCTTAGCATGAAGAGAGTATAGACATATCTCTTGTTGTGGCATTTCTGTATCTTTTCTTTGGTTTGGTGATGTAAATTTTTGTAGCTACGAGGCTATAACGGGGACGGTATTGGAATTGAAGGTTAAATTGGCTGGTCTTCTGTAAACGAATATCGCGGTCAGGAAGAGATTGAAGAGATTACACACTAGAGAAGGGGGAGCAGGTATTGGGGGATGCAGAATACAAAATCAATGTCAGCAATTAGCTGTGGCCGGGGAATTGTGTCGCGGAGCTACTTGAGCACGCGTCCTGTTTCACCTGCGCGTTTTTCCCTTCATCCACGCTTCAGAACCTTCTCGCACACGTCTCAAGAAGTTGCTCGCGGAGTATACTTTCCACGACGTCGCCTCCAGCTCTCTTCTTTGGGATGCTGTGGCGGGAAAGCCTTGTATCGAGAGAGGCCTATCGAATGGAAAAGAAATTGGGTCTCTGTGAGACCGTTTGCAACTGCTAGAGGGGCAGGGGAGAAGCCAGCTGTTGAGAAGGAGCTTGAGTCTGTTGCGGGCGGGGATTTGGACCGCATTGGCAAGCCAGAGATATGCACGGCTGATGAATTGCATTATGTTGCTGTCCCCAAGTCTGATTGGCGTCTTGCTCTGTGGCGATACCTACCTACAAAAGCTGTAAGGCGCGGCTTTTCTTCAGTACTATCTTAAAAAACATGGAAGGCTGATATGTGTATGTTGAAGAGTCAAAATTTCCGTCTACGAAGATCTTAAAACTCAAGGATTGTTACAACATGATCAGTAAAGTCAAAAATTTCATTGCGGGAGTTTTCTGAACGTGTAAGATGTGCTTCTTGATGGCAGGCGCCAAAGAGGAAACATCCCGTTTTAATGCTCTCTGGTATTGGAACAAATGCAATCGGGTTCGACATAGACTCCAGTGTAAGTCTCCTTCCACTTTCTTCTACATTGAAGAGCGTACACAGTTTCTGATGAGATTACAAAGTCTATCGAGTAGGTTTTAACAATATTCATTTGTGCAAATTAATCGTAGCGAGATTGCGAGATACGAGTCTGTAAACTGTTGAAATGCTTGTTATTAGTAGAGAAGGGTACCATATATGTTGCAGTTGGTGATGTGGAATCCAGTGGATGGATTTTTCAATGTCAGGGTTGAAATGCGCGATTTAGGGTTTGGAAATTCTTGTGTAACTTTCAAATCCGCATGTTAGAGATTATTTGTCCTTGTCGAATTACGTTTGAGGGCATCCGAATGTTTTACTAAGCAAATTGTAGGTGAGGATTATATGAAAAGGGGTCAGACAGCTTCGAGATAGAGAGTGTGAAGACCATTCTAGGTTCCCATTTTCACAGTGATCCTCCTCCACAGGCGTCACTTGCTCGTCATCTATCAGAAGCAGGATTTGACGCATGGATTTTAGAGGTTCGGGGAGCGGGGCTAAGCAAGCGAGAAGGAGAACCAACGTCCAGTGAGCTTGGTGGGACTGATGGCGCTCTTAGTGGAGTTGTGCAAGATGCTATCGTCCAAGCAACACTCAAGAACGCCACGAAAGCAACCGGGATCAAGGACAATGGCGCTCCAAAACATGACAAAAAGGAGACCGCCCTGGTTCAGCAATCTAATGGTTTAGCAAAATCCGACAACTCCTCAACGGAAGAAGATACTGTAGCATCTCGGTTGGCAAATGGAATAACACAGATATCGCAGACTCTGAGAAGCTTGGTCAGCGAAGGACAGTCAAGCATCCTGGTAGCCAAATTTATAGAGCAGGTGAAAACCATTTGCAATTAAACATGATGTTGTCGATTTCATTTTCCTAATATTGCGAGATTCTTGTTGTTCTCGTATCATGTTGGAACTACATACAAAAAAAATGTCAATTTTTTTCAAATTTGCTAAATGATATGCAGGTCACTTCTTTACTGGAGGATAAAGTGCTGAATGAGCGACTTGGGGATCTTCGGGAGAGGCTCACGGGTCTGTTGGAGGGACCACAGACGAACTCTGTGGCATCCCAGGTCACGGAATTCAGTAAACGGGTTGCCATGGTGTTGGAGGAAGGGCAACGTTCTGTTTCTCCACGTGTCACCAATTTGCAAGTAGGAACATTATCCTGGAAACTTACATCTATTCTGCTTGGATCGGGTAGACAGCGTGGTGCCAAACGATTTGTGAGAGCTAAGCTTCTGGCTGGTAATTCCCCAGACGGTTGTCGACTATCGTAGGTTAGAGCTGTACGCAGCGAGCAGGGGGCTTTTAGATCTTGAATATGCGATATAGTCTTGCATCTCTTAAATTTCGTCCGTTAGACCTAGAACTAAGACGTTTTGCATGTAAGCAAGTCTCGCGTTAAGAATCTTCTTTAAATAAGAAACTTCGCTGGTAAATCGGTCGAGCTGAAGTGCAGGATGTACCTTTGGCTTCTGAATCTTTCGTTCTTTCTCAATGCGATCTGCTACTTGCCTGGGATCTGACATATTCAGTAAACGTGGGTTCACAGGAAAGATTAACCACAACAATCAGCGAGTTTCAGGAACTTCTTGAATTATATGCCAAGTATGATTGGGATTTTGACACCTATCTTGAAGAGGATGTCCCTGCTGCTGTAAGTTCGAGCACCTTCGTTTGTTTCTGAGTGGACACCTTCATCAGTTCTAAATTAGGTTGTACTTTCAGACATTTTTGTTTTCTAGGTTGTTTGCGTGAACTTCAACAGTGGCACCAAGGAAGATCGTAAGAGGTAACAGCGACGCTTATAAACGAAGTGCTTTTTAACCTTTGTAACTACATTTTCCTGTACTGTATGATAAATATGCGTGATATGTCCTATCATTTAGGTTCTTTGAGAAGAAGTTATCAACAATTTAGTACTACACAAGGCATGGATGCTTACCATTTGCAGACTTATGCAATCTTGTATGCAGATGGAGTACGTTTCTTCCCATACTGCAACTCCCGATGGAAAAGTCTTAGGTATTGGGCATTCTATGGGAGGCATTCTCCTATATGCTATGCTTGCCGTACGTGGTAAGTTTGTCAACTTCTCTTGAAGGTCGAAGGAAATCTGACTTTAAACTTTTGCACTGGTTTATTATCTCTTGGACTCACCAACGCAGGGACCTCTCATGTAACTAGGGTCAAAAAAATTTACACCTTATTCTCTTTGTTATACTCTTTAGCAATAATTTGACTCGTAATAAAGACCATATTCAATAGAGCGTGTGAGATGGTTTATATTTTGATGTTAGCTTCCTGATGCTTGTGGTTGGCAGAGGAGAGAGCTGGACTTGCAGGAGCTGTAGCATTGGCGTCGTCACTGGATTATAGAGTGTCTGATACCTCGCTTAAGATGCTTCTACCTCTTGTAAGTTTTCAGCGCTGGATGTTTTGGCGCAATGTAAGCTCGCTAAAATTCTTGGTCCTGGGCTTTGGGATTGACGACCACCCTAGTAAATCATCTTGAGTTTCATTACGTGACAGAAATTTATCTTGTACTCTTCTCATAAAGTCTAAGCCTTTTTTGAATTTGCAGACAGATCCAGCGCAGTTATTGAATGTGCCAGTCGTACCTCTAGGGGCATTGATGAATGCAATTCATCCACTAGCCTCACGTCCTCCGTACGCTTTAGCCTACTTGGGCTACCAGGTCTCTGCTCGTCAAATGATGGAGCCGGATCTTTTCAGAAAGCTAATTTGTAACAATTTTTGTAAGTGTCGCTGCTTCAGTATGCTTGCTTTACCTTTTTCCATTTCAGATCCTCAAGAACAGTATGGCAGTCATGGTTATCATGTCAACATCAGACTACTCTCTAGCAATTGCATTGAAATTACACTGATGTGTGCTTCAGGTACCATTCCTGTGAAGTTATTATTGCAATTAGCAACAGTCTTTAAGCCTGGAGGCTTGCAGAATCGAAACGGCACTATCAGCTACATGGAACGCCTCAAGAGCTGCAAAGTTCCTGTTCTTGCTATTGCTGGTGACGAAGACCTTATTTGCCCGCCTATTGCAGTCACTGGTAAATATCTTCATTCCAACCTTAATTTGTCTTAATTTATTTTCGAGCATTAATGTAAAAATCTGGTTATTCCTTGTTTCTGTTCCGTGCTGACTGTCATGTGAGATACTAATGGAGCAAGGTCCGAAGTTCCGAACTAGTGTCTCATTTAGGGGTTCTACATACGTGAAAATCAGTGGTCTGATTGCAGCCGTCCAAGATCACTTCCCTGGACCTGCAATTTTTTTGTTCCAATTCTGGCAATACATGCCCAGTGAAGGATAGTCGAATTTTCCTTCACAGAGGATGGTTTTAGCTCTAGGTCAATTACCATTGAATGCTTGTCGTAATAGGTCTAACCCATGGTTTCTGTTTCTTGCAGAGACTTTAAAAGCTTTTCCAGAGGCCAATGTAACGTATAAAGAATTCGGTGGTGAAGATGAGTTACACTATGGCCACTATGATCTTCTTTGTGCCCGTACTGTATGTTCCTTTCCTAATCTGGTTCAAGTTTACCTTTCACTTAGAGTCTTTTTTTTCCTCTTTGAAAGAAAAATCTGATAGAATTTGAGTGCTTTCTGGTCTGCTATTTCTGGAATTAAACGCATTCTATACCTTGTTGTGATGCATAGGTGTATTAAGGCATCGTTTCTTCTAGATACACCAAGTAACACCAATGTCGCACACTGTTTTACAGGCAAAGGAAAAAGTTTACCCTGTTATTCTAGACTTCTTAATCAAGTACGACAATGCTAAGGTTGACTCAGGTGTGTAGGATCGAATTACAGGTTAACTCAACAACCTCTCAAATCCTTGACTTTGTGCAAGCAACCGTGAGCAACGGTGAAGTTGCTTCTAGGACATTAATTTAGGTTATTTGAACAGGAAGTGAAATTAGTGTAGACAGACGTTAGAAGGTTTCTCCCGTTATTTCAAGTGGATGTCATTTGTGATTAGGTCGAACTAAACACAAATGCAAATTCTGAGTTAGTTAAGAATTTCCAGTTCCTTTTAAGGCTTAGTTGTCAGTGTGAGTCACTTTTGGGCCTTTACTTTTTATTCTGTTGAGGAGCCCTATTATTTTTATTATTTTTGTGTCACCTAACATATCAAAATACCGATTGGGAGAAGTGCCTTAAGTTTGGTATTCTAATCTTGATCGGCTGTGAGGTTGAGAAGACGTCTGCATCTGTCGATCTTGTTAGTTGGTCTATCTGTTGGAACATTTGTGACTTCAAGCCCCTTCTCCATGCAAATGTATCTTGAAGTGGCTGGTTTTGGATTGGTGTATTTGGTTATCGCAGACAATTAGATTGGTTTGGTTTGGTGATAATAAACCCTAATTCTTTGTAAAGGTTTTGAATCTATATTGCCTTCTTTGTGGTTTCTACAAAGATTATGTTGGTGTTAAAGCAATGCAAGTTTTGTTTATGCTTGCACCATTTTGCAATCCCTATAATGATGATGAACACTATAATTTTGTTTTTCCATCTATCTAAGGCCTCTAGGTTGCATCACTAAGGTATCATGTTCTAAAAGTACCCATGTAAGAGCTGGTCTGCCTTTCTCATGTGCTTCTATAGATGGCAAGATTTTTAGCTTATTTTTTAGAGAAAGATAAATGGATGAGACTATAGGTAACACAAGTGGATTTATAATTTTCCAAGTAATTTTGAATTAAATATTATTTTCAAAGATGTTAGGTGTAGGCACCTATTAGTGTTAATAAGTCTACCAAAATGCAGACACAAACGACCTATAAAGGAAGATGGAGAACTTGAGAAGAAGCCTTAGGAATTGCAATAAAAACAAGTGAGGATTCTTAATGTGACTAGTAACAGTCTTAAAGGGATTGCCAACAACTATAAATGGGTTTACCAATAAGAGTGATAGTGACAATCCTAGTGTCCCCCACTTATGATAGAGGCTCTGATTGATTGGAAATTTGTAGATTCTTCATTCTTTATATGGAATACAAAGGTAGTTGGCTTGGCAACTTTCATTTCAAATACATAAATGAACACTTGTCACTAGATTTGAAAATGCATAGCAGTACATATCAAAACAATCCATACTAGAATCCTAAAGCAAAATTTGATAGATTTGAATGTGCCTCCACTTCATCTTCAATCCATTGAATGTTTAGTACATATGTAGTTTATCACCACCTCAAGTCTGTTTTCAAATCTAATGAATACTTAACTTGGCTATAAATTGAAGAAAAGTGTGTAAAATGCGTACATAATCATGTGTACTTTCATAACATTGTAATTAGCAATGATAGAGTTCACCTTTTAATACTGAATTTGGCTATAAGGGTTGGCAAAAATTAATTTTAAAAATAGATGTTGGAATTTTAGGATTTTTCTTTCTTTTTATATAGAATTTTTTTGAAATCTAAAGGAATATTTTCTATTTAAATATTTTTTATATTAGATTTTTCAACTCTAATTAAAAATTTGGTATGAAAATTTGACTTTGATAGCTTGGTATGGTAGTAGACATTTATTCATTCCAAATACCCTTTTCTAAGTCATTACTTTTGGTAAGAGGGGAATTTTTGTACAAACTGGCATTTGATCCTAGGACCCCATTCTATGAATTTTTCAACTACTTAATGTTATGTTTTGAAAAAACAATAGTATTTAATGACATACTTTATAGTAACTATGGTGATTATTTTCAATTAACTTCAACTCCTCAATGCCCAACAAATTTTTGACAATGGAGTTTTTCAATTTTTTTGCACATGAATGTGCTTGAAATTTTTAATTTTAACCAAAGGTAAAGACTACTTTGTCTAGTATGCGTAGAATTAATTGTGAAAAATATTGATCATTGAATTTTTAGATTATAAAAATTTTAAACCACCAACATTATAGGCCAAAATTACAATTTTGGAGGAAGAAAATTATGAAAAGAAGAATAATTATTCTTTATCCTCCCAAATTTTTTATTTTAATCTAAAGAAAATTTATTATTTTTTAATTTAAAAAATAAAAAATAAAAAACTCTCTCAAACTTATACACATTTTCAAAGAGGAGTAGAAAGTCAAAACTGACCAAATTGGATTCTACAAAAAAAAAAATTAATCATATGTCCATTTTAAAATTTTAATAATTGATATTATTAAAATATTTTTTGGAACATCTTTGAAAAATTGGAATAATTTTAATTATTTTGTATTCATAATCACACCAAATTGAACCTTTTATTTTTTAAACTGATAAAATTACAAATTTGAAAAAATAATTTTCCAAATCTAGTTTGTTTGTGCCAAAGTAAAGATTATAAATGTCCAAGAAAATGTGTTTTTTCATCCCTACTATCTATTTATTGGAAAAACATTATATTTACTTCTTTTTTTCTATTAGATTATATTTTCTAAATAAAATTTTAAATACTTTTCACATTTAAATTTTGAAAATCAAAAAATGCAACAAATAAGTCAACTTGTTACTTTAGAAGATTCTAACTTACAAAATAATGAATTTTGTTTCACCCTATTGAGAATTTACAATTGAAAATTTGAAGAAGATACACGGGAAGATACATTGTATCCTCTTGATCCTTGAGGGGATAATAGCCTTTGATAACAAATAGACTCTTATTTAATGTTTCGTAACCTAACATGGGCCAGTTGAAATAAATGAGCTTTAAATATAGCAAACACCTGAGGAGATCACTTTCAATTTTATAAAAACTACGTGAGTTAAAAGATAGGGGCCATTTAATTTGAAGCGAGGAAATTTTATATAATATGTAGGACTCCTATGGGTCCATGAAGTACTACATACTCTAACATATATAAATTAAGTTATGTAAAAACATGTAAAAACATATAAAACTATGTAGTAGGAGTTTTTATTAGTAAGTTAGCCTTGACAAATAGGGGCCGTGCAAAATATTTATAAGGTGATGAGTATAGATGTGGACCAAAATTTTCAACGTCAATTCACATGTAAATGTCCATTAGATTGACAAAATGTTAAGATTCAACCCCAACATTCATTGTGTGTGTGTGTGTTATTTTGTTTTGTTTTGTTCTTAATTTTATTTTCTTAAATGGCTTGTCTGTCCTCTAAAGTGGTGGCTATAAAATAATTAAAGAGTAAATCCATGACCCAAAGATATGAAAAGGAAAAATGTTGGAAGAAGTAGTCACTTTGGAGGCCTCAAGAACATTCTAGTATTATACAATTAAATCAAGTTATTAAATATGGTGATGAGTTGTTTTATGTGCTTGAATACATGCCAACCAATTTGTTGCAAATGATTAGAAATAGATTCCTTCTATCCCAAGTGGAGAATAAATTGTGGATGTATCAAATCCTTCAAGCAAATGGCCTACTTGCATAGCAAGCATTATATTCATCGTGATCTTAAGCCAAAGAATATATTAGCCAATGAAGAGACCTTGAATCCTAAGGAGATCACTATCAGTTATTTTTTAAACTACGTGAGTTAAAAGATAGGGTCCATTTAATTTGAAGCATGAAAATTTTATATGATATGTAGGATTATTATACGGTTCATAAATTACCACATACTCTAATACATATAAATTAGGATGTATAAAAATATTATGCAGTAGCATCATGCCAAGATAAAAACCTTGATGTGGACAAATATTTTATATGGATGATAATAAAGACATAGTCAAGAAAATCTACAATGAAGGGTGGTTGATTGAAATTTTGTCATGGTGATGGTAGTGTATATGTCAAAAAAATTAAGTATAAATGTAAGACATTGACATAAATGGTAGAAATTGTCACATTGCAAAAATAGGAAGGTTTACCTTAGTAGGTTAAACAAAATGAAAATTGTACAATACAAGGATAGAATTTATAATCCATTTAACTTCAATCTTTGAAATTATATGTGTTAAACACACTCATATTGAATGAGATGTTTATGAGATAGTTTCAATGGATATTTTGAAGTGTTTAATGATAAATTTGCTATAAAACTCCAAAACCTAAAGGGTTTTTTGAAAGAGGAAAAATCTAAAATTGCTAATTTTTGATGCATTGTCCAAAATAAAATAAGAATATTTTTAAAAAATTAAAAATATACAAAAGTGTATTAAACAAGTAAGGCAATTTGTGGAGAAAATTTCAGCCCATTTAACCAAATGGATTTAAAGATTATAATGTATGAAGTGAGAAAAAAAAATTCTCATTCATGAGAAACAAGGTCAATAGGCTTTGAGCCCCTTTTAGAGTTTAATTTTTTATCTACACAAAATTGAGGACTTTGACCATTAATAAGTATATGATGTTAGGTTCACTCATGAAAAATTTCAGAAGCAAATATGAACTTTAGCTTACTCTAAATCACCTTGGAATGCAAGGAGGTTAAGTACATTGGTAATATTCAAGTCATTTTTTAATGATTTCTTGTGCAATGAGAAAATTTTATTATTTGAAATCCAAATGGTAAAAAATTAGAGACAAACATTTGGAATATGTAGAAAAAACTTCAAGAACTTTGACTTTACAGGTTGCAAGATAGTAGATTTGAAGTTGAAAAAAAAAGTTTTTTCTTAAAGCCGCCACAGTATAGCTAAAATAATTTGACTCTTCTTAGAATGTGATTTGAGAATTAAATTTTTTTTTGACAATTGTATGTCTTATATTATTAAATACATACATGCCAAATTTCAATAGTTGATGAGCGTTTTTGCAAAAGATGCCCAAATTGCCTCAACTGCCAAATAAATTCAGGGCAATATACCTCAGGATTTGGACACCTAATTAGAACAAAAATTATACTTCTACTAAGAAGTATATGTGTCAAAATTTTATGAATATTCGACCAAAATTGACTTCATAGAAATCTAACTGAATTCTCAATTGTCCATTCAACAAATAATTGATCTTTAGGACTTGAACAATTGACCTTTAGAACTTAAAAATTGTCATTTGTTCAATGGCATTTGAATTGAATTGATTTTTATTGGTTTCATGGTGTATTATATATGTATGTAGTAGAGGGAGGAGAAAATTTGTGAAGAAGGGTGGAGCGAGAAAAAATTGGACACTTAAATTTTATATATAAAATAGTCCCACTTTAAAAACGCATGAATGAATTTATGTAAAAATATGGTCATCTTAAATGTAATAATTAAGGTAAATAGCCCCACATCAAATACCTTCTCAACTCATGTATATACCTTAAATTACAAAGAGTTATAATCTTGAGAGCAAACATCCAAAACAAAATTCAAAGTATTGACATTCAGGCCAATAAAATATTTTGAGTTTAAATTTAATTAAGCAGGATTTTAATCTATATAACATGACTTCAATATATTATTTGGAATTGTTTTCAAAAAATATGATGTTACTACTACTCAAAATACTAAGATAAGATAATTAAAATTTATAATTATCAAAAGTATTTTTTTACAAGGTTACTAAAAATGAATGAGTAATTTGACTAGGTCATAGGAAAATATCTAGTATATAGCAAAGATAATATACATTTGGATGTCCCATTTAAAAACCAAAATATAATTTATTTCATAAAATTAAAAAATAATTATTTCTTCTATGACTAGTTGCATAGTATTTTGCAATGATAAATTGGGCTTGGAATCCTTAGATGTGTAATTTTGCTTATTTGCTTAACAACCTCCTAATTATCTATTGTCATTCCACGTTTTCCTATCTATTTGATTTTAATTAAGTGCTTAAGATTTGGTAGTACACAATATTTTGTGCACCTTGTTTGTATTCAAGGATCATTTCTCATCTACTTAATTTCTAACTGAAATAAACTTTATATTTTGAAAGAAGAACAAAGTATTTTAAGATTGGTCACTAGTACCTCTCCAAATTCCTTTAGATTTGGCAAAATTTTGTTTTGTTGGATTGGTTTTTTATATATTTTTAGCTTGATTTAATTAAATTAATTAATACTTATTAAAACTTATTAAATTAATAAATTCTAATAAATTCTAATAGAAACCAACTTAGAAGGAAAACAAAAAATTTAGCAAAACTCCTTTGACAACTTTATGTTAAAATCTATTGAACTTAACAAGCTTTAACAAATACCAACAAATTTTAACAAAACGTTGTATACAAACACATTGTGCCAATTTGTAACAAGCATGGATAAACAACAATAATGATGCAACAATGACTGTGAGAGCCTAAGCACTATTACTATTACATCCAAACACATGAATGAGGTGAAATTCACCTCCAATCAACACCAATGTGACAAGACGTGAATACATTGCTTGTACAAAACTCTAGCAAATGGTGACACTTGTCATAGCCACCAAGTGACTCTGAAAGCAATGATACAAATGCAAAAAACCCTACATCACTATTAATTGATAGCAAGGAAAAGAAATAAATGACCATATAAGACACATGCATTGATGTAGCAAGTAGCATACTGAGAGATTCTCACTAATTTGGATGAAAATTATAACAGAGCATACATAAGCTTTCATTGCAATAGCTTTGCTTGTTGTATGTCCAAAATTTTGGCAAATAGACACCCTCTATAGTTTTGAAATTTGTAGGAATATGTAATATAGGATACCTTTAGTGTTGAAATAATTCAAAGTCTTAAGCTTTACAAAATAGGAACATTGACTTAAAGTCCATTGTACAAATTCTTTTTGTTGAAATATATAGGTCACTAATGAGGTTTAATAGACCAAGATAGCAAAATCTATCCTTCACAAATTCTGTAGACACTAAAACTTAATAATAAACAAAGAAAGAAGAAGAAGATGAAGATGGGTAACTTTGGTCTATAAGCCCAATGCAAATGAAGATCCATTGGCACGAGTTCTACTAGCTACATCATAAATTCATAGGTATTAAGTGCTACCTTTGTTGTCTTTTTTTCAAAATGAGAATCTATGACATAAATGCTTATTTCTTCCTCCAAGTAACTTCTCATTCACATAAAATAAAATTTGACTCTTAAAAATATAACCAATCCCAATAAAATTCAAATAAATAATACTACTAATACAATAGTTGCAACATAACCCTATTGCAAAAAAACAAGTAGTATTTTCTTTAGATTGAAAAAACTAGATTTGAAACCCAAAAATGTTTTCAACATTGGATGAAAATATGTAAGGATCAAAACGTGATTTCATCCATCCAATTGGATGAAATTGTGACAATTTCCATTTAATCGAACCCCAAATGTTATTCAGGTCCGAAACATGTGCCAACCCTCGTCTCCAGGCCCCCTCGAGTTTGAGGAAGGGCTCCTTCCATCTCAGCCCTCCAGATGGTTGGAGGGCTGCGATGGGTTGGCGGGGTCTGGTTCGTTGTTTGGCTTGGTAACTTGGCTGCTTGGGTGAGTTTCCAGATGCCCTACCATCTGGTTTCGAGATGTCCTGCCATGAACTAAATTGAATAAACTCATTCAATAAAATCTCTTGCTTAATGGCCGCTAAACTTATTCTTGGCTAGTTGGACATGCTTGGCTGGCTAGGTATGCTCATAACTTAAGTAGGACACTAAGTTAAATCCAGCTTATAAAGTGGGCTGAAGAAGATAGTTTTGGGTGGTTTTAGGGGATAAAAGTTTTTAAAAAAATCCTATTTTGAGCCGTGCCTAGGGTATGTTTTAGACCTCACCTAGCTAATTTGGGATCTCTGATTGCAAATATGAATTCAAAATTTACAAAAAATAAAATAATGTGAAAAATAAAACAAATTCAGCGGTTTCTTTGGGGTTTAAAATCCTACTTTTTCACCCTTTATGGGACGGGTTTAGCGTCCCACAACATTCTCATGTAATGAGGGTCACAATTTGATCATATTCAAAAGGATCCTCCTCTCCAATCTCTCTCAAAGAATTTGTTGTGAATTTTTATAATACATTCCATCCTCAAATTGTCAATACCTTAACCCTAAAACCCTAATGTATATTAATAAATGCATTTGGCATACTTGATATATCACATACATATCACTTAATATTTCATTCGTAATCATCATGATTTTAAGATGTTTCCTTAAATTATAAACTTTATCATCATTACGTTACTAATCCATAAATTTTCTATCCCTAGTATGGTTTAGAAGATTTTCTCCAATGCTCTTGAATATTCTTGAATGTTTTTTTCATCACATCTTAAGAGTACCTTTTCTTTGATTGATTCTTACTAAATTCCCTTGTACAATGTCAAATGTCAAATGTCCTCACTCTTTATAGTTCTATTTTAATATAATTAAACCATACTCCCAAAGTATATTAATAATGGGTGAAATAAAAATGCAAGATTATAAATTTGAATAGTGCTATTAAATGAAGCCATTCAATTAATGAATAAAAAATGTGCATAAAATCACTACTCTTAGAGTGTTACATTTCAACCCATCACAACAAATTTCATACATAGAATGATTGCCAATATAGGATTCACTATCATTTAAAAATCGTAATGGAGTGGAATTCAAAAACTTAGGGGTGAATGCAATTATATTTCCTCCATTGTGTCAATTGTAACTAATGTTTGTGACTTTTATTTAAGGAGTTAGTGAAATTAATCAAACTTTACACTTACTTTTAAGTTCCATGTCTAAACAACCATCTACCTAAACACAACATTGTATTCATGAAAATTTGTGCCCATTCAAAATTGATTTACAAGATGTAAAATTGTTGAAAAAGATGTGGAATTGTTCTTTAAGGATTTGAATATATATTAGAAAGGTGGATGCAAAGTTTGTTTAATTCAAATGAGTTGTTTGGTGTTATTCATTTAGTGAAGGTTCAATTATAGTGGTTTTAACTGCTATTTTATTATGATAACTGTATTTGCATATATTATATCCAACATTTGTATCATGCTTTATTGTTTGCTTCAATCATATGTATGCATCATATATATATGCTAAAAGTTTTATTATATATAAGTTTATGGCAATTCCAATGTTTGATATTGAGTATTATTTGAATATGTTTTTAAAATTTAAAGAATGTTCAAAGCTTGTTAATTCACATGTGCCTAATGTCCCTAACCTCAAAAGTAGAGGGTATTCACATTAATAAAATGTAAACTAATTTTTTTGAAAGTTCAATCTTATTTAAACATTAAAAGGAAAATGGAAGTGAAACATTTAAAGTAAACAAGATTGAATGTGCATGCAATATGAATTTAGTTCAATAGAGTAAATGAACTCATATCTAAAACCATTGTAAACATTAATTGATAATTGTCTAAAAACTTTAGGCAATACCAAAAGCTATTACCGGGAGTTATTATGAATTGATGTTTCTTTAACATTTATTTATCTTCAATTCCAAATAGTATAAATGTGTCATCTTCATTAAAAGACATCCATAAAGTTGAGTTTCAAATAAAATGCATAGATGTTTTTCAAATTGATTTATAGAATACAACTTCGTTCAATTCACTAAAATTACAATTTCAACACTTTGATTTTTGTAATATTTTATGATTGGTTGAAATAGTAGTGAAGTGGTTTATTTGAGATTTTGTTTCGTAGAGGTGTCTTCAACTTTTCTTGGATCCAATGAGATGATAGTTTAATAGGTTGAAATGTTGCACATTATATAGTTTTTTTTTCCAATGTTGTACATCAAGTTCTTTTGGTCAATCATTTCAACATTCATGAGATAAAGAGAATCTTTTTTTCATACAATGTAAACAATAATATTATATATTTAACCTAAACCCTATAAATAAAAGTTGGACGTTCCTAATTTTAAATTTTATCTATATGGTATTTATGATTGCAATCACCTAGGTTTGAAAAAAAATTGAATCTAAATTATTTTAACCCCTAAAGGACCAAACACCGTTTTTTGACAACATAGCGTTTTTGGGCAGCTCACCACGAATGGAATTTTTATTTTTATTCTTTGAAATTTTCACACAAGATGTGCCCGAGGAGTAGCTTTAGGGCCCAACAATTTTCATAACTTTTGACTACATGGTTAAAAAGTTATGGTATGATATGTAGTTTTCATTGTTCGGCGGGCAGCCTGGGCAGCAAAAAAAAATTCTTTAAAAATCATTTTCTAGAGAAATAAAAATTTGAAATTGGTTCTCTAGATTTATGTGCACAAGGAAAGCTTTGAATCATTCCACTTTGATTTATGAGATGAAAGTTATGAGGAATTTTAGTTGTGGGTAGTTTGCGGGTAGTTATGGAATCTCTACTCTAAAATAAACTTTGAAGTCCTTTATTTAACTCAATTTTCAATATTTTTGGAAAAAAATATAAACACAAGGTGTATATTGTTTATTACAACATTACAATCATTTGGATTGGCAATCTTCAATTCCATAATTAAATCCTTAACAATTTAGTGTTTTGAATCACTTTCTACTTCTTTCTACTTACTATTTTTTTCCTATATGTTGTACATTTCCAAATGATCTGAAATTTTTCAAGCATGTAGCTAACTTGCTTTGAAGAATGAACCCAAAGAGTTACCACCATTTTGGACATTTTTTCATACAAATGTGACCATGTGAAGTGCAGCTGCCCGGTTTTTCGCAGGGACAAAAAAAGGGTTTTTGTCACTTCAAATGCTAATATCTTGCAATCTACACGGCGGAAATTTCTGAAATTTTTTCCACATCTTCTCAAACTAGTTTACTACAATATCCTACGGTTACATGTGTCCAAAAATGTTTTTTTTCCAAAATTTGGTACTTGTACTAGAAATGGCAGTTTGAGAGCGTTTTTTGTGAAAACATAGTCAAAAACCTTTAGGGGTTAATCATAACTAGATGAATGATTGCAATTCACTGATACTTTGCGTAAAAGAAAATCCATCGAGATGGTTTGGCATTAGGACAATAGTGTTCAAAGTGCATGTAAATCAATTTTGAATGGATACAATTTTTCATGAATACAATGTTGTGTTTAGGTACATGGTCGTTTCAACATGGAACTTAAAAGTAAATGTCAAGTTTGATTAATTTCACTAACTCCTTAAATAAAAGTCACAAACATTAGTCACAATTGACACAATGGAAAAAATATAATCGCATTCACCACTAAGTTTTTGAATTCCACTCCATTATTATTTTTGAATGATAGTGAATATTATATTGGCAATCTATGTATGAAATTTGTTGTGATGGATTGAAATGTAACATTCTAAGAATAGTGATTTTATGCACATTTTTTATTCATTAATTGAATGGCTTCATTTAATAGCACTATTCAAATTTATAATCTTGTATTTTTATTTCACCCATTATTAATATACTTTGGGAGTATGGTTTAATTATATTAAAATGGAACTATAAAGAGTGAGGACATTTGACATTTGACATTTGACATTGTACAAGGGAATTTAGTAAGAATCAATCAAAGAAAAGGTACTCTTAAGATGTGAAGAAAAGAACATTCAAGAATATTCAAGAGCATTGGAGAAAATCTTCTAAACTATAGTAGGGATAGAAAATTTATGGATTAGTAACGTAATGAGGACAAAGTTTATAATTTAAGGAAACATCTTAAAATCATGATGATTACGAATGAAATATTAAGTGATATGTATGTGATATATCAAGTATGCCAAATGCATTTATTAATATACATTAGGGTTTTAGGGTTAAGGTATTGACAATTTGAGGATGGAATGTATTATAAAAATTCACAACAAATTCTTTGAGAGAGATTGGAGAGGAGGATCCTTTTGAATATGATCAAATTGTGACCCTCATCACATGAGAATGTTGTGGGATGCTAAACCCGTCCCATAAAGGGTGAAAAAGTAAGATTTAAAACCCCAGAGAAACCGCTGAATTTATTTTAATTTTTACATTATTTTATTTTTTTGCAAATTCTGAATTCATATTTGCAATCAGAGACCCCAAATTAGTTAAGTGGGGTCTAAAACATACCCCAGACACGGCTCAAAATAGGGAACTTTTTTTAAACTTTTATCCCCTTAAAATCACCCAAAATTATCCTCCTTAGCTCACTTTGTAGGCTGAATTTAACTTAGTGTCCTACTTATGTTATGAGCATACCCAACCAGCCAAGCATGTCCAGCTAGCCAAGAATAAGTATACCAGCCACCAAGCAATAGAGTTTATTGAATGAGTTTATTCAATTCAGTTCAGTTCATGGCAGGGCATCTCGAAATCAAATGGCAGGGCATCTCGAAATCAAATGGCAGGGCATCTGAAAACTCACCCAAGCCACCAAGTTACCAAACCAAGCAACGAACCAGACCCTGCCAATGCATCTCAGCCGTCCAACCATCTGGAGGGCCCAGATGGTTGGAGCCCTTCCTCAAACTCGAGGGGGCCTGGTTGCTTGGTGTGCCGACACCTCCTTCAGGACGTCAAAGGAGGACGAAGCGGAGAAGCCTGCCATTCTTTCTTGCGAGCACTTCCATCAGAATTCCGAGCTTCGTTTCGCTGCGGTCGATTCGCATCCCGAGCAATTTCCGAAACGTTCGCTTCTTGCGTCGCGGATCAGTTTAGTGGAGATGGCGGGCGGGATGGACGTACACAAGAACAAGTACATCGAGGACTGGGGCACGGCGCGGGAGAATCTGGAGAAGACGTTCCGCTTCAACCGGCGCAACATAACCCTGGCGATCATCTTCGGCATCGCTGTGCCCTTCCTCACCTACCAGGGCGTCACCGGCGAATTCGTAAGTGATTCTGTCTCTCGCTTTTCGTGGAATGGCAAGGTTTTGAGAGGACATTGTTGAGATTGAGTTTTTAGGGTTAAATCTGAGGTAGGATTGGATTAGTTTGGCTTTGAAATTGCAATGTGTTACGGGTTTGTATACGTTGAGCTTGGTTTGTTTCGCTTCTGATAGAATTCTCCCTTGGCCCGAACTGTTACAATTGATCCTCTCTGGTCAATTGTTGGGAGTTTTATGGAGGTTGTTTCTGTGACCTAATTGGCGATTCTGTGAGCTAGCTTTTAGGTTGACTCAGAATCGGTAGGTAATTTAAAAGGTTGAGGAACTGCTAGTATGATTGTGGAGTTTATTCAGTAATAGTAATGGCTTCGGGGGAAAATTTATCGCTATTGAGTTTCTGGTCGTGGAGAGTTGAGGATTAATTTGAGTTGAGAATGGAATGGTCGAGTTTTTGGATATAAGATTGCAATGTGTCATGATGTTGTGGTTTGTTTGTTTCGCTTCTCCCTCGGCTTGCCCTGTTACAGTTGATCTGCTGTGGTCGATTGTTGGTTATTTTATGATGCTTGCTTTTGTGACCTAATTGTATAGTTCGTGAGCTAGCTTTGAAGTTATCTCGGTTTGTCCAGACTCTAGAGGCACTGATGAGATGCTATTGTGATTGTGGAGTTTATTTAGTAAAGTAATGGATTCTAAAAGTGAATGTAATTGTTGCGAAGCTTTTGTGCCACTGAGAGAATGCACTGAGGTTGGTGTGTGTCTGCCTGAGGAACCTGTAGTTTGAGGGCTCAGAATACGATGTTCTTAATGTGGTTTTGTGGACGAAAACGTTACTCATCCTGTTCCGGAGAAACTTGATACAATTACATTCACTTTTAGATTATTAGTTGTGATGCTTTCGAGGACCTGCCGTGCCGTGCCGTGCCCTATAATTCTATAGGGTATCGAAGCTGACGAAGTCCTATCCTAAGTATAGAGTACTGCAGTGTATTTATAAAAATCAGTGGTGAATGAGATCAACCCCTTCGTCGTAAATTTTGGATTAGACCTTAATCGGGATGACCTAGAGGTCATTTTGGCTTTATCACTTGCTCCTTTCCGTAGTTTTTATTATTTATAAGATACTTTGAAGAGCACCTTCAGGTTGGAATTGGGGGTCTTCATTTGTGGGGTCTTCAATGCATCAGTTATGGAGGAAGAATTCCTATAGTATGCAAGATTTCCTCCTCTGGTTTCTCTATAAACTAGCACTTGCGATGATATGGCAATAGGGTTGTGCACTGTTGATTTTACTCTAGCCTTGTACCAGATCTGATACATTTTTTATGCTTAGAGTGTCTGAGAGGTGTGCTAAAAGAGTAGTGTGTATGTGTCGGGGGTTGTGATGCAGCACAAGCAGGATGTGGCAGCGGAGCAACCTCGTCGCAAGTTTTTGGGCAGCGAGTAAGTAAGCAAGATCATAGGTTAGGAGGTGCGTTCGGTAGACAAGAGGCAGAGGACGTAGGCAACTGGAACTCTTTGATGATCGATGCTGCCTCGGGCATCTGAATTGTAGTCATTTCAGAGCATGTTCCATTCATGTGGAGGCTGCCATAGTAGAGTCCGCTCTTGATTCTCCCCATTCCGGAACTTTGGTGTATCTACACGCCACGCTCCTTAATCCCAAGTTGAGCTCATGGATTGGAAGTTGGGCCCCTTTCAGACATTGAAGAATTGTAAGTTTTCAATTGTAATGCAGCAGAGAATCAATCAGCATACAGGGTTTCAGCCTTGGTGAGAAGATGTCTATGTTATTGGGATTTAATAAGCCTCCCAGAGGAGTTCTGCTTCCTGCTACGTCTTGCTTACACTCAGACCTCTTTATGCTTACTCTTACGATCTGGGGTCCTAATTTTTTCACTGTGATATAGTTTGAATCTGTGACGAGTGTGATACTGTCCATGATAGGTTGGCAAGTGTGCAGATATTCTAGGTCATTTTTGAGGTCATAATAATGAAGTTTGATTGGACATTCTTGAGTATTATTGTAGACCTTCATTGATTGTGATGGTTATTTTTTGCGTCGCTTCAGGTAATGTTGGTCACTTCTTGTGAAGATTACTTGGCACTTCTTTTGACGCTTATTTCTTTGCATGTGAAATGCCTTCCCTTGTTATCTTTCATCTTTCATTTTTTACGTTATCCAATTTCATCTTTCATTTTTTACGTTATCCAAATTATGGAATGAGGACTTAACTTCATTAATCCAAGGAATGACGTGAGGACAACAGTGTCTGACTGACTTTCTGCATTTCTATAGAGCATAGGCATGTCAATGCTGAAGTCCATCGTTTCAAAGGTCTTACAAGTTCAATCATGCATGTAGAATGTTCCCATGAAATTTTCACTATATGATCTCCAATAGATAATTCATTCTTCTAACTAGGTAATTCGTAAACTTTGTACTTGTGTCTAAGGTTGATCTTTTATTGAGAAACTCAATCAAATTAACAATAGGTCTAAACTTGATCAAATTTGTTGAAACTCAATTTTATACATACTACAATTTGTATATCACATGTCCAATTTCATACATACTAAAATTTATATACCACATTTTTCAATTATCCTATGCAAAGGTCAGATTGGGTAGAAATTAAGTCATTTTCGTAAAAAAGTGCCACATGTCACTCTATAAATGGTTTGAGGTGATGTAGACCTCTGTGAATATGACATGGAAAATCAATTTCGATATTCAGGTGCCGAATCAAACCTTCAGTAATTACTACAATTTTTCTAATGCATGGTAACTTTTGCGTGTTCCAATAGTTTGGTTGAATCCCTTCATCTTTGTGGGATAATTTTTATTATTCCACTAGAACTAATTTTTGTTACCCCTTCTTGGTTTGAATGCATTCTAAGTAGAGCTATTAAATAAAGCTATTAGAATGATTGAGACAATAGTTGAGAAGAAAATAGAAAATTCAAATGACTAGGAGAAAGAAAAATTCAAATGACTAGAAGAAATTGAGAGAGAACCTATATATAGGAGTCAAGAAGGTAGTGTGGACAAAAAAATATCTTTATGAGCAATAAAGATTCTTCTAGAGGATGGTTTATTCCCTTCTTCACTCCCCCCTACAGGAGGTCCCGAAACCAAAACGGATCTGAAACCCCAAACCCTAATTGCGCACAAGAGCCTTGCCGCGGAGATTTGCGGAGATTTTTCAAAACGAGTGTTTTCGCAGTGACGGTTGTGTGCACAGATCTGACGCTCTCTTTCCCCTAGTGATCCGCACTCCTTCTGTCAGCATGACACTCTCTTACACCTCATATCCCTTTACAAATTTCCATTCCGTAAGAAAATGAAAACAATCGACGGAGATGACGAGCGGTTTAGAGAAGCATCCGCTGTACGAGTACGTGTGCGAGTCGTCGCAGGATTCGAGCAGCTTCCCTCTTATCCACACTCACCGAATCCTCGTGAAGCAACGGAGCGCAGGTTTGCTTAAGAAATGGTGGTTGCTGTTCTTGATCGGGAGTGCAGCATTACTCTCAGGCTTGCACTGGATATTGGTCGCATTTCTGTTGATTTTCGTTTTCAAGCGAAGGAATGGCGTTGAGCAGGAAGCAGTGGTGGTGATGCCTAGTTTAGGGATTCAGTTGGAGACTGTGTATCGGAGTAAGAAAGTGAAGCGCCGATTCATTCCTTTGCATCGCATTCTGTGGCCTGTGATTAACGAGGCCGTCACTCCTACGACGTGCTTTACGTATCTGGCGTTGTTGCTGCGGGACGAGTCCCGCCTCACGCTCACGTTTCTGCATGTGCGCCCTCCGTTGTCCATGTTGGTTCCCATCTGGACTGCTCTGTGCGGAGCTCTCAGGCATCCTGCTCCCAAGAGCTTGCTCCGAAATAGTTAGAACAGAGATTGTGCTTCGTTGGATTCAATTGTGTCATGTCAAGTGTACAGTAGAATTTTTTTTTATTGATTTTAGGGTTGCAGCTTGTTATGTAAATTGCTTAGATTTTGTATTCAGTAGCTGGAGGGCATTAAAGTAGCAGCAACTTAAAGCGACAATATAAGAGTTTTTGTGTCTTTTGTGTGTCCACATAGTGAATTTTTTGTTCAAATAAGGTAGCAAATTCTACTTAAAGATGTTGCAAGTAGAATCTGAATTTTTTTCTACTATGAGAGTATGTTATCAATTTTTCAAAAGCAACATACTATAGGTCCCTACAAAGGGTCATAGACTTAGTACAAAACATTGTATTTGGAACCTTGAAGTATTAGAGAGAGATGCATGAATAGAGGCACCCATGAAGTCACATTGCTAATCTACTCAAGTTCTAAATAAGAGACTTGGTAGTTTTACATGGTGATTTGGTTTGCTATGAGATAAAGGATAGGTGTTAGTATTAGGTGCTTTTTGCTTTAAGGTGTTGCTACCTTATACTTAGGTTGTAATTAAAGTTGTGGCTAGGAATGACATTGAGCATCTTCTAGGTGAAGAATTCTCTATAACATTTGAATCTATTTGAAATCTTTTCTATCCTTGCAATTGAGTCATTGGGTGGCATGTCATTAGTTCCAATCTAGATCAAATTAGGACAGACTTCTACGTCCAATCAGAAAACAATTTTTAAGTTTTATAGAATTATAATTGCTTTTGTTGAGTTTTATGGTGTTTACTACTATAAGAGAAAGGGGTATTTTAAGTGTGTTTTTAAGTATAGTCCTAGAGATAAGATATTAAGTAATGACCTTTATGGAGATTTTTAGTAAAAATTTATTAAAAGCACATGTATTTCTAATAAATTTTTATTGAAAATCTCCATAAAGGTCATTACTTAATATCTTATCTCTAGGACTATACTTAAAAAGACACTTAAAACACCCCTTTCTCTTGTAGTGTACATTGCTTTGTGAATAGGAAAAAACTACATTTTAGGAATAGTTTTGCGTTGTTGTCAAACTAAAAGCAACCAAAAAAAATTCAAGTCTAATGTTAAAATAGTTTTTTTGGAAGTTGGAAGGTTGCTTCTCCTACTTACTACAAGTTTCTTAACTAAAATTTTGCCAACCAACAATTTTTATTCTTTTTTTGTAAACATTGCACACTTCAATATAGAATTCCAAAAAATAAATTTTTTTTTTTTGCAAAGTTTTTACAAATGTTATACATGGCTTATTGTGTAGAATTCTTGGACATCCTCGCAAGTACTTCTTCCAAAATAATTAGATTGTCTTCACTTTTAAGGAGCATTGTTGTCCCTATAAACTTCTTCCAAAATAATTAGATTGTCTTTACTTTTAAGGGGCATTGTTGTCCCTACAAAGGTAAAGATGGGTTTTTGGTTTTCATGATGTAGAGAACAAGCCTGTGGCCCAATATATTGGATGATACATAAGTTTGAATGATATCGCTACTTTGATGGATGATAATTATCAATTTTGGATGTATATATATTATGGGATGATACAATTTATAGATGAGTAGTAAATATCTTTAGATGGATGAAATTATTAATTGTAGATGTATTTGCATTTGAGAATGAAAAATTATTAATTATGGATGATAATTTATAAAATGGATAATTAACCAATGTAGATGAATTATATATTTTGCAAATATGAATCATGTATTTTGGATGAGAAGTTCTAACTATTTGATGGATTTGATTGGAGGATGAAATTCACTTTAGAAAGTTTTAGGACACAAATTTGATAACTTGTGGATTGTCATTTGAGCTTTATATTGTTCCTTGACAACCACTTTAGAAGAGAACTAAATATTGATGGAAGTTATCACTAGACAAACAAAATTCTTTGAAATTGTCCATTACAATGATAGTATCTCTTAAATCTCCCTTTAAGAGTTTAAGTTCTTCTATCCAATCCTAAATAAATGTTATGAAGCATTTGTAAAGTAATTAGATTTGGATTGATATGGCTAAGGATACGATTTAAGGCCAAGTTTCCGCCCTAAGTTGGATGTCTCCATTGATTTCAAAGGCACAAATGAGAATAGCAATGCTGACAAATTTTTATTTTTACAAGCTTCTTCTTTTATAATAGTAATTATGACAAAAAAGTGACTTGAAAGTGAGCCCAACCTATCACAAATCAATTCTTTCCATTACAAGGTGATGTGAAGATATTACAATTGTAAGTATTTAGTTATAGTTGCATTGATTAATCCCTAATCCTTAAATGACGGGCCTATCACCGTGGAAATCATCTATTTTGGTATTGTATGAATTATTAGTTTAAAAAAATGCAAAAGTGTTTATTGTAAGTCAAGCTACTATAGAAGACCTTCCTTTTTCAGACAAAATTTGGAGGATGAATGGTTGCACTTTTGTCCTGCATGGAGAGATTCTTTGTCATTCATCAGCCGGAAAGTGTCCTCTGCAACGTTTATGGATTAAACACCTGGATTCATTGGAGTAGACAAAAAACACCTCAAACCTACAAAGTGGATGATTACATATAAGGTAGATAAGCCCATTACCACACAAATTTGCTATCTAAATACTTTGGAGAAGCTACTTGTCATCTCCCATTTTCTATTTGAGAAAAGTCAATTGCAAAGAGAATAAAGACATTTTGACAAGAAGTAAAATTTTTGAGATTTTTCAAAGCAAAAACTATGAATAGACCCTTGTTGAAGCATGGGTAGACGCTTGTTACAACGTAGTTGATGTGTCTACTTTCCAAGTGCATTGCCATCATGATAAAGGATTGCTAAGATTGTCACAATGGATGGGCTATTGACACAAATGAACATAACATTCAATAACAATGAAAAAGATTGCCTTTCTTTGAACATAATGGTGTGGAATATTCTACATCCATCAATAGCTAATTATCCATGCATCGCAAATTGTCAACAAACAAAACTCACTCATCTAGATACAATACTAGGGCCACAACTTTAGTTAAGTTGGTAACTAAATGGGTTAATAACAAACAATTCACTCAACTAGGTTAGTAACAATATACAAAAATTTAAATAAGACTTTCCAAAAAATGACATTCAATTTATTGAACAAGGTTTTGACATTCGAATTTCTTCACTACTTTTTGAAAGTCATTCATAGTTTGTGTTTTCAAAATAAAAAGACAATTCTTTATATAATTTGGAGTCATAGGAGGTAAAACAAACAATGTGGGATATATAAATTAGAATTAGTAGGAGCTCAACCGCTCATAGTTAAGTCAATTAAAGCAAGAATTGTATTTAAAATAGAAATACAAACCTCATTTAGGCATAGTAAAATAAAAAATTTCAAAATTTTTTGAACTAATATAAGTTGGAAAATAAAGTTAAATTTCATATAAAAAAAACCGTTTGATATTTCTAGCCTTCAATCAAAAGTTATGGACAAATTTTAGAGAGGGACTAGAAGAAATATTTTCTTTTACATTTTTAAACATCCTCTTTGAATTTTGTCCATAAATTTGATTGGAGGTTTGAAATGTCAATCCAATTTTTGGAGATGAAATTTAAATTAAATCACCAACTTTTTTAAGTTCAATTTTTTTGAAATTTTTTATTCTATTATGAATAAATGAGGTCTAAAATTCTACATCAAACAAAATTTTGACATTTTGACAATAAGCGCCCAAGCTCATTTTCAAATTATCCTATATCTTTTGAGGATTCATGGTAAATAATTGGTTTCAATATAAAAATTACATCTCCAATCTTCATTTCTACAAATGTCATTGAAGCAATTTCTTCATTGGGCCATCAAAATTAATTTTTTATGGCGAAGAGTTAAATGACAGTGAGATTTTGATTCAAAAGGTTCTTAAGATTTTTGGCAAATCATCTAAACATTTCTTTATTGATTTGTTTGGCTAGTTTGAGATTTAGCAAAAAAATAGTGTATGCCATAAATCTATTGCTACAATAATGGTATCCAATACTAACGTTTATTTTAATTCCCCATGTGGATGAAGCCTTCAAAGAGGGAATGGCAGCCTCTTTGAAGGCTATTGAATGTTATGAAAGGGTCTTGTAGGTAGTAAAATTGGGTGGATGGTGGTATTGGACAGTTCTACCTTAATTGTACAATTTTCCTCTATAACAAACACATATTTGTAAGATCTAACGGATGTGAATCTAAATTAACAGATTATGCAAAAAAATTCTAGAAAATGCAATAGGTAGCCTTAGTACAATCATGCTCAACAATGAAAACTGCAACCCTCCAAAATTTGCAAAAAAATAGTGAACTAAAATAACAATACTAGAAGCATATTCTTAGCAATTTTTCCTATCAACAATCTATTGAAAAGAAGTTGTCTTCTTGCCATGCCATTTCCTCCCTCCCCTCCTCCTCCAAAAATTGACAGCCATTTATTTATTTATTTTAAAAATCCCCCCCCTCCCCTCCAATGCCGTTGATCTTGAATATGGGATATGGGATACAGATGTTAGATACGGGTATCAAATATGGATACAAGATATAAGATATGAGCATGAGTAAAATACAAAAGACGAATACACAATATAAGATACGAGTATGGGTACAATACAAAAGACAGATACAAATACAAATATAGATGGGTTTATCCCACATCGATTGGATTGGATTAAGTCACTTTGAAATTACAAATAGGAGGGGTTTGCTTAGGATTTGGGTGGGATTTTTGATTTGGGTTGAGTTGGATGGGAGGGGTGGGAAAAAATATTTAAATTGGATTTAAAATTAAGTGCATTGTAAGGAAATTGACATTTCTTCACAATAATGCACTCAAAAAAGGTAGTAACTACCTACCACAAGATTTGCCAATAATGTTACTAAATTTGATAATATATTAAGCTTGTAATCACCTTGTAATCACTAGTAAGAAGACTTGAAAGTGAAATTTAGGCCTTTGGGTAGTTGAAACATTGACGTGTCACCAAACCGGAGCACTTGCAGCTATACTACCCATATACCATTTACATTGATAACCATAACATTATTAACCCCTAAAGGACCAAGGCCATTTTTCTGCCAAAAAACACTCAAAACTGCCATTTCTATAGCAAAGAGTAAAAAAAATTGAAAATTGTTTTTCTTTCACATCTAAACGTAGGATCTTATACCTAACTAGTATGAAAATGTATGGAAAAAATTTCAGAATTTTTGACCGCACAGATTGCAAGATATCTGCGTTTAAAGTGAAAAAAACAAGTTTTTCAGCACATTGCGGAACTAGATTTTATGACTTTGAACATTTTTAACTTAAATATTTTGCACTACAGAGTTTTGAGCTTTTAATCTTTATAGTGGAGAATTGAGTTGAGAGTCTAGGGGAAAAAAGAAAATCCAAAAAAACTTAATTTTCATTATTAAAGAAATTGTTAATTAGAAGTAGGTACAAGATAGAAAGAAAATCTAAAATATTAATATCTTTTATATGGAATTAAAAATCACTAATCCCAATGGTGAGATTGTTCTAGCAAAAAAACTAAACCTTGTGGAACTTTTTTATTGAAAAATTATAAAAATTACATTCAGAAATGAATCCTACAAGTTATTTTTTCAGGAAGATGCTCAAAGTGCCCGAAAAACAAGCTTGTCCATAACATTCTCATAAAAAATCCAAATGAAATGAATCAAAGCTTTTCAGATAGACAAAAATATAATCTACAAGAAAAACAAATTAGAAAAAAAAAAAAAAAAAAATTGTAAATTTTTTTTGCTGCCCCTCGACCCCTGTTTTGAGCTTATTTGGGCATAACTTTTTTTCCCGGGCACCGATTGTGAAAAAAATTATATTCCCATAAAGCTAATCAGATTTTCTACCTCCAAAAACAGTTTCAAAAAATCAGGAGAAAATTTCAGCTCGTAGGTACCTGCTAACCTGCCCGAAAACCCATTTGTCCCCCGAGGGGACAATGGTCCTTTAGGGGTTAAGCAACATTTGGGGGTCTCTTGATTTCCTTCTACCAAAAGCAAGAGCCTCCAATTTTTTAGCTAGCCAATGATTCTCATGATTCTCTACAACTTCCTTGTCACCCAATGATATAGCATTACTACTTTCTAGCCCAACCAATAATTGACTTTGTGCAAATTAAACTAAACTCACTCCCAAGAATTTAGGGAAGGATTATCCTAATCTCCAAAGGAGATGGTTTAGTCTGGTTAACAATGATATGACGATTCTAAACCATATTTCATAGAACAAGTGCCATTAAAAAATCACATTATTTTACCCATTTTCTTGCTTTGCTATCAAGGTAAGCATCCAAAAATATATCATACAACACCAATGTAGGGTTTCTTCATTGTTGTTATACCGTAGCTTCCCAACAACTTGATTAGAATATACAATCTTGCATTTCTTCTTTGTCAACAACTGTAAATACACATTGCAAAGTTTTTGCTTCACCATTTTGACTATTCATAAACACATTCAATCTCTCACAAACAAAACATATCTCTCACACTCAACAAACCCTAATACTTAACAAAACCTTAACATACAAAAACCGCCTTAGATGAAAGTAACCACAACCATCCAAAATTTGTACAAACAACTTAGATGAATGCCTTACTTGTTTTAATCATATATTAAAATTGTCCAATTTTAATATATGATTTTTGGGGTTGTTTTACTATTTTTACACTTTAACCCCTTTTGCATTGCACCAACCAAATTGCATAACATTCAAGAGCTGTGAGAGCAGCTGCCTTTCCTCTGACGGAATGATGTGGTATATTCCACGTCATTTCATCCAAAGGATGAAATGGTGTGGAATATTCCACACCTAACATTAGCTAATAAGCCACGCGTCAATAATATCAGACTTCTGCTCAGTGCCAAGGTCATGACTGCACAATCGGGTTACTGGGAAATTGAACACTTTTAATTTCAACAAAACCAAAAAAATAGCTTAAAGAAAATGACAAACATCTCAGTGCGGTTAATAATTTCATTGTCTGAATTCCCTCACTTTGCATTGTAAGCCTTTCATGTTTTGAGGTACGGAATTAGAAGACAATTCTTTATGTACATATGGGGTGGTAGGAGGTAGAACAACCCATGTGGGATATGTAATTTAGAGTTTGTAATTTCTCAACCGCTCATAGTTAAGTCTAAAGTAGGAATTGTGTTAAAATTATAATTTCAGACCTCATTTAGGCATAGTGGAATACCTTTTTTCAAAATACTTTGAACTAAAATAAGTTGGGGAATCAAGATAAGTTTCATCTCCAAAAATTCGTTTGAGATTTAGATCTTCCACTCAAAAGTTATGGACAAATTTCAGAGAAGATGTATGAAAATGTAAAAAAGAAATCCTTTTAAACCCCTCTATGAAATTTGTCTATAACTTTTGAGTGGAAGATTAAAATCTCAAACGGATTTTTGGAGATGAAACTTATCTTGATTCCCCAACTTATTTTAGTTCAACGTATTTTGAAACAAGGTATTCCACTATGCCTAAATGAGGTCTGAAATTATAATTTTAACACAATTCCTACTTTAGACTTAACTATGAGCGGTTGAGAAATTACAAACTCTAAATTACATATCCCACATGGGTTTCTCTATCTCCTACCACCCCAAGTGTACATAAAGAGCTTCTCTTTTCTCCAACACAAATCAAAATAAATTGTTTATGGCAAATGCTTAGATTTCATTGGTATACCCAATGAAGTCTTTGGGTTTTGACAGACCATCTATCTTTAAAATTATTTGTTTGTGTATTTTGTTCTAGAATTAGCCAAAAAAATAGATCGCACCGTAAATGTACTGGCATTGTCTCGGTCCTGAAGCATACATTAATAACATGTGGATGCATTTCGTGGATGAAGACTTCAGAGAGGCAAAGGCAGCCTCTCTGAAGGCTCTTGAATGTTATGTGGCCTACAGTTCAAGGTTTCAGACATTTTCGAATTGGCTCCTGAATTATCTTGGAAATACACGAAGCTACAGAGTTGGGGGCAAGGTGATGAATAAATTTAAGGTGAAAAAAAATTAATTAAATTTGGGTTTATTAGCAGCAGGAGCACCTCGAATGGGGCTACTGGCGTATTGTCCCGGATACAGTGCATTGTACTCTGTGTTCTAGAGTTTCGTGCACGCTTTAGGCTACGTATTCGTTTGTGACAAGCTGAGCCGGTTAGTGGCAGTTGAGGGTACATCAGCTTGCGTCAGAGAGAAGTGGACGTTTTCTAGGATTTTGCACCCAAGAGCTCCTTCAGTTGATTATTGAAGAAGGTGCTGCGATTTTTTTATTTCTTCTTCATGCAAGGGAATCGGCAAGGGAATCGGCAAGGGAATCGGCAAGGGATCGCCAGACACCCACCAAGGGATTGTGACGGTCTTGTAGACTTTAGGGTTTTGAAATTTGTGTTTGAAGAGCAAGGCAATGGAGCTACGTGATGCCGCACGGGAGTACAAAGGGAGCAACACCTTTGTTGAAGAGTGAGTGAGAAGCACATGCATCCAAGACATTACGGTTGAGCATTTCTTGCTGCGACAATCGTTGATGGTGGGTGTGGATCTCACGAACACGGAACTTGAAACAAAGTTTACCACACTAGGCGTCCTACAACGTTGGTTTCGGGAGCAAGGTCTCTCAGAGGCAGGCATCCAGAAGGTTTTGAATTGGTGTGATCCAACATACTTGGAAGCTCAACCCTGGCCTACCAACACTATAAGAAATCCGTGTTTTTTGAGATGTCACGAAAAATGGGAGATTACGTTTTTCAGGACATTACGTGTGTTTGCGTAGATGTCACCTAAAATTTGTTATAATTGACGGGCATAAAACATGACCATGATTTCAAAAAATGTGCCTAATTTGTGCTTGCTATACTCTAACATCATAGAAAACATGCTCTCATGAACTCCAGAAACATGGCACGTGGATGCCACAATGGCGACACGTCAACGTTTTCCATCCGGACAGTGCCAAGTGGGATACTTTTTCATTCGGCCCGCTTATGACACGGCACTTGACGAGGTGGAGGGAAATGATGATGTGGCATGCTAGTCAACATATTTTTATTTTGTTTGAAAATTTTAATGTTGTTTTTTGAGACGTCAATTTAAACGTTTTTTGAGACATCAATTGGTGCATATCCTATTCATCAGGCAAGATCAACAAAAAAATAATTAGTTAAAATAAATTATAAAATAAAATAAAATCAACAAAAAAGAATGTTGAATTCACCAAGAATTAAAGAAAACTTACCATCTACCATCAAGAGAATTTTTGATGGTCAATTGAAGGAATTTCTTTATTAAAAATTAGGTTACAAAGGTCATATTTGTATCCATTCTCTGTCCATGGTGAGACAAAAAATATGGGATAACTAGAATATAGAAACTTGGCCATTGTACATCTAGACGTTGTTTCTGACATCTGCATCATGTTGTTTCAGACATTTTACATTGAACACAATTCTTATTGTGTACATCCCATATGGATTGTTTCACTTTTTACCACCCTACTTGTATAAAGATCATCTCTTTTCATCCATGGTGCTCATCCGTCCATTTTTTTTTTTTTGCAAAGCATGCTATGTGGCTGCCCTTTGCCTAAAGTTTTCACATATGGTCAACATTTTACCATAGATTGTAGTAAGTTTTACTAATTTACCCATAGGCAAAATTGGTCTACTTGTTGACATGGACTCCTCATGTCTTCTTGGATGTAAAAAAAAACAAGTCTATGTTTTCTTTGATGTCACTTACGACATGCCCGTCATAGTTGACATTCATGCATTTTTTGAATAACATGTACACGTTCCCCGCAACATCCAATAGAATTTGCATAAAAAAGCCCGTAGACCAACCAATGCTAAGACATCTATACAAACAAGGCACGTTTTTTGCTAGCACCCCCCAAAACGTGGGTTTCTTATAGTGCAAGTGGAACCAACGTGGGAAGTTTACAATGCAAGACCACCGGTGATACTTGTGGTATCGACACGCTACCAAGCTACTTGGGTGGTGCGAGCATCGTCAATTTCCCGACTTCGTGAAGGATATTCTACGGTAGCTAATTTATTCAAGTCGTGAGGACAATGATGAAAAAGCTCGCCAAGGGCCAGCCCTGCAGGGAGGAACAAATAGCGGATGCCAATTTACAAGCACAGGTAAGTCGACTTCCGTTTCATAATGAATTTTTGCTTCAACCTCCACTTCAATGTAAACTCCGTCTTTCAGCTTCTATTGTGGCATAACTCTCATTGCTTAAGGTTTAAGCTTCCATCCTCTTCATTTAGGATTCCATTTTTCACCATGTCAGTTCCGGGTGACGGTATCCATGCAGACTAGTAGAGTTGTGCTCATCTGGTAAGGGTTTAGAGTCCCCTCATGCTTCATGATTTGTTAAAAGTGTGCTCATCTGCTAAGGTTTCTTCATGTGGTTAGGGTCCATGAACTTGTAAGGGTTTGCAGTACCTACTAATCATTCCTATGTGTCAACGGCCCTATATTGAAAGAAATAAGAGTATATATTCCTAAACCAGCTCTTCTTCAGTTCTTCTCAAATGGCTGCCGACAACTTGTACATTAGAATGCTTCTTTGAGATTATGAGAATGAAGAAGCTATTGGGATTGTGCTATAGCATGAAGAGGTGTATGCGTTGGCCCTTGTAGATTATAATGCTTTTTTGAGATTATGAGAATGAAAAAGCTATTGGGAGTGTGCTACAGCATGAAGAGGTGTATGCATTGGCCCTTGCACGTTGAAAGGAAGGCAGTTTCAAAACTTGATAAGGGGAGTAGGATTTTGAAAGATGAATAATTGTACTATTTGTGCCCAATGGGATTAAACAAACCTGGAGTGCAAATGCACGCTGAATAAAATAGTGAAGTCTGATCATATCAACACCCCATAGAATGAATTGAGGCGGATTAAGGATTAGAAGTTCCAAGAAAATTACTTACTACTAATGGCCAGCACAATCATGGCTCTAGTTTGCATTCCATGCTAAGTAAAGTTTTCCCCATGTTCTCAATGTAGCATTCAGAGTAGATAATGCGTGAATATGTCCCCATAGCTCCGTCTTCTCAAGTAATTGCTCCGGGAGCCTGTTTGTTGGCAGCTCACGAAGGAAAGTAGGGCCCCTGGTACGATGTCATCTGAATTCTCCCTCCTCTGGGCCACAATCGATCATATACTCGTCCCTATGGACTGAATTAAACGCGGATGCTTAGTTGCTTGCAAAGAGTATTATTTCCAAGGAAATTAGTATTGATCATATGATTCGGAGTCTATTTCTTAGTGATTATGTCCCAGGTAATTCAAATCTTAAGCATTGTTGTCGAAAAGTGTACATTTTGAATTGTGCAAGTTCCAAAAGCGGTGACTTTTCTGCAACTAGATTCAAGATTTCAGTTACAGACAAGCATAATGTTAATAAAGACAGTCACTAGGATCATGGAAGATCCCAGGGTCAAGAAATCAAATCTTGGAAAATTAATTTACCAAAATATTGAAGTAGGCTAATTGGATTCATTTATTAAAATATTTGCTTGTCATCTTTAGAAAACTTGTCTTCATTGATCCCACTTACAGGTCTCTCATGCACCCTCTAAGGAGCATTCAGCATATGACACGAAGTAATCAGGTTCCTTGCAATGGACATGAGTACATGACTTACCTCTTTTGTTTTTGGGTGCTTCCAGGACTTGAGTGCGCAAGACCGGCAGCATAGTAGAGTGGAAGAGGTTGACAACCAAAAAAACCTGCCAATGACAATACAAGTGTAGGCTGCTCAAAAGTCAACAACAAACGACCAGGTATAGCTCTCCAATATTGTTGTGCCAATCTATATTCAATGAATGTAAATAACTACGATCCTCATGCAAGGATTTAGGGCGGTCTTCCAGTGCCATCCTACTCCATCTGAATAATCTGAGCCTCCACGTTCAACCTTCTCACTGGATGCAAATAGCCTCATGCAATTGCCATTGCCAACCATTCTTACAAGCATTCATATCGTTCAAGTTCATATATGATGGCCTCTTAGTCTCTTAGCATACAATTCCTCATAATCGCACTTTAGTCTCTGAGCAAGTATACGGCTACTTTTACTCACTAGAATATCAATAGTCAATGACTTTAGTTAGCTCATCTCAAATGTTCCAGGACATATTGTTTTAAGGCTGAAAATAGAAATGTCTATGACTTATGTCCATAAATTAATTTCACCTTGAACTTCAACTATGCACCGTCTATTGAGTGAAGAAGAAATTAGTCAATACTCTTTTACAACATCCATGTCTAGTGGAATACATTTAGAGGCGATTCATTTACAATGAACTGCAAAATAGACACACTGCTATTGTGGTTGCAGGAAGTCCAGGCGGGTGCTTATGGCACACAACGGATGCCGCTGTCCGAAGTGGGCTCCGACTACGTCCAAACGCCTCCAAAGAAAAAGTGTGTGCGGCAGACTTGTGGGCGCTAGATTACCCACCTTTGATAATAAAGCAAACACCGACTAGGTTTTATCCACCTTTTTTAATATATGGGGGTGTTGTGAGCGCGGTCCATTGTGCCTTCCAAGCATTTGATCTTTTTTGCTAACATTTTCTAAGTGTTGTGAATGAGCAGCGAAAATAACTAGAAATGCATGTGGTAACTCACAAGCTAAATGTAATGATTAGGGGTGATGGTGAGTTCTAACTCCCTAACTATCTATCCTATGTCTAGGGTTGACTGGGTAGTTGGCGTCATTTCTAACGTCCCTAACTACGTGGGAGGAAAACCCTTATGTTCCTTCCATAAACCCCTAAGACTATCTTTATGTTTTGACACTCCTCTTGGAAGTTCTACTTCCAAAGACTAATCCTAAAGCTCAATTTTTATTCTAATTTTCAACCCCTAAATGTAACTCTAGATTTTTACTCCTTAGTACTAACTCTAATTTTTAACTTCCAATTTTGACTCTATGTTTTGACCTTTACTCTCGTTTTTACTCCTAAATTTACTCTAGAATTTACCCTCGGAATTTAATTCTATCTTTTGACTTTTATCCCTGGTTTTTACTTCTAGAATTAACTCTACAATTTAACTTCTACTCTAATTTTTACTTCTACTTTGAGCGTTGATTTTACTCTAATTTTTTGCTTCTCAATTGACTCTAAAATTTAACCTCTAAATTTAATTCTATCTTTTGACTTTTATCCCTGGTTTTTACTTCTAGAATTAACTCTACAATTTAACTTCTACTCTAATTTTTACTTCTACTTTGAGCGTTGATTTTACTCTAATTTTTTGCTTCTCAATTGACTCTAAAATTTAACCTCTAAATTTAATTCTATCTTTTGACTTTTATCCCTGGTTTTTTCTTCTAGAATTTACTCTACAATTTAACTTCTACTCTGATTTTTACTTCTACTTTGAGCGTTGATTTTACTCTAACTTTTTGCTTCTCAATTGACTCTAAAATTTAACCTCTAAATTTAATTCTAACTTTTAACTTTTAACCCTAAGTCTTTACCTTCTAACCTAACTCTAGATTTGACTTGAAAATTTGGCTCCTAGATTATGCTTTCAATTTAATTATGACTTGCACTAATCACCGCTTGCTAATTGCGCGTAAAAGGCTAATTAGAGAAATTAACGCTAATTAGGAAAAACATCAAGGATTAATTCAAAAACTCACCTCTTCACTGCCGGTGTTAGAAATAAATTCATCCACATCCACGTGCACATCCTCATGCTCCATAATATTCTTTTGTTGTGTTTGATTTTTCCCAAGCTCTCTGCTTAGTTTGAGAATGTGTTACACCCTCGCAATTTAACTTCCCTCTTTCCTTTCCTCCTTCCTTTTCTTTCTTGCTCTCTTCTTCTACTCTAACACTATTCCACCTAACTTTTATGGATGCCTTACAACTATAGACTCCAACTCCGAGGAGGTTTTAATGTCCTTCCTACCCTCTTACGCGATTTATCTTTGTGTCATCCTAATCCACCTTCTAATGGTCACTATGAATTCTCAAGATCTCCTTCACTAAGTTTTTCTAATCCTAGGCCTAGGTCACTATTTATTGTCTCTCTGACTTCTTCTCCTATTTCATCATATTTTCCTCTAATCCTCCTCCATTGTGTATAGAGCGGACTTTTTTGTTGGTAAGAGTGAGACTTTCTTGTGTGCAGGTATGGTGGTGCTCCGCTCTTTTCTTCCTATGACATTTCCTTTCTCCTAGTTCTAATCCTATCTCCTAATTTGATTTACTTGTGTCCCTATTCTAGCTCCATCTTCACCTTGGCTTTGTGTATGTGTATGTTGGACCAATTAGTGAGGATCGATGTTGCTTCTTTCTCCCCCCCAATGGCTTTTCTCTTTGGACTCTCAACTATTCCCCCCCCTTTCTCCAATGTTTTTTTTTTTCTCTGAAATCTCCCCTAGCCTCCCCAAAATCTCCCCTGGGCTCTCCCCGAAATCTCCTCTGGCCCTCCCCAATACCCGGCTAGGTTGGCCCCCCGACCCCCGACCAAGCAGGGGCTTTGGGTTACGGACTGGGATCTCTGGTTCGGCGAGGTCTTTGGATTACGGGCTAGGGTCTTTGGATTCAGTTGGGATCTGGGTTTCGGTGTGGGTCTTTGGGTTCAGCTGGGGTTTGGATTTTGACGGAATAATAAGGGAAACGGGACTGGGACCTTGGCTCCAATACTATTGTGGACTCAAGATTCTAAGAAATGGATACCAACTGGCAAAGGGGGTAACTTAGGGTTGTGGGGTAAAACATGCCCGTTGACTCTAACTAGAAACGGGGGTAACGCTCTACCTCGGGCCTAACGCTTGGTAAGCTCTACTTTTGGATACTAAATTTTGGCTTGTTTCCCTAGCATTTTGGAAACTAAACTTTGGAGTTGACCAGTAACATGGTTCAAAGCTCTGCCGTCAGTTTGGGTTTAACACCAAATCTAGGACTTCCCATGACCCTTGGGGTTCAAAGCTCCGTTGTCTATGGTTTTTAACACACAATCTAGGACTTAGACTTAAGGAGGGAGGTCAAAGCTCCGCCGCCCCAATGGGGACCACTATAAACTAGGACTTTAAACTCAAGGAATAAGGTCAAAGCTTCACCGCCCCAAGGGGGACTACTACAATGCCGGTAAGAGAAGGACAAGGTTAGGTTCTAAATAGTACCCACAATACGCATAGAACTCAAGTAATCACAAGGGAGTTAGTAATAAGGCAACACTCAAAGACTAAAGGCCCTCCAAAGCGGCATCGCCAAGGTACGGTGGGGGTTGCTCTAGGATTAGTACAATGACAAAAGACTCTCAACAAACAAGTGAACCGAAGAAGAGGACACCGTGACACAAACATAAGAGACTTAGAGCAAGTGGAGGGACCCCCAAGGACCTCCTAAAAGCTAGAGATAGAACAACAATGGAGCAAAAGCACTCCAAATCAACACCGTTCAAGGTTTTTGGCTAAGTGCCAAAATTCCAACATAAATTGGACCCAACGGACCCAAAGTGATAATGGGGTGTTCTAGAGAGAAAAATGAGGACCTTAAATAGGTTTTCAAGGGCCCACCCTTCCCTCTAGAGTTCTAAGGTAACCTTATCAACTTGGATTTTCATCCTCATCCTCAAAGATTTTCATCCTAATCCCTAAAAAACTACTACTACCATCTATGCTAGACCAACCTCCTAACTTTTGGAGATTAACTCTAGTCGTCAAACAGAATGTGCCGTTGGCTCCAGATTGCCGTGTTTAGTCCAAAATCCCCTTACCCCTTGTACTGAGGCCAAAAACCCATTGTAGGCTAATTTAGTTTAGAAATCAAATCATGGTAAAATCCTAGATCTTGGGTGTCTCCTATTTTGAGAAATGTGAATAGCCTAGGGTCTCTGGTAGGTGCGAGAGAGTCGGAAAGGACTCTTGGTTGACTTCGTTTTGCCATCGTATGGTCCCGGAATGCTAGTCAACGTAGCGGGGACCCCGCCACATGGTTAATTCCCGAGGAATCTCGCCGGTTTGGGTACTTGCCGCTATCGGAATGTTGTGAAACTTCATGGAGCGTATTATTAACATAGAAAAAGCTAGTCTAATTTTTAGTGAGATTTTATTGTAACTTGGGTAATTTCCATGAAATTCCTGTTGAAGATTAGAAGGGTTGACTACCTAGAAAAGGTTCTTCTGCAAGTCGGAAGATGACGGGAATTTTCACGTGACCTCTTAGGGAGTCGCATGAAAGATGTGTAGGTGCGTTTCCGTATCTGGCATGATTGGTCAGTGGAGATGAAACTGGCCATCTCCTTGAACTAGCGATGGTGCAAGAATTTTTTGCAGATAGAGGAATCTTGGCGAATCGATTTTGTCCTTGGACTCCTGGCATGGGATTTACCCTATAACACCATCCTTGGGCTGTAGATTCCTCCATAGGCCCGGTCTTGTATTAGTGGCTCCTGCATGCTAATAATCGGGGTTTTGGAAATTCATAGATCCGACGGGGAATTCTAAAACCTAACTCTAGGACCCGACCTAGTGGCCTTGATGTGGATCCCTCGGACCGACTTAGCCATGAATTGCCACATTCATGGTGGAATTTAGCCCTTTTGGAGCTATGTGACCCAAATCTTCCAAATCTAACCGTTTTGTTATTTCTACCTATTTTTAGGCCAGGTTTGAGGGGATTCCAAGTCTAAATAGAAATCTAGACCAAATACTATAATGGATATGACACAACCCTATTTTGGTTCTACACTCTTTTTATGGTTTTTTGTATACTTTTATCAACTTTAAATTGCAAATTTCCAAAAAAATAATTCTACAAGTCCCAAGTGACAAATTGGGAGCTCACAAGACGTAAGCCAAGAAGGCTCTTGTGGTCGTCGAAGCACATGACATTCACACCAAGAAGGCAGTGACATGTGCAAGAAAGCCTCGGAAGCCAAGGCAGAAGAGGATAGCGACACAATTGGAGGATGTTTTTCAACCTCAGGAATTGACTCCAATGCCAATCAATCCCTCACCAAACGATATCGGCCCTCCTCCACCTGATTCAACTACATGCTTTCGATATAAATTCCGTGGACTTCATAAATTCTTGACATGTACCATTATGATAGCAACGTTGTTTTTATTGAAGAATTAGTCCTTTGATTTTCATGATGTATGAGTCAAATGTTGTGATGCCTAGTCTCATGTTCAATCGCAATGTATGCATGTGTTTTTTAGAGGACCAAAGATGCTTCCTGGTTTAGAACTGATACTGATCCTGAACTTCTCTTCTTCACTGGGACTAAAACTAACTTATTATTGTTGTCACGTGTGCAACACGGGGAAAGAATGGTAGGTGGACAAGGGCCCAGAAGGACAAAAGCATGCTTACAAAAATGATGAAGCCAAAAAATTGGCATTCTCCCACTAGAAGAAACCCGTGTTTTTTTTGACGTCCAATTTTTAGACGTCAAAAAAAACACGGGTTTCTTCTAGTGTCCCTAGGTCATCCCGAACCAAACATGCGGTGTACTCACACAAGCAAAGGCAGCAAAGACTCTGCAGTACTTCCGGCGCAGAGAAAATGACGAGTTCATCCAAGAATTTCTCTCATTTCCCAAGCAAAGAGGAAGACCTATTGACCCAGACCGTGACACCTGAATCATTGCATTCAATTGGGAGTATGGAGACTCGGAATATCAACCTATGGAACACCATCTTCAAGGACAAGGCTTGGAGGTATGTTGACAACATTTTGAAGGCTACTGGATTTGCAAGTACCCATCCCGGTGGCACGTACCTGACAGCGAAATACACTACTACTTTTGCTGGAGTAATGCCAACACACCTGCGTGGGATATATGGGAACTAGAGTGCTGCATGAGCAGGCTGGGTTGTTCTTGTCCCAAATCGCTTCTTGTCTAATGCATCGTTCCACATTGGGTACACGCCTATGTGGACCCAAGGTCACGTAATTGGCAAAGGCTTGGACCTTGGCACTAGGAAAAATAAGGTAGTTTGTCAATTAGGTGGTTTCCCCACTGAGCTCCAAATAGACAAGTGCAATGTGCGCATTGCTTTGACACCCCACTCTAGCGCTAAGGGGAGTGAGGGTGGCCATGGCTACGGTTGATCAAAGTGGCAACATTGTTTTCCTCAACACACTACTACATTGGAGATTGAAGTTGTTTTAGGCGCCGAAGGATCACTAGGAAATGGCAGTGTTGGAGATAGCGCTAAACAAGGAATCAGGGAGGTCGGCACAGTAAGATTGACTAAGCACGTTGGGGACAACAAAATCAACCCCACAATTGTGCCTCAGCCTGCAAGGGAGCCCATCGATGATTACAAGGTGTTGAGTGACGTGGAAGGCATTGAAGGAACGTAGGATTCTACCGCTAGGACGACCTTTCCCAAGGTAAGTTTTAGTCTTCATGGCTATCTGCATGTGGGCGATGTGAGGTACATATCAAGTGCTGATGAGGGATACAATAACAAACTACTACGCGACACCTCGCATGTAGACTCCAATGATTGTGAATGGTTACCTGATTATGAAGACGTAGTAGAAAGTGCAGAATCAGATTTCAATGTAGATGTCATGGACAAAGTCAATGACCTTGATGTAGGAATTCCAAAGGGGTGTATGCGCCCTGAGGCATTCACCCCTGTACCTTTGCAGCTTGACAAACTTGCCCAATTATACTACAGGAAATCTTCCTGGAATTCTAGTAGTGTAGACTTCGTTAGGTCTCGTGACAATTTCAGCGGGCCTACACCTGGACTGAAGTGCCCTTCTACGCCAGGAATCCCGCAAGTTGATAGAGTATTCAATATGTATTGGACTCCTGAGACGTTGGATAGAATTATCATAGAGACAAATCGCTACGCATAGGTAGAGCTACCTCATAAGGTACAGCAAGTGCCACGTACAAAAGGAGGTCCATGGTGGGTAGATGTAGATCGGGTAGAGTTGCAAGGCTGGCTTGGGGTGTGCATTCTAATGGGATGCAAGAGACTTCCCAGTCTCAGGCACTATTGGATGAAGTCGGAAAATCGTATGTACTACCACGCTATTGCACAAGTAATGTCTATAGCTAGGTTTGAACAGATCATGAGGTGCCTCCACCTTGTGGACAACAATATTGTTGTTCGTGATATTCAAAATCCGCTATTCGATAGAATAGCAAAAACACATTGGCTTCTTGAGTGGTTCGGTAACGTGTCTCAGGAAATCTACAACCTCGAGAGGAAAATTACAGTGGATGAGTGCGTGGTGCTCTACAAAGGGCGCTACTGCTTCATCAGACAATTTATGCCTAATAAGCCTGTGAGGTTTGGTATCAAAGTTTGGGTTCTAGTTAGTTATAAAAGCTGATTTGTTTGGAAGATTGAAGTTTACTTCGGTGAGGGAACAAGGACTGGTCCCCATGGACTAGGATATCACGTGATTGAGAGAATGATGTCAGGGTTAGAGTATAGGGGTCATCATCTAATCATTGATAACCTCTTGCCAGTGTAAATTTATTTCACAAACTTATGGTTGAGGGGCCATGGGTACTGACGTACTGTGCGCCACATTAACAAAAATCTGCCCTCTGGTCTATATAGAGAGCTTGATAGTAAAGTGAGAGGTTCAATGCTAATTAGAACCCATATCCATCGACAAATACGAGTTGTGTCTTAGGAGGACAAGAAATTAGTTACCCTCCTCAGTACAGCCTTGCCACCATGGACCCCTGGGGTGACCGTTTTGCACAGAATACCTAGCCTTCTTGGTCCATTGATCATTCCGTCATCTCCCATGCACTTGGCTTATGTTGAATACATGAGAGGGGTGGATGTCATGGATCAACTCCGAGGAAACTATTTTACTCAATTCAAGTGTCACAAGTGGTGGATGAAACTTTTCCATTTTGTGTTGGACCAAAGTATGGTGAACGGGTATCTATGCTAGGTCAAGGAAATGAAGGCGCTTGGTTTGCGCCTCATGACCCATTTGGCATTCAAGATAGCTGTAGGAAAAAGGCTTGTGGAGGGGGCTATTCTTGCACGACAAATGAAGGCACATCTACGACATCATGCACCTAGAAGACCACCTCGTACCCACACGCATTTCTGGTCCAAGTTGAAAAGAAAATGCGTAGTTTGTGGAAAGGTCCAAAAATGGTACTGCGAGGCTTGCGGGAACAAGTGGATGTGCCGGGAAGATTGCTACTATGCGCATCACAATGCATTGAATCAGTAAAAGTGCATGTTCCTAACTACACTTGTGTATTGTCATGCATTCAATTGGCCAACAAGAAATTGGTGAGGACTATAGAAAAGCTAGATTTTATTTTGACATTTGAAGATTATGACAAAGGAGCACTTTGTTGCAAGCGTCGAAATAGCATTTGACTATGCCAAGTGGTCATATAGTTCATGCAGGTTGTACCCGTAGCCATGTTCCGTAGCTTTGTTTGTCAATTCCCGGCATGCTAGCGTAGATGCCCTCTTACGGAGCTCAACATTTTGGGAGCATTACGATGTTTGTGGAACTCTGTACACGTTACATGCAGACAATTTTTTTGATGGACTTCATTGCTTGTAAATGTGACATCGTACTTCATTTGGTCCCTTAGGCTTCCTATTTCTCTGTCTTCAACAAATTCCTAGAAGCCTTCAAAAGGCCAATTTTATGGTGATTTTATGGTATTATTTTATGGTAATACAATCATGAAAATTTGTATATTCAATGGCCAAAGATGAAGGGTAGGCTAAAATTCTCCTTAGGCACTCTTTTTTGGACCCCGAAGGTGACCATCGCCCAATGAGCGAAAGGAAACTGCCCTTGCAGCAAGCGGATTTCAGCTGAACCACCAGCTTTCAATTGAATGTGGCAATTACCTGCAAGGTTTATATTTTTTTATGGGTCTTCCACTCTTGATTGGCCTAGCATGGCATGTCTTTCAAGTATCATATTTCGCTAACCTTCATAACCTGTCCAGAAGTGATCAGAAAACCTTTGGTTGCTTCCCTATCGTAGCCTGAAAAGCACGGCCTGATAGGCACGGCTAATTGGCTATAGACCTATGTCGTAGAAAAAGCAACCTGCTCTTATAGTGGACAACGCATATATGCTAAAATAGTCGTGCATTCTACTATTTCAAAATTTGGAGTGCTGGCACTAAATCATTTCTTTTTAATTACCTTAGAAGCTCTTAAATTCGTGAAAATTTGCGTCCTATTTCCTATCTTGCACTTCCATGTTCACAAAAAAATTCAGCTGCAGACGACACCCATATAGGAAGTTATGCTCGCTTGTATTAATTTCTATATTGTGTTCAGAGCCAGTATCCTAATAGCCAACTTACATAAGGGTTTAATAGATTATTAGGTAGAGAGCTGCCCAAGCTACTAGAAAGCTATTGTGCTTAAAACTGACAAGTTTTGTGACAATGAATGACAAAGCGCCACATGTTCAACTTCTCAGAGTTAGCAACCTGTACTTTGAGTAAATCTGATACCTTTTGATCATTTGTATTTTCTGGAAAATACTGCTATTTTTCATAGCGTAGTAGACTGCACTAACTGTCTGAGAACTTACTATGGAATTGTCGGAAAAAAAGAATGAATGAAAAATGCCCCACATTGACGTTTTAAATTTGTTTGTTGAAGCACTACAGGATTAACCCTAAAAGGACATTCCATGTTCCCATCTTGTTAAACTTCATTACTTTTCTATATCAAAGTGCATCTTCTAGAAGTTTGATATTTTCTCATGTGGTAATATATATCCAAAATTGTAATTCATTTTTTTCATAATTAGAAAAGTTTAAATTAAATTTATACAATTTTTAAAGTAATTTCTTTGTGATAGTTATAGCAATTACAAAAATGATTTAAATAGTATGAAATTCTTAGCAAAAATGGAGATCATAGAGACAAACGTCATGGTGTAACTAATGTATTAGTCTTGAAAATCATGCAAAGAGAAATTCAATAGAAAAAGTTCAAAAGTGGTGTACTTTAAGCTTTCAAGATGCTACCTTCAAAGTCACACAAAATTATATTTTTAACAATTAAAAAAAATGAAAACATTTAAAATCACAAAACATGTGAAAATTGAGATTTGACCCTAAATCCATGCCCCTCAGGGAGTTTTGTCCCTTTAATCTTAGAAGGACAAGTCTATGACCAATTTTTCAAACTTAAAGTTCCTCTCTTTGTATACTCCCATTTTTCAACTATCTATGAATTAAAAAATATTTATTTATTTTTTAGAGACGTGATTGCATATCTTTTGCAAGTAGAAATTATAATTTTTTTTTATGAAAATTTGGAATTATTGTGAATTTTAAAAATAAAAAGTGCAAAAAAATCGTGCATCATACCAAATATATTCAAAAAATATGAAAACTTCTCCATAGGTGTACATTATAGTATAAAACACTATAGTGCAAATTTTTTACCATGTCATTCTAAAATTAAAAAATGAACACTCTATGGTAATAGGTTCAAAGTTTATATTCAAATTTTCAAAATTTTCAAAATATTAAGGTTGGAGTAGAAACTAGACTTGATAAACTTTATGTCAATTGTTGATCTAAATTTTTTTTTAATCATTTTTATAGCTTAAACTCAGATCCAAAAAAGGAGCACAAATTGCCAAAATACACTATATAGTGATTTATATTTTGAGTGTCAACATTTTCCTAAAAATACTACTATCATCACTAAGTTTTTGGTGCCCACATTTGCATACTACTCCTAAAAAAACGTTGGATGAAAAATAGTTGTTTTCTATCTCTAGTATAGCTTTTCATTTGTCAAAAAGACATTTTTTATCCATATTGGCAATGCAAAGTTAAAGGTTAACCTTGAAAGGCCACCAATGATGTTTTGTGTTCTTTAGATGGTCAACTAGACTTTTTGCATAATGAAGAAAGGTTGATTTTCATCCAATTTTTTTGTGTGCAACTTTATTGATGCTATAACCAAATCATTGAGTTGAGGACACATTCTAGTTGTTTTTTTATTTTATGTAGGGTCATTTATCAAAAAATGGTACACTATCTAATGTATTTCAATACTTTAATCTTTTTCCCCTTAAAACTTGATTTTGATATTCACAACAATTCTTTTTGCTTTTGAGAAAAAATAACAAAATGAAGCTTCTAAATTAACCCTTGAAAGGCCCTTGGGGTCCCTCTAGACAACTCACATTTAGCTTTGTAACTCTTCAATTGTGGTTTAATATATGAATTGTGATACATTGTTGTTTACGTACTATCATGATCATTAATTTACTTTGTCCTCAAAAGTATTTAATCAATATTTTTCTGATCAAATACTACCCAATGCAAATATTCAATACAGCCGCTACAAAGGGCTTTCAGGCCCTTCAAGGATTAAAGTGTAGTTTCTAACCTACTTGAAATTTTTGAAAATTTCTTAAAGTCAACATTTTATTGAAGTCTAAAGTTAAGTATCTATAATCATGTTTCTCAATATGGAGTGATATGAATTTTTTTTTATATTAAAATATACTATACAATAATGTACTTCTATTTTAGAAAGTTTTAGATTTTTTGAATATAATTTGTATTTAATATAAATTTTCTTCATTTTTTCGTTAAAAATTTATGATAATTTGAAATTTTTACCAAAACATTTGAAGATTTTATGACAAATAAGATAGACAAACCCAATTCCGTCCATTGTGCAATTTCATCCCCTACTTTTAGTCCAAATTCCATCCATTCAAACATCCAAATCTATCTAGAAAAATATCCAAATTATTTCAAGATTCTAACAAAATGAGTGCATTAATGCCAAAATAATTGATTGGTGGAAATTTAAGTGGCAATAGATACATAGAAGGGCATTTATTGATTGTTTATGGAACGTTTATGACTCCACTCTATGGGCAGTTTTGTAATTTCAGGACAAACCACTTCAAAAATTCATAGAAATTACAATTTTAAGCAAAAAATTCAACTTGGGTTTGATCCTCTTGGAACAAGTATACCTCAAAAATATGTGCCCCTCTTGAAATTGGCCCCAAGATATTCAGATTCCAAATCAATGTGGTAATAGGTTGTCTACCTTATCAGACATGTGATTTCATCTCTAAATAATAAAACTAAAAAAATTCACTCATAAATTGTGCAAAAGTACAGAGTGAACCCAAAAAATTCACTAATAAATAGCAAAGACATGAAGGATACAAAATGAGGGACTTTCAAGGTTGACTACACAGTCATAGGCTCCATCCTTTAGGAGATAAATGGCACCCTAAACCCAAAAGCAGACTACAGCCACTGCTGCCACTGAAGACTACCACTGAAAAATTAATTACCTCAATAATAAAAAGCTAGTTCAAAGGTCGCTTCTGCAACTGCATGTCAAAATTCATGTTAAGCATACTTTGTTCAGGAATAACCTCAACAATTGATACAGCTCAGGTTCCCACATTGGTACCAGAAGTGTGCCAATTACTAGGCGGCAAACTTCCTATCACCCTTGTGAGGACCAATTGAGACCTGCTTCTTGATCCACAAGAAAACTTCTTAGAACCTGAAGAACAGTCCTGATCTATAAGACTGACTAACTCCTGCCAAATAAACTACAAGCAGTGGGCTCCAAGCTAAACTTCACCAACAGGAATCCCGGTTGGTCCAAAATGTTGCTAAAAAGCAGTCGTTGTAACCCCCACAGAATGGGTAATCATTCTGTATATATTTCTGCATATTATGAGTCAAGTCACTGTTGAGAGTCAGGCGTTGAGACCTGCTGCAGCAGACGCAATTAAATCTGGACTGGAATTCAACCTCCACAGAAAATGGCTGACAATATCCCCATTGAAATTGTGGGAGTCAATCCAGCTATCATTGCCTGCAACTTCCTGGCAAAATCATCAACATGCCCATGTATAGCAACAACTATCCACATACTCTTCTCCAAGTCACAGCATGGTGCCAGTTACTAATGGCAGAAATGCAAGTCGGGCTGCGCTCAGGCACCGTTGTTTGCTGACTCGGGAGCCTCTCCGTTGCCACGGTCAAGAGCTCTTGCCCCATTCGATTTCTTGGCAGCAGATTTAGTGCTTTTTGGTGTATCAGACTTAACGACTGCCGGTGCATCAGCTGGTGCCGACTCTAATAACTCCCCGTCATCTGTTTAAATGGACAAGAAAATGAAATCAAACCGAATGGCTTCCAACATGCAAGAAAAAAACAAGAATTGAAGCACAAAAGTAAATATTTTCTGCGAAAATAAAGACAGTGTGTGATCGCGAAAATGGAAAAAACACACATCTCACTATTATATCGTGACAAAAGCACACTACAGGAATTACAAAACTTACCTTTATCAGTGGGATCATCATCTTCCTTATTCTTCCAATAGTCGTCCAGTTCTGCATCCAGAGAAGTTCCGCCATGCTTCTTGTCTCTCATTTGCCACTGCCAGTTCAGCAAAGCATACCAATATTTTAATATCAATAAAATTCAATACTCCAAACTGCAAACGAATGTACCAAGAAGGCTTCATCGAAAAATGTACCCTTCATTCAAAAAACGAAATACCCGAGGAACAAATGCTATCTAACATTTCTACTACAGTACCTCATCTAAATCAGCATCGAGAGCTTCCTTTGTCAATGGAGTTTGATCACGGTCCTTATCACGTCCATTACGACCACGACCACCACGACCACCTACAGCCATGGAAACACATGGTATCTCAAATTCACTTCCTGTCTGACAACCGCCAGGCAGCAAAGGTACTTCCAGATGATTGGCAACAGTGTCCTGAAAAGTTGCAAGGATGTTTAAAAATGAGATAGTACAGTCGCGTCCAACAGAATACCAATGCACAGCACAGAAAAAAGCCTCCATCCGCATATTTTCAAACTCGAGTTTGACAATTCAGCATATACTTCAAGACTTACAAAGAGACAAAGAGACAATCGTACAAATGAAAATAACCTCCAATTGCAAGGTAATCGAAAACACGATAACCTGCTAGCATGGAATCAATAAGCAACATCAAAAGGGCGTATCATATTTAGCTAGTCACATTCAACATAGAACCCTCTATGATTGGCAACAGTGTCCTGGAAGCTTTGAACTAGAGTCACTGAATACATGGTTTCACTCGTACATACTCCAAAGAGATCAAAGTACGGTACCATCATACATGGCCTCCTGATACTCCTCTGAAGCTGACCTGTCCCTTACCGCGTAAGCCTGAGCCTGAACTTTCAGACTTCTTGATGCAGTATCACTTCATGCTACCCTTGGACCCTCCGATCCAAAGCAAGGAACAGAAAGAGAACATTGAAACGAACCGGACGGCAGCATCGATCAAGGAACAAATGGTGAAACACCGTTCAAGTCCAACCATGGCCTTCTCCGTTTCGAGCAAATGCAACTCCAAGACAGCAGATAACGATTTGCTATCGTTGTCGACCTCGAAGTATTAAATCTTTCAACCAGGATCACCGGAATCTAGTGTAGTATGCCAACAAACGACTTCAGGTTCCTAGACTGAGGTGATCGTAGCGGATGCACTCACATGAGGCGTTTCCACCGTCGTTTTCTGTTCAAGAAATTCGGCAGAAGAAGATGTCTACTTCACAAAAGTTCCATTTGCTGCTTCTCAGTTCCCGCAACTGCCCAGTCATAACTCCATACTTACTAGAACCGAACTCTGTCACAATCCTGGGAGCTGGATAAACCCGCAAAACCAGGGAAATAATCCCGTCCACATCCACACCCATTTGAATCCTGTTCTAGGGTTACAAACTCGGGCTCAAAACACACATCCTCTCGTGGTGTTCCGTAAGGTGCACGGGAAACCCCTACAGAGCGTCGGTCATGGCCAACTTCGAATAAATCACTACAAGAATTCTCATCTCACCCTTCCAGGAGTTCAACAGCTTCAACCTCCAACAGGAGAACACTCGTCGTAATTCGAAAAAACACAGAACTGAGAAGCGGGCGGCACACTACGTACACGCATCCTGACATGGCAACTACCGATCGAAGAGACGAACGCCATTGCAAAAAGGCATAACCCTAGTATTTTGGATAGGTTTGTTCACACCCTAAGAAAGCGCCAGGAAACATGGGAAGGAGGAAGGTCTCCCAAACAAACGTGGATGCAAATTCGACGCAACGAAAGACGGCAGGCAGGCAACCACGCAACGCAGCAGCAGCGGAACTGTTCAAGTCTTTAACGACGGGAGAGATTCTCGAGAGAGTGACGCACCCCGACCGCCTCGACCTCCCCGACCGCGATGCTGATGCCCGCGCCCATGCAACAACGGCCCTTGCGGCCCGCCCGTCGGCCGCTTCAAGATCCCGGCGCCTTGCACTCCAAGAGGCAAAATGCCGCCTCTCGGCAATCCGCGAGCACCATAGGGTTGTTGCCATCCTCCGCCTCCGTGCATCCCGTGAGGTAAGAAACCGGCGCCATAAGGTTGTTGCCATCCACCTGCTGCAGCTGCACCTCCGACGTAGGGTTGGTAGCCATGGCGGTACTGGTAGCCTCCTCCTCTGCCACCTCCCGACCTGCTGGAACGCCCTTGCTGCTGCCCCTGCATCCTGCAACCGAGCTTGAAGTTATGAATCCCTCTCTCTCACTCACTCACTCTCTCTCACACACTCTGTCTGGTTTTGTGTCACCACTGTGAAAATGTCCTCGGGAAAACCTAAGACCGGGAGAGGACGGGAGGAAAAGCTTAGCGCTGCATGAGGAAACTCCAAGCGAACTTGGAAAACAGCAAGCACAGAGCTTGGAAACACGGGAGCTTCAGTTTGCGAAGTATCTTCTGCTGGCCCAGTGAGTGTGGCCCAGTCGCTGTGGCTAGTTTGTATTCGGCTGCGCTCCCCGCCTTCAGTTCCCGTCACTGGGGCCGACGGATGGATGAAAACTGTTCGTCGGGGGAATTCATTCATCGGTTGTCCCATAGAGGGCATCATCAATCCAACGCAATGAGCCACTCGTCAAATATGTCACAAATCTTTGGATTGGATTGGATTGGATTGGAATTAGAATTCGAGAGTACTATTGTTACAAGCACATGCATTAATTCTAGAAGGACGTCGTAGATTCTAAGTGTCCGATGAATGATAAAGAATCTTTTTATGTAGGATAGAAGTGTAGATGTTCATTCTTGGAAGTTTTTGTGAAAAAGAGAGGTCTTGCACAGTAGTTTGACCTCCAATGAGTGCTCTTGGTGTTTTTTCAATAAATGATTCTTATAGTACCAAAAAGGATGTTTTCCTTAATGTCCAACCCATTCTTTTGGGGTTAACTTTGAACATCTTCAATCCAAGTGAACCAGTCAAATGATTCAACAAAGGTATAGAACAAGGTGGTGACAAATGTGGTGATCCAATCAACATGTTATCATCCTTGTTTTAATTGTAGATTCTATATTAAAAGCGATTCACATGCCACATTTTCAGATTTCGTTGAATTCTTCAACCTACAATATAGTTAATGAAACCTAATGCAAAATTATCTAATACTCTTAGAATCTCTCCACCTTTCTTGAGATTTCTTTAGCATGGCCTTGATGCAAATGGTTGTCATTCTGATCTTAGCTACAATGAATTGAATAGTATTGTAGCAAAAGTTGAAAATGGGTTGTGTAGGTTGGAGCGATGCATGAACTTGTTTCTCTATCTACTTTGTTACTAGGCTTTGAACCACGCTCATTACAAACAAAAGAGGCTTAGATAGTTGATAAACTCTCTACATATACTTCATTCACAAAGGTCTTTTAGACTGGGGTTACCGACTTCTTCTTACAAACAAATAACATGTGTTTATTTTCAGTCTTGATTGAGGATGCTTTAAATGTGGCATGTGAATCACTTTGAATACAAAGCCCACAATTAAAACGAGGATGGTAGCTAGCTGATTAGGTCACCACAATATTCAATACCGTTGTCTAGTCATTTGTCCGACTGGAGTGAGAATGTTTTTAACTTTGAAAAGATGAGACCTATGACCACGGTACTTGGCCAAAAATAATACAATTTTTAGACCGAAAGGTGCATCCTTCATTTTTATAGTGATTTGAATAGTCATCCATCAACCATTTTTTGGTTGGTGCGGTGTCACAAGGTTTTTTTGTAAAAGTTTGAGATACCCAATTAGGTTTACAATGTGGTAATTTTTGTGTCTTTGACATACAAAGGTGCATAAATTGATATATACAACAGTTACAAAAGTTTGTATTCTTATTGACCTGAATCCAATGACACCTGGCACTTCCAATTTAGATCATTATGGCACTTCCTATCATAGCTTTCTAGCAACTTAGTGTGAGCTCCCAATTTGTCACTTGAGACTTGTAGAATTATTTTTTTGGAAATTTACAATTTAAAGTTAAGAAAAATATACAAAAAGCCATAAAAAGTGTGTAGAACCAAAATAGGGTTGTGACATACCCATTATAGTATTTGGTCTAGATTTGTGTTTAGACTTAGAATCCCACCAAACCTGGCCTAAAAATAGGTAGAAAGAACGAAACGGTTAGATTTGGAGGATTCAAGTCACATAGCCCCAAAAGGGCTACATCCCATGATGAATGTGGCAATTCATGGCTAAGTCGGTCTGAGGGATCCACAACGAGGCCACTAGGTCGGTTCCTAGAGTTAGGTTTAGAACTCCCCAAACCCTGATTGTTAGCATGCAGGAGTCACTAACGCAAGACCGGGCCCGTGGAGGAATCTACAACCCAAAGATGGTGTCCTAGGGTAAATCCCATGCCAGGAGTCCCACGACAAAATCGATTCGCCAAGATTCTTCTATCTTCAAAAGATTCCCATACCGTCGCTAATTCGAGGAGATGGCCAGTTCATCTCCACTAACCAATCGTGTCAGGTATGGAAACGCACCTGCACGTCTTTCACGTGACTCTTTGAGAGGTCACGTGAAAAATCCCGTCATCTTCCGACTTGCAGAAGAATCTTTCCCGGGTGGTCAACCTTGGTAACCTCCAACGGGAATTTCATGAAAATTACCCAGGTTACTAGAAAATCTCACTAAAAATTAGACTAGCATTTTTTATATTAATAATGCACTCCGTGAAGTTTCACAACATTCCGATAGCGGCAAGTACCCGAACCGGCAAGATTCCTTGGAAATTAATCACGTGGCGGGATCCCCGCCGCGTTGACCGGCATCTCGGGACCATACGATGGCGAAACGAAGTCAACCAAGAGTCCTTTCCGACTCCCTTCACACCTACTGGAGATCCTAGGCTATTTACATTTCTCAAAATAGGAGACCCCCAAGATCTAGGATTTTACCACGATTTGATTTTAAAAACTAAATTAGCCTACGATGGGTTTTGGCCTCGGTACGGAGGGTAGGGGGATCTTGGACTAAACACGGCGATCTGGATCCAACGGCGTAATCCGTATGACAATTGGAGTTATCCTCCAAAAGTTAGGAGGTTGGTCTAGCGTAAACATGTAAAAGTAGTTTTGTAGGATTAGGATGAAAATCTTTGAAGATGAGGATGAAAATCCAAGTTGATAAGGTTACCTTAGAACTCTTGAGGGAAGGGTGGGGCCTTAGAAACCTATTTAAGGTCCCCATTTTTCTCTCTAGAACACCCTCAATTCTTGTTTTGGGTCCGTGGATCCAAGTTATTTTGGATATATTTTGGCGTTTGAAGCCAAAAACCTCTACGATGTTTTTGGAGCACTTTTTGCTCCTTTTTTTTTCAAGCTTTGAAGGTCCTTGGGGGTCCTTCTACCTTGCTTTGTATTCTTGGTGCTCTTGTTGTAAGATTGAGCGTCTTCTTATATGTTGTATGTCCTCCTTGTGTCCTTGTGAGCTAACATTTGTGGGATTGGGAGTCTTTTTGTGGATCTTGTACTAATCCTAAAGCAACCCCCCACCGTACCTTGGCGATGCCGCTCTGGGGGGTCTTTAGCATATGAGCTTTGTGTGGCCACGTGGCCTTGACTCGCGTGTTTTCTCTATGTAAATTTTTGACATCCTCTGCTAATATTTTCCCTGTTGAGTGGGTCCCCCTCCGGGACGGCGAAGCTTCGAACTTACGTGTAGTTGTCTTGGAAACGTCCTTATTTTTCCCTCTCCTAAAGTTTCTCTCAGCGTGTAGACCCTCTTTGGGAATGGCGAAGCTTTGAACTTGTAAACAAGATTTGGAGTCCTAAAGTGTGTGTTAAAAGTTAGGCGGCGGAGCTTTGAACCCCCATAGTACCAAAAAGTCCTAAAGTTGGTGTTAAAACCAACCTAGCAGCAAAACCTTGGCCCTTTCCGGTGTCTCGTTCCAAAGTCTAGTTTCCAAGACCTTTGTGGAAACCTCCAGAGTTTAGCTTCCAAGATATGTAGGTTTGTAGAGAAGTCCAATTGTCAAGTCGTAACGACCTGGTTTCCGTTGTCTTAATCCAACAAGTCCAGTTTCCCTTAGTTCTAGCACCTAGTTCCCCACGGTTTGGCAAACCTTAGTTATTATTGCAAAAAAACCCAACCCCAAGTTAAACCCAGCCCCAAGTTCAACCCGAGCCCAATACCCAGAATTCCAATTCATAAAAGATCGACCCAGCCAGACCCCTTTGTCCAGTCAGGGAGTTGGGCTTCAGTCTAAGGGATCGGGGCTTCAGTCTGAGGGACAAGGCTCACTCCGGGGGTCGCTGGGTCGCAAGCTGGGGGTCGCAGATCCAGGGAGTCGGGTCCTTGGGAGGTCGGGTCCTTTTTTTTTTTTTTTTTGGTTTGAGTTCTAAATCTAAAATCTAGGGGTCGAGTTTATCTTGGAAAAAAAGAACACACCACCTCAACATACTAAGGAAAGAAAGGGGGGGAAAAGAGAGGCCGCACATTCAATTATCTTGGAAGAAAACCCTGCATACAACCTTCACATATCACCTCTCTCCCTACACCAAATTGAAGCCCACAAGAATGAATGAGGATTAGAAGAAGATGGGGTGAAATAGGAGAAGAGGGAGAGAGACAATAAATAGTGACTTAGGTTTAGCTAAGTAGGTGTTAGGAGAAAAATCTCGAGAATTCGTAGTGACCATTAGGAGGTGGATTAGGATGACACAAAGACAAGGTAGTGTAAGAGGGTAGGAGGGACATTAAAACCTCCTTGGGGTTTGAATCTATAGTGTAAGACACCCATAAAAGTTTAGGTAGAATAGTGTTAGTGTAAAAAGAGAGAAAGGAAAAGAAAAGAAGAGAGAAGGGAAAGAGAAAGAAGGAGGAAAGAAGAGGTTTAGATCGCACGGGGTCCTAATTTTTGAAACATAAGTGATGAGCATGGGAAAATTCAACCACGACCAAGGACCACCATGGAGCATGGAGATGTGTACGTGGACGGGGATGAAATTAATTCCGACACCAGCAGTGACGAGGTGAGTTCGTGAATCAATCCCTAGTGTTTTCTTAATTAGCGTTGATTTCTTTAAATTAGCCCTTACGCATAATTAAGCAAACCGTGATTAGTACAAGTATGTAGATTCGAGAGTGTTAAATTAAAGATTAGGTTAGAAGGAGAATCTAGGATCTTAACTAGGAACTAAATTAAAAATAGAAATCTAGAGTTAATCTAGGAGTCAAATTCTCAAGCAAATATCTTAGGGTTAGTTTAGAAGTAGAAATTTATAGTTAATATTAGGAGTAAAACTCTAGGATTCATTTAGGAGTAAAAATCTAGGATTAAATTAGGAGTAAAAACCTAGGGTTAATTTAAGAGTAAAAATTTAGAGTTAATTAGGAGTAAAAACCTAGGGTTAATTTAGGAGTAAAAACTTGGAGTTAATATTAGGAGTAAAAAACCGGGGGTAAACGTCAAAACATATAGTCAAAAATTGAAAGTAAAAATTAGCACTCTAGATGTAAAAATCTAGAGTTACATTTAGAAATTCGAAATTCGAGTAAAAACTAAGTTTAGGGTTAGCCGTAGAGTTAAAACTTCCGAGAGAAGTGTCAAAACCCAAAATAAAGTCTTAGAGGTTCATGGAAAGAGCGTGAAGGGTCCCCTTCCACGTAGTTAAGGACGTTAGAAATGACGCCAACTATCCAGCCAATCCTAGACATAGGATAGAGAGTTAGGGAGTGAGGATTTACTATAACCCTTGACCATCGCAGTTAGCATATTAGTTATCCATGCATTTCTAGTAGTTTCGCTGCCATCCACAACACTTAAGAGACGTTAGTAAAAAAGATCCATTGCTTGGAAGGCACAGTGGACCGCGCTCACAACACCCCCATATATTCAAAAGGTGAATAAAGGCATAGAACCTGGTCGGTGTTCGCCTGATTACCAAGGGTGGGTAATCTTGCACCCACACTTGGTCAAAAAATAAACAAATAAAAAGGTGCCTAAATCTTTGGAGATATATTGACTTATTTTTTTCCAAAAAAAATGTATATATATTAAAGGATTACCTATTTCTTAGGAATTTAGCTTGCACTATACAATTTGGTATCTTTTCAATCTTTGTCAATAATTGAAATCATACTTTGCAAATTTTTTGCCTTACCATTTTAACCATTCTAAAGCACAACTTCTCACAAACAAAACGTATCTCTTACATGCAACAAACTTTGACACTTAAAAAAACGGTTTAGGGTTACAAGGTCAAGACAAGGCTTTACGTAAATGCAACTACCTTTGATAAAAATAATAGCAACCATCCAAAAATTGTAAGAACAACTTGGATAAATGCCTAGCTTATTTTAATTATATATTAAAAGTGTCTGATTTTAATATTTTATTTTTTGAATTGCCTAACTATTTTTTGCACTTTAATTAATTATTAGGCAAAATATTGCTCAAGCTGCTAGGAAGCTATGATATCTTTGAAGTTGCAAAATGGTTGCATATTCTACATGTACACTGCCATATTTGAAAATATGACAAGGTTTAGATATTAAAATGACCTCCAAATGAAATATGTTAGTTGTTCAATTTCCAATCTAACGGTGTATGCCTTGCCATATTTTGGTACATATTTTGTATTTTGAGAGAAAATACAATACCATATATATAGTCTCCATCAAGCTTTTAAGGATTAAAAATTCATGTTTAATGAAGGCAAAAAAAATCCAAATTTGAACTTTAAACTACCAAAATGGAATCCATTAGAAGCAGGCTATAAATAATGTTCCATGGCAGATCATATTGAAGAAAGCAAACACAAGAAAATAGCATGACAAATTTTTAAAAGATTACAAAATTTCAAATTTGAAGAGGTTGGAAATTTCAAATATTATATATAGATTTCAATGTTGACAATAATTTCTTAGGAATAGGTTTCAAAAATGGAAGTTGTTTGATGCATAGAAACTAAATCTAATCCACAAGTTATTTCTAGATTTTACCAAATTACTATTGATTCCTAAGAAACCACCCAATGGTTTTATAGTTGGTATTTATCTTCAAGCTAAACTTTGGTGTTGTAAAAAACGTTTTTTCAAAAGAAATCTTTGTACAATAATATGAAAAAATTACATACAAGTGTATTTAATAATTAAAATTTTAATGAAAAAAATAATTACAAAATATCCAACATTAATGGGGGCTCAAAATTTACTTTAATAAAAAAATAAAGGTTGTTTTGAAGATCATATCTTTGGCGTTTTTTTGGCAAAATAATCAATTTAAGTAGAAATTTAGTCAATTATTGCAATTTTTAACAAAAAATGTAAATAATATATATTTTAGGTGAATCATTGAAGTGAAATTGACTTGATAAATTTTTATAATTTATTTTCAGATTTAATTTGTTATATAATTTCTATTCATGATGTGCAATATAACATTTTTCAATAAATACCACAAAAAATTGTAAAACATGTATTTTACAGGTTCTTTGAATTTTGTCCTAGACCCCTTAGATTATTAGCGGTTATTGCTAACACTCCAATATAGTTTATATAATCAATATTCATTTGGTGACTAACTTTTGAATGTTCAATATAAAATAACCAATCAAAAAATATATGTGATTGGATATTTCTTCATATTAATGTTATGGATGTTTTATTTAAAGAGATATGGTTTTATATGAGATTCATCAATTAGATTCTAAAATTAAAATTAAAATTTGAAATTAAAATCAATGATTATTCACCCTCAAAGGAATATCATAGTTTAGACAATGAAAGTATCCATAAATGAAAGGTCTCACAATTTTAAATCTTTCAAATTTGACAAAATTTTGCTTCTCTCTAGCTACCAATGATGACCAACTTAAAGTTTCAATCTTTTATTATTGAAAATATTAGAGATATGGTTCAAAAGAATGATATTTTTTCAATATTTTTTGTAGATTTTTTATAGATTTTTACATAGAGATTATAGACTTGAAAAAATGATTGTCATTACCAACTTTAGGGATTCAAATGAACCTTCCATAGTCATGACACTTTTGCACATGTGCCCTTATTAATTAAAAAAAATGATGTAAACAAGTATTTATAATAAGATACAGATTGAAATGCAATATTCATAGTATATGCTATTGTAAAAAGTTTGTACAAGGATTTGTCAGGCTATTGTATAACGTTGGTATATAGGTAAGAAACACCCTTATGACTTGGCAACATATCCTCTAATTAGGCCCTGACCTTAACCCCTAAAGGACCATTGTTCCCTTACGAGCAATAAATTTTAATTAGGCAATTTACAAACTAAAAGTACCACAAAATAATGCAGCACCAAGGTTTATTAAAAATGAAGACAAAATAGGCAGAAATGCCACACATGCATTTTCATTTTAGTGCATGGCAACCACAAAGTCGACAACACTGGCCGGGTTTACTAGGATGCCGCCACCCCTTTCAAAGTCTAGTCACCCAATTTTCATCCTTCGTCACTAAAAATCCACCAGAATACCCACATCGCAAACATGGGATGCCACATCTACACTGATACTTTCATCATGGCGTCAATACTAGGATTGTCTGCTTCAAATTTGACTTGTACCTCACTATTCATCACCCCACTCATTGCATCCTTCATTGTCTTAGCACCAGAAACGATTCCTGCAAAGACACAATCCTGCAAATATTTTGCAATTGGTTGATTGTCTTCGTTTGGTGCATTTATGTGGTTAAAATAATAGCCTCATTGGATGTTTGTGCAGATTTAGTGTACATTGCTCGATCATGGAAGGCCGCAAACTTGATTTTGTGCCCACACACATTCAAATTTGGGAGTTACGAGTTTCCGGATCACTGTTGAATGTCCACTTGTGCACAATTTGAATTTCAGCATTTAGTCGCAAAATTAGAAGCTTTGGCTTTTGGTGATTCACCGTTTGAATCATGTGTAGTTTATTGCTTGCTAAATTCTTGTCACTATGGTGTTGGCTGATGTAATTGGGGCTGAAGCTGCAAGCAGTGCATCAAAATCAAATTTAGGACGGAAGGCTGCTGCGGAGGCTCTTCTGAGGAAGCAGAGAAAAGACATTCGCAAGTAAAAGATTGTGGACGCTGCGGAGAGGATGCGGAAGCAACAACGCCAATTCTCGGAGGAGCAGGGGAAGAAGAAAACCACATATTAGGTCACCCTCCAAAGTTTTTACACAACTTTGTGCAACTCTAAGAATCGTGGTGAAGTGGTCCCTTGGATCTCCACTATCCATTGAAGAACACACCTCCTTCAAGTAGAAGAAGGATCGTATCCTCACAACCTTGTCAAGTCCAGTTCCCATCACCTGTATTTTTGGATGCAAATGTTGTTGTTGCATCTATTGTAAAGTCAAGGAGTTGTGTAATTCTGAGTTTGAAATTGCTAATTCCAGTCATCTTTATATCTACTAATTCTCTAGGCTACGTGTACAATGAGGATGATACAAACTTCCTTGCGGTGCATGGTCATGTAGAGAACAGTGACCTATTTGGTGACGATATGGACGATGAGGAGGAGCAAGAGCTGCTTATTTGGTTGGAGAAGCCTAATTACAATTTAACTCATAAATTCCAAATGGAGTGGAGTGCGAAATGTCCTTGGGCCAAGATGGTTCTCATGGTAGTTGGCTGGATGCACATGGTTAAATTTTAAGTGTGCTCGGACATTGGAAAGAAGCCTCGATTGATGGCACCAAAGCGGAACGCTATCAATAAGCATGCTCACCGTAAAGTACATAAAACAAACTTGTTGTTGTATGCTGCCAAACCTCCATCCTCTGTCCTCCAACAAATCAACAATTATACTTCAACAGAAGTATGGAGGAAGTGGGTGCAATTTTCAACTTTGTTTCAATTGTTATGTGTTGGTCGACCTATGGCTGAATTTGAGGCAAATTGATACTCTTCCGTTTGTTGGAAACTCCAAATTGTCCGTCTATGCACTGGAATGTTGATGCTGGCTGATTAATGACCGAGCATATGTATTTATTTGTGCAGAAGAGGATGAAAGCCATGATTAAATTTGCTAAGTATATTGCCCTAACATGTGATGAAATATCTAGTGTAGATAATTGTTCTTACATCGTTGTTCACATTTACATCATGCAAGACTGGGTTTTTGTGCCGCTCTTGATTACCTTGCAGAAACTGGAATCTAACGATGCAATAGTTGATAGTTTGACAGCCCTTTTAATGGACATTGTTAAAGTTTATGGTGACTTGGATGAGCTTGTAATAGCGACAAAGCTGATTTGATTCGGAGTTGATGGCGTTTCCACCTTTTAAGGATGTTTTACAAGAGTTACTATCCAATTGAAGGCAAAGTATGTGCCTCACATCATTGGCGTTCATTGCATGGCACATTCTGTTAATTTGGCTGTGAAAACAATGAGTAGGCTCAACTTGTTCCATGCAGTGGAAGATTTGTGTAAGCTTTGCCACGCTTACTTTGCTCACTCTCTGGAATGCCAAGCAAAGTTTTGCATGTTGGCACAGTTGGTGGACACGAAAGGCCTAAAGCTCTTGAAAAATATCACAACGAGGTGGATCTCTCTCATTTCTCCATTGCAGTGCCTTTTCAGTGGGTACTGCTCTGTAATGTCCAAGTTGCGTTTTGATTCGATCAACAAGGCTAAGACAATATGATTATTTATTTCACCTGTTTGCACGTCTTTTATGATTCCACATTAATGTTGCCCGTTTTGTCTTCTACATTGCTTTGTCTTGCGTTTAAGGTGTTTGTAGCTGGCTGATTTATAACCTCACTAACTCATGTTTTCATTTTTTGCAATGGCATCTTTGTGTGAAGGCTAAGGACTTGTTGCAAAAGATGCTGGATCCATATCATGTGGTGGGTATGATATGCCTTTTGTTGCTTCTGGAAGTCGTGGATTTGCTAATCCAATTTTCGCAGCAATGAGATGTTTATATTTGTGACTTCGTTGGAGCACTCCAAAAATGTTTGGAGAAGTTTTTTGAGATGTACAAAGGTCATGGCTCAACTTTCTAAGGTCCCAAATTTGTGCACTTGACAAGCTTGCTTGAGCTTTGTCATGACCAAATTTTCTGTCATGGAGCTCTATGGACTTAAACGATGTCCAACACCTACAATTTGTTTTCAATGGAGAGGAGTTGATTGCACGGCATGAAGGTGCTATCATCACTAGGGAAATTTGGAATTTTCTCATTGAAGTGTGAAGAGTGAATGCATCAATAAGTATCTTATGCAGTTGAATGCATTGTTTTGATGAATTGCAAATTTAATGTTGGCAACTTGAGGTTGCCTTGGCCTTTATGTCTGCCTTCTTTGGATGCAGGTGCCGCCCAATAGCTCATCAATGAGCTAACCAGTCGTTTTCCTGCCCACAGTTTACTAGATACTTTGTGTATAGTTCATCTTCAACACTGGAGGCAAACAGATGCTAAAAAGAGCTTTCGGAAGGATCTTGATGTGATAAAAAAAATTTATGGTGAGCCAAAGTGGATTGGCAAAGATGAGAATAAGGGTTTGGTTCCAACACTTTTTGACTACTTCTAGCTTAAATTGCAACAACACTTGTTCAAATTGTCTATGCTATCAGGCATGTGTTTTCTAGATTTAGGTTCCATGTCTCTTAGATGTGATGCCTACAAGTTTTTAGATATGTGATAGTTGCAGTTTCCTTGCTTTAGATTTTGCATGTCTTTATGTAGCAATAGTAATGTATGAGGTTGCATTTTTGTAGCACATTGCATCCCAAATTTTAGAGTAGCAATATATTTTTGTTCATGTTACCTTGTATTCGAGAAGAAGTGATTTTATTTATGAGTTGTAGTCTTCTCACTTATGTGCATGAACTTGTCTATTTTCTTGTTTTGATTTGTTGTGTGATGTTATTTTAGTGAGCTCTAACTTTGAACTTGAAGTGTACAATGTTTTTTAGGGGAACGTCAATGCTCTCCTACTCTTCTGTTGTAATGTGACTGTTTTTTATATTGGCATTGGAGTTTTCCTGTGTTTATAGGTCTTCTTTTGTGTAGGTTCAATGCTCTTTTTTTATGTGAAAATTGAAATTCCGTTATTTTCTAACTTGAGCATTGGAGTCTTTTTGTGTATGTAAGGTCATATTTGTTACATTGAGACTTTTTGCAATCTCATTTTTATCCTCGACTCAAGGATACATGTGTAGTTTAGCTCAATGTGGTTGGCTAATATTTGTAGAAATGTAAGATTCTTGTTTGTAGTTGGTTACACATCAAAGTGGATCGAAGTTATTTTGAAAAGTAGATTAAAACACAATTTCAATTGGACTTTTTGAAATTCTTGTGTTCCCCATTTTGTTCTATTCTTTCAAATATTGTTGCCCAATCTTATACTAGCCCAAATTCTCAGTCGCCAAATTGCCAAACATGTTTTTTTTGCTTCTTCTTCTAATGCCATACCTCTCCCACTTCTTTTGTACGTGGAGCTAGATTTTGCACTCCTAAAAATTGTGAGTGCACCTAACCTTTGCCACTTCCTTTTAAATTAGAGCCCACATCTAGATTCCTTTAAAAAAGAAAAAGAAATTGTTTAGAGGACAATTTGGTGTCCAGGTAGTTAGATTCCAATGATCTCAATTTTTTATGAAACTTAATGAAAGGTTTGGAGGACATGTAGTTTTGCAAGAGCTTTGTGAATGTATAATGTTTATTTCAATCCGTTGCCGAGTGAAGAAGTTATAGGCTTCTTTAGGCAAAATTTAACTCAAGGAACAAGCTTGGCTACCAAAATTTAGTTGATTGAAGAAGGACAAGGTTTGCATAAACAAACTGTAGATAAGGTGGGTAGAGGATAAGAATGAAGGATTTCATTGTTGGTCTGGTGCCTTCGGATTTTCCAAGACTACTCAAGGTTGGTATCTTTGACTGTTAGTTTATAGAGGGGTACGGGAAAGGCTGACAGTATGGCAAGGCAATGCTTGTGAATTTTCATTGTGCCAAATTTTTAATTTGCAAATCCATATGTATCAATACCATACGCAAATTCTTGACTACAAACAACAAGTGTAATTGGAAACAACGTATTCATAATTGCGTGTTCCAATTTGAGAGCAAATTGTGGAATTTTTAAAAACTCAACCAATAATTACTTGCATCAAAAGAGTATTGTAAGCCAAAAAATTTCATAGAAATACAACTTCATGATCACTATAAAGCCATGATTTTACTTTGTGGCACCGTTGATTGAGTCTATGCTAGAAGTTCAATGATGTTGTGAACAAAAACTAATGGATGAAGCTTCAACATTGTGAACTCCACTCATCCTTTAGTTGCACCAGCAACTGTAGGCCTCAAATGCTGTGGAGCATCCTATGTTGGTGCAATTAAGGAGCCCGAGTCATTCTTTAGTCACTTTGGACAAGAAGTCATTCAGCCGCAATAACAAAAGGATCCATTTTCTTGTAGTGGATTCTCTCAAATTTCTTGCTTTGGTAACAAGTTCGAATTCTTTTGGGTACGAGGGAACCTCATCTTAGGAGATATGGTGGATGCATAAGTGTACATTAGCTTAGGAGATCATGCAACAACAAATACAACATTTCTCTATCAAAACAAGCTCAAAGCAATTGTCTCCATTACTAGTCTTTGTGAAGACAAGCTCAGAGCAATTGCCTCCATTATTAGTCTCTGAGCTTGTCTTGACCACAATTTACATTGATTGATCTTAAAGCTCAATCCAATAAAGAACATGAATTTCACCAAATTCTAATTCTTGATGATCCATATCCAAAATTCGATGTTGCAACATGATAAAAAATCTATAGCAAAAAAAATTTGAACTAAATCATTGATGAATCCATACATCCAATCTTTTAAAATTCAGACTAACACAACAAAATTTTGTCACACTCAACATCAATTTGATATGTGCACAACAATTTAGTAACTCATTTCTTGAAATTGATTCAAAATCCGTTGAAACAAAATCAATGGTCAATACTAATTTACTTTGTTGAAAATTAGTTACTAATTTCCAAATTTTGCATGCTTCCAACCAATTTCAACGACTTTGATGTATACAAAGCAAATTTGTTGCAAATTTTGGCCTACGCTTCAAAAATTGTGGCTTAATTTGGACACTTCAATAGTACCTTGTTGCGGTCTTCCTTCAAACCGGCAACCAAGTTCACAATATTGAGTTATCGACAATATGGAGCAATGAAAAAAGTCAAATATTCACACAAACATGGCAATTCTAGACATAATACAAGGCAAAAATAAAGTGACTTCACAAACAAATAGTTTTAAAAAATTATTATTTTTGATTTATTTTGTTCATTCCGGATTTTTCACGTCCTCCTATAACTCTCACACATTGCCTAGCATGCCATCTAACATGCATAGAACATAAAAAGGAAGACCAAAGAAAACTAAATTGATGGAAGGAGATTTAGGTGGATGCAAGAAAGTTTAGGTGGATGAAAGAGTATTTAGGTGGATGATATAGTGCATCAGCGTTCTCCTTCATAGGAACATTATAGGAAATATATTGAAGACGCATGAGAGCAAATTGGATTTCTTTCTTTCCTCTACTTACAAGACTTTGGCTTGTAAGAGATTACTAAAGCTTTGGAATTTCAGAATATAAATTTGAGTTTTTGTTTTTTTGTTTTTTTCCAATTTTTTTAGAGCATGTCAAAGACAAATAAATGTTTTCAATCCACCACGGGGATTTTTTAATACTGAAATTATAAAATAAAAAACATATCAATCCAAAATGGTAGTATATTGTCAATTCTCTAGGCATTGTGTCATTGCAAGATTTTTTGGATGTGTTCCACACTTTCTTTTGAAGTAAAATTTGATTTTAACATATATATAACATTATTTTCATTATGATAGATTTTTAAGTTCAAAGTTTTTAGTGAATTTTTTTTCCACAAATGGTGGTTAAAGTCAACTAAAAATCCTGAAATAGTAGGACAACGTTCAAAAAAACTTTCTTTCCAACTTTGAATGTTCATATCTTGTAATCCATATGGTAAAATTTGATCAAATTTTTACCACGTGATCTTAGACAAGTGAAGTACAAAAATATATGGTTAAATATCTACTCCAATTTTTGTTTTTGTTTTTTTGGACCAACGTAGCAAAAAATGGTAGTTTTGAGTGATTTTTGCCAAAAAATATAACCTTGGTATTTTTGGTATTAAGAGGCAACCACCTCACATGCGGCATCAAAAAGTTGATGGTACACAATGTTGAATAGAGAAGGTTTAGCTTTGAGAAAACCCTAGGTTTCGGATTGCAACTAGATTAAGCTAAAAATATGAGGAGATATAATAGTTTAACCTCTGAGTGCCCCAGGGGCCAAAATATGGCCTCTCCATTTTTTAAAGATGTCCTTGTTTGACTCTTATAATCTTTTCAATGGTACAATCAAAAGACGCATCCCTTTCCCTGTATCTCTTGACATGTCTCTACTACCAATCAATACGGTCAATTAGTGTGAATCTTTTCTTAAGTGATAGTTTAATTGGAATGAATATAGAAGGGTTTGGACTTTGGATTTATGAGAATATGGGTGCTCATGGGTTAAGAGGTAGGATTCACCACTTCAAAATAAAATAAATGCATTATTTGTTGCATAAAATGTCATACAATACAAAATATATACAATTCTATGTACATATGTATAAGAGTTCGTGTATAATATGTACAAGTATCATGTATCAATATATATATATATATATATATAACATATCCATATTCATATATATTGTATATGTTATCATATAAGTGATATAAAATTCTTAAAAACATAGTTAGACTTTAAATGAGTGTTATAGCTGCTTCGAAACTCCAAATCAAATGTATCTTAGCTTTTTGAAAGGTTAACAAAATATTAAACAACCTCTCTAAAATTTAGACCCAAAAAACATATTGCCTATGTTTTTTAGTACATTGAAGTTGATACTTTCAATTTCAGAGGTAGTTGTATATCCCTCTATTTTGGAGCCCATAATTCTCACTTTCTAATTCCAAAAAGATAACAAAACATTGTACAACTTTTTTTAAATTCAAACCCAAGAAGATATTGTTCATATTTTATAGTATATTGAAGTTAGTACTAATAATTTTGGCACTAACTTTATTCTTTCACTTAGTCACTTCCAAATCCATAACTTTTATTTTCTAACTCCAAAATAAGATTGTTATAAGTTTTTGGAAAGCTAATACAAATTTCTACAAATCTTGTAAATTTCAAGTCAAAATCTCTTATTGTCCAACTTTTATAGTCATTAAAAGATCTCTCTCTTTAATTTGAATGCAAATCAACTACTTTACTCCTAAGCCTATAACTTTCACTTTCTAACTCCAAACTAAGAGTGGAATAGCTTTTTAAAAGCTAACAATACAATATATAAGCATACCAAATCTCAAAACTAAATACTTCCTCTTTGAACAATTATGAGCACTCAAAAATTCTACTCTTAAACTCTATAATAATTAACTTTCTTTCACAATGACAATGAGCTCAAAAGAAGCAAACATGATGTTTAAGGGTCAATTTCTCCTCCCCCCTCCTCGAAAAATCAGAAATTGTTGATTTGAATTTAGAAAAAATTCCCCACTTCTTCCAATGTTGTCAATCTTTGAAAAATCAAAACTGTGCGTATCAAATAGAAGATCTTGGCTGTCCAAATATTGGTACAAATACAGTTACATAATATGGATGAAGATATGGATATATAATACGGATACAAATATGGATATATGTACAAATATAAAATTCAAATACAAATATATCTAATATCGATTGCATTGGAACTACTTTATAGAAAATACAAATAAGGGTGGTAGTAGAAGGGGGGGGGGATTAAAAATAATTTTAATTTTAATTTAAATGAAAACTTGTGACAATTGGAAATACATAATAAATAATGAAGACTTGTTTTGAGCTCATTGCGACAGCTTGTCACAATGACAATGAGCTCAAAAAAAATAGTAATTGCCTTAATACTTTAGATACGTCATCAAGCATGACTTTCACATACAAACTTTAAGTAAAGCAAATCATATTTTTTTGAAATCATAAGAAAAAAAAATAAACTTTAAAATTTTCTTTTCAATAATCACAATACACAATATACTATGCCAGTCGTAGCCTTAGTCTACAGAAGATAGCTCCCTCAAGAAAACAATCCTCCCGAATGTTCCCTCCGGTTCTCACGAAACACGTCGTGCAGGCGGTAGCAGGTCGTTTCCGACGACTCCCGCAGTAGTTGTCCCCGCAGGCATCACACCGTTTTTAATCAACTCCTTCAATAACAACACGGACGACACACAACGATGGTTGGGCAACACAGGCGTTCGACGGAAGAATATTTCAGGACATGCAGTGATTGCACAGGCAACGAAGGAAACCGGCTCCATCATGGCGTCACAAATGAAAGACATTTCAGATGCTTCACTCAAAATTGAGCGTTCCAAGATGGAGGTTCAATTGCAACTGTTCACGGAGCAGATGACTTACCAGAGAGACAAAGATTGGAGAATCTACGAAACTGCGATGCTAGCTCATAAGAACGCAAGGCTGACGATTGTCAAACAAACAGAAATGGTACATTGTTTGACGCAACTAACTACCGTGTTAGGAAGTGGACTGAGCAATCAGAGGCTCAGGAATGTACATATTGCATACGTAGGAGGTGAAAGCTCCCGCCATGCAGAGCCAACGAATTTTGGAAGAGGAGACCCTCCAACTGAACACTCGAACCTAACTGCTGCAGTGGGCAACACTTCTATCGAAAATGTCCTTCGCAAACAAGATGTCATTGACGCAGTGAACAACATTGTTATTTCTCACTGAGTTCCCATGCTAATCTTTCACAACGTCAAGTGCTACCATCTGTCACTATACAGACTACTTTTCTACATTAGTGATGACAGACAGAACATCGGAATTACAGTATTTCTTAAGTCCCCACACTATATGTACAGTGTATGTCACAGTAGCAGGTAGTCATGGTCACAGTGCCATGACACATTACTATAGTTTCTGAAGAACAAAGTTCTTGCCTATAAAGAATGTGTAACAGTTTTTTGGAACTGCTGAATACTCGGAGACCAATGCCATAGTTTCAGGCTCCGCAACAGTTGCGGTAGTACGTCTTACTTGAACCTATCACAATCTGTATGTAAGATTATGAATATAAAAAAAAATAAAAAATTGTGCATAACTGGAAGAGCAAAATACTATTGAAAAAACAATTGTTGTATACAGTGAATGTAAATAAATGAAAAACATTTCAATGAATTGAGCATTACTAAAGTTTAAAGTACCGTGAATTCTACAGAGGCCGTCTCCTGGTGGTGAGGTATGTCCCCAGATCCAGACGTTTTTGCTTCGCAGCGTCTGAGACGTCGTCATCAATGTCTCTGTAGACATTGTCTACGGAGTTATCGTCTTGCACTGGTTCAGCTGTTTGCAGTCCTTCCATTCTGAGCACATGGAGTAATTCCTCCACTTCTTCGTGAGACTGGCGGAGTAGTAAATTATGGAGAATTGCACAGCAAACAATCACATCCGGCAGAAATGTCAAGTGGGTGAAAGCATGCTAATAGGAGTCAACTTGGACGTAATCATTCCTTATTTTAGAGAATCTTCATTCTAACTCTCAAATATGAATTGAAATATGAATTGAAATATGAAAAAAAATTGTAGTACATTTTTTTTTAGTTATGGCTATTTGATATAATGCAAAACAAAATTAACTATGTTAAATTTCTAAGTATGAAAAGGACCAAAATGTAGTTGTAACCAGTGCTTAATTGGATTCAATAAGGACTCATTATAGATGATTTCAAGATTATTTTAGATGAACAAGCAACAATTTTTGGTAGAATATTTCAATAAGAATCCATAATGGATGACTTAAGTACTATTTTGAATGAATAAGCGACAATTGTTTCATGGAATATTCCATTAAGGACCTCTATAAGCACCTCTCTAACGTCTACATGTGGCTCCTATTAGCATACTTCCACCCAAGTGCAGTTCACTCTTGTCCAGCAACTCTCGAAAAGTTTGCTTGAGAATGCCAAATGCATTCTCAACTACACATCGCCCTTTCCTCAATTTCTTATTGAACAGATGCTTAGAGATTGACAAGTGCACACCACCTTTGTGAGGAACCATTAACCACGACTGTAAAGGGTACCCCAGGTCGCCTATCAAGTACGGAGAGTGTCCATCAACAGAGAAAGCGGCATCCATGAGTTGTCCATGCGTAGCCAAGTAATGCAAGGAGGACCGACGGAGCATGCAGCTGTCATTTGTCGATCCGGGCATTCCCACATACAAATCTAAAAATCGTTTGTCGCTGTCAACTATAGCTTGGCAGTTCATACTGTAAGCTCCGCTCTTGAAGTAGAAATAGTCTGCCGATGAATCAACAGGTTTTGAAATCAGCACCTACATGTCGTCAATGGCTCCGACTACTCCAGTTAAGGAGCAAATGTCACTGAATTTCAACTGCGTCTCTTGCAGTCGTTGTTCTATCGGCCATGAAATTTCGTGCCTGAGAGTGTCGTTGATAGCAAAAACCACCTCTTGCTTAACTTTGCAAATGGTACTATGACCTATAGCAAACATCTCAGAGCAGATTGTGAGATTTGCACCATGAGTTAGTTTGAAGAGAGTGCAAGCCAAGCAAACTACAACGGGCACAGCCAAACGGTATTTGGTGTTCTTTTTTTGCACTTGTGGTTTATAATGTCGGCCAATGCAAACACAGATGTTTTTGTCATTTTGAACATTGCAAGCCAACTGAACTATCATATTGATCCACTAGAAATCGGGAAAACCAAGTTGTAGAACAGGGTCGAACCTAATAACTCAATTCGTCATTGAAACCAACTGAAGAACAGCACAAGTGATACTGCTGCAGCGAGTTGCTGAATAGGGCAAACGTATCAAGAATCGGGAAGTTGGTCAGTACACTTGCAGCGATGTCGGCGCTGTCATTTTCCTCTATCTGGAACGACGGCAACAACAAAGTCTGGTTCGCGTCAAGAAGTAGGGCCAGGATCCAAGATGCGAATGAAGCAACATTATAGAAGTCACCGAAAGAGTCCATATCTGTGTTCAAACGAAGCGGTATCGTATTCACTGCAGAAAGCAAAACCCTGGTCAGTAAACCCTAATCGCAAATGCAGAGAACCACACTTCAAATTACGAATCCCTCTTAAAGTGTCACTGTCGAAAATGGTAAAGAACAATCAAAAGACAGAGAGGGCAGTGAGGAAAGTAGCCCTCAATCAATCCGAGTACGCTCTCTTACAAAAGAACCGACTTACAGTAGTCATCTATACAATGGGTGGAGCACAGTCGAGACGACATCAGACTCTATTGTCCTCCTCCGCAAGACATGAGCATCAATCAAAGGCCGTTATTCCTGATGTACTGTAGGTGTTCCAATCGTTGCTGAACAGGCGCCACCGCGTCACTTTTTACTTCATCAATGATGACTATGATGACACACGCACCTTGGCAATGTAATCGAAACAACTGCACGAAAGAAGCTACATTTGATGCCTCCAAAAGCTTCGACGAAAAAAGATAGGAAATCAAAATCTGAAAAACAGCATACAGTATTCCAGGGCTTTCCCAAACCACAGACGGAGTGCGTACTACACAGTCACTGACCTCAAAGAGATACGAAATCATCGTCGACAATAGCATACATTGCACAATCTTGCAGTCGGGATCGTTACGCTTTCTCAAAACGTTGCCTCCACTGTCTTCCTCAACGTGACTTCAGCCAGACCCACCTCTACTTGTGATAGGACTGACACACTAGGTGGGAACGGCTACTACTTTTGTCTGTGCAATAATGACATACATGAGTCCAAGTGGGAACGTCCCAGTCGCTTCTTTAGTATGTACTGGCACTATTAGTCCGCCATTAACCAGTTTCCGTGTGAAAAGGTTCTCCAGATTTTTGTTCTCAGCTCTTACATTTTACACAACGTTATTTCATACATCCAAGTGGGAACATACCATAATGCTCGTTGGATCCTTTTCTGACCAAATTTGTATGCTTTTAAGACTCAAATGAACCTTGCAAAGCACTGTTGTAATTACTTTATGGATTGAGATGTTCTATTCAAAGGCATGCTCCATTTCATTACTAAAGTACCATATGCACACTATTAGCGATCTATGACACTTCCTCTTCCAAATGTTAAAAATATAATTTTTATAAGACTTTTATTCCTATAAAAAAATTGAAAACATAATTTTCTAAAATAAATTGTCATCTCTTCTAATTCATAGAAATATGTTTTTCCTGATTGTTATCATTGGCTTGAGTAATATAAGTTATGCAAATTTCCTAGGCATACTATTATAGTGGAATGAATATAACAAGGTCTTCATTAAATTTGTATTATCTCAAATAGTGTGATTATAATTCATTTTCATCAACCCTAATCTAATTTCTACTTGTTTCTTTTTCATTCTTCTAAATGTGTACTTGAATTAGATCTCATTCATCTATAATTCTTATAAATTCTTGCACCAATTGAATTAACTTGTGTAGTATTAAACAAATTTTTATATTCTTTTTAAATATATATTTTTAACACATACTTTCATCTACTTGAACTTCAAAAAACATGGTGTTTATAAATTAAAACAACTGGAAAAAATGTCTATTAAGTGACATAAAGATAAGGTTTTTTGTAGTTAAGTTTTTACAATACAAAACCCTAAAAATTAGGTATGCAGTTCAATTTCCTTAAACTTCACCAAGCAACTTGATCCAACTCCCAAGTACCCTTATAATTTGAGCCTCATAATGACAAAAGTTGACAAAATTTATATGGTTGATTGGAATTATTGCGATTCAATTATATCAAAGCCAACAAATTGTGAAGATCTTGACATTTCCTGGAATATATAGCTTGGAAATGATTGCCAATAATATATTTATTTTATAGAGATTTTCTTTGTTATTTTTTATAGTTTTTTGAGGGCTATGTAGAGTGATGCTAAAGGAATAGTAATTCTGCAATCAACAAATTTGGAAGTCTAAAAGATCCTTATTTCAATGACTATCCATGAGGCATTTTTGGGGGGCACATTCAACATTATTGTACCAATCAATAGCCAACTTCACAAATTTCAAGTCAATACTAGTTTATCATTTGTATATATCAATTTTCACTATGGTGCATATAAAGCTTGTGATGAATTAAATTTAGATGTAAAATATACATTAATCTTCATTAAGAGAATTTTTTCATTACCTTAGAGTATTGAATGTGTTATCTTATAATTTGCTTAATATATTACTTGAGTAATAGTTTTCATGCAAAAATCAATCTAACTTTTGATAATTACATCTCTAAGGTAACAGATTTTGAAATGAAAACTCAACATATTCAAATTTTGTGGTAAAACTAAAATTAGAGAGACTATTTTCTATTATTTTGATTTCTAGAATTTCATTAAGAGAAAAATGAAGATGTTTGAAGCTACAAAGCATGGAATGGAGAGTCTAAAAAATGATAGAGACCTTCGAAAAATTCGCCTCAAATTGGATTGTCCAAGTGAGGTAGAATGGGAAAGATGGAAGCCAGGACGAGAACACCAAAAGATTTTTTCTGTGAAGAACATATTGAATAAAGTACAGGTATGTTTATTTACACAAAACAAAACAATACAACAATCTTGGATCAATACAAAGATGTACACAATTTAATCTATTGAATTTGTATTTGTATTTTACCAAAATAACGAATATTGTATATAAACATGTCTTCAAAAGTAGATTTGATTAAGTAGTACAATTATAATTGTGATATAATCAAGGTGATGCAATAATTCATCTAGACTTCTATCATTCTTATTTTTGGTTAATATGACCCTTGTTCATTTATTGATACCTACATTATGAGCCTTTGGTGATTTTTTTTATTATGACTTCCTACTGTGAAACCTAATTTCCAAAAAAAGAAGTAATTCTAGTCTTATGACCAATGTGAATGGGTATAATTCTACTATCTAAATCTAATTTTCAAAGTTATTGCAAATTGTGAATTACAGACATTACGATGGGAGGAACCCACCTCACCTTATTTTAAGACTAATTTTCAAGAATCCCATGCAAGGTTGAACCCAGGCATGACTGTTGCAATTATTATTTACTTCCTTCCTAAGAGCGTTGAAGAATATTATAGTACAATTCCTTTCCGAACAACTCGGGTAAAATTCTCATTTACGATTGGTGATGTCCATAGCATCTAACCTATTAATAGAAAAAATGTGTTCAATTATATATCAATCAAAGGTAGTACATCAAACTTCATATTTTGTCAATAAATGTATGCACATGCCAATGAAAATAAACATCATGAAATAAGTTTCTACAATGCCCAAATTACACACTAATCTAGAACTTGACGTTTTTGATGCTTTCACCCTGGAAGGCTGCTACAAACCTAAAAGGTCCAATGGATGACTTCACTTTTAACTGCAGAAACAAAGAATACATCTATTGGTCCAATAATTGGAGTATTTTGGTGACTACTTTGGTTGTGGGCTGCCACATCCTTCCAGGGTTAATCATCTTTGATTATGGTCTGAAATTTTATTTATTTTTATTTTATTTTCAGGGGCCTTTCACTTTGCACTTGAGGGGCTTGCTTCCATTTGTAAATTTGGGGCTTCCAGTGCACGTTGACTACAAGTATTGTCCAGTCAAAGATATCACCACCAAGACATTTGACATTCACAACGATCAAGATTTCATTGTTGGATTCAAATGGGTCTCGGTGACGCACCCTTTTTCAATTACACCAGTTCAAGGGAATTTGAAGCCCGGACAGGTTGCTACAATATCTTGCCATTTCTGTCCTGACGACGCAACAGCTTACAAGGGAACTGTAAGACATCCTTCAATCCTGTGAGTTTCCATAAATTCATGCCTGCAAAACAAAGAACTTTTGAAGATCATAATGCCACCAAGAAAAAATGAACAATTTTTCATTGACACAATCGAGTTAACCGTAAAGTTCGTCCTGTGTTTGTAAATGGGTGTCAAAGGAAGGTTTAACTAAGAATTGTACAAAAGAAACACGGCATTAAACTCCATGAGACCCTAGTTTTGGTGCTCCAAGGAGTTTCGTCCTGTAAACTCTGGCTTTTGGTCCAACATTGCACACACTTCACGATTAACTCTATTTTGTAGAATAATTTTATTTTATACTGAACCATTATAGTTGTATTATGATCGACTACTTCTGAAGTATGAGGATACTAACTGCAGGTAAAATCACAATTTCCAGGCGAGTATTGGAACAACAACAAAGACAACAGGACAGGTTGAATTGTTTGGCATTGGGAAATACACTTTTCTAACTTTATTTTATCAAGTCATGGAATTCGGAGATGTCCTCAACCGAACATCAAAAGAAATGGAGCAAAGGGTAACCAATATATCTCCAGTGATAGCACACTTCACCATTCAGAGAGTTGAAGCTTGGTATTATGGGCACGGCAGTGTATTTACAATCAGTCCAATGAAAGGATCGATCCCACCAAATTCATTCATTACTCTCAAGGTTCTAACTCTCGCCAACAAACTTTGAAAAATCACAGAAAAGTCATTTCTGGTCAGAATGTCTTTATTCTACTTGCAAATGGCTACTCTAAAACTTCTCAATCTCTGAAAAATACGTGAGTTGACAAATAGCTTCTCCAAGGTACCTAGATAGCAAATCTGGTTGGTAATAGGCATGTTTACCTTACACGGTTTGGTAGAAAGTTTGTGGGCCTAGGTGGATGCGATGGTAAGGAGCCTGCTCTCCGCTCTCTGTTGCAGGTACTTTACCATCCAGTTGTAGCCGGAACCTTCTCTTTTGAGCAATTTGAAGTCGTGACATCTCAGGCTCGTCGTGCCGTGTTTTCTTGCTCAGGGACTGCAGCTCGCCCAATCATCAAACTCTCTGTTCCTTTCATGGATTTTGGTAGTGTGGAGAGTGGCAGTTTCTCTCACCGAACTGTCACCTTGGAAAACCACTCGGCCGCTCCCGTCCATTTCCAATTTGTCACCGACGAAATCCGCTACTTTGAGTGGCCACAAACGAGGGCGGTTGTGAATCCGAATCGATCAATACTCCTCCATTGCAATTTCCGACCTGTGGAGACGGCCAATTACTACAAGCGTGTGTTCATCATTCTTGAAGATCAATATCCACTCTTTGTGGATTTGATGGGAACAAGCTATAAGGTTGCCTTGAGAGCTGCCACCATATTGCCCTACCATGTTTACGAGCACCGCGAGAATCTCAAGCTAATTATAGCAGAAAGGGAAATGGCCCATGTTTTAAAGAAAGACGTACCTGAATTGGCCGCATTCCGAAACCATGAAGATGATGAAATTGCAGCCAAGTATTTTGACCCGATGGATATCTTCTATGGGGACCCAACCGACGACACTCAAGATGATCCTCCGGAGTGGTCATGGCTTGAAACTCCTACTGGACAGCACGTGAAGTTCCGAAGCAGTGGGATGCGGAGCTCGGGTACCTCCTCGGGCATCCTGGCCAACATGTTGCTAAATTCGGAACCACAAGAGGCTCTATTGTTTCCTCGTTCTCATGACTGGGACATTCAGGTAATTATGACTGCAATGACTTTCGCAAACGAGATGAATTTTTACTTACATTTTTCATGTATGCAGCTATTCTTTAGTCCGGAGTAGCCGTACACAATTGGAAGTTCAAAATGGTTTAACCAACATACTTAAATTTAGAAAATGGTTTAGTCTGTTAGCATCAGAATTTTATTATCTAAAAAATTCTTTGTTCACCATTGGCCTAGTAAGAATAAAAAATCCCACTTGGTGGTGCAGGTACCTGAAAACAATGACGGCTTGGTGATGTACCATAGGCAAGAGGTAACAGGAAGAGTATCAGCCTTCGAGTGCTGGGAGGAGTTTTTTATGGGGCGAATGGTAGACTGGGATCCCATTACTATCGACATCACATATTTGGACTTTGGCCTTGGCAAGCCCAATGTTGAAACATCTGAAAAAATTGTATACGTCAAGAACAATCTTGCAGACCCTGTTACCGTGATGTGGATGGCACCGTGGGAGTACGAGCATCCACATGTTGCATTGCATCGAGCTAGATATGGAGCTAGTAAACTTCCTGCAAAGACGAACTCTGTATTAGAACCATTAAAGACTCTATTTCAAATCAACCCCGAGAAGTCAAAAATTGCAGCAGGATCTTCTGTGCCATTTAGTATCACATTCAAGCCACTACAGGTAAACATGAGTTCAGCTCTGTTGATCACTTGAAGTGTTACTTGTCAAATGATAGATGTCTAGTTTGGAAATTAAAAGTACAAACAATTTTGTAGAATTTTGATACAACCTAGCTTGTTGTGACTGAACTAATTTTATACAGGGTGACATGTTCTATTTCCAACTAATATCGTGTTTCGCATGGACTCAAACTTCTTACCATGTAGTGCCGTGTTGGTCATCTACCTTGCACACGTCTGGAAATTCATTCCAAGACAGAAGCCATATTTTTCTGCCCTTGGCATCACTTTCTACGCACAAAGTTATCTTTCCACCTGCCGCAAAAGGAACATCAGTTTTCCAAAATATAATGATCTACAACCATGATGCCAATACGCCTCTAAGGTTTGTACAAACATAAAATGAAATCTTTACTCATTTTACTTGCTATTTAGTAATTTTTTATATACAATGCCATTTACAAATGAAATTGATGTGGGAATGAGTTCCAATGAAGTCCCTCTCACCAAATGAATATCCAAACCAACACATATATGCTTTGGATACAGTTTGTTGCTTAATGTATTCTTACACAACAATCACTATTTAGAAAAGAAAAATGTGTTCAATATTGTTTAAATATAACACTGATTAACTTAGAAACTCTTCTCATGCTTTTCAACATTATTTTGACATTGTCAATCCTTTGCTGTTGACGGAAAATTGAATGTACTGAGTGACTTGCAGGTATCACTGGATGAGTGAGCAGTTACCTGCAGAATTTCGAATGAAACCATCTCATGGACTGATTCCAACTAAGGATTTTCACATTATCAGTTTTAGATTTGATGCTGGCGAGCCCAAAGTCAGTCATGGGCGTGTAGTCGTTCATCTTAATGACTCTGCAACTACCACAATGCAAGTCAATCTTACGGCCACCAGCCATATTGCGAAGGTATAATATACTCTCTAGTCATCTCCGCTCACTAAATGGAAAATCAAGGAACTTCCTATACCAACATGAAATTCTAATCGCCGCATGCTTTAGGTAGAACAGATTCTTGAATAGAAATTTGCATGAGTTTTTTTAGCACTTGATTTAGACAGTTTCCTTCCACTCTAACATGACATTCTAAACCCTGTCAAGTCCCTGGATATTGGGAAGGAAGGGATATCCCTCGGCATACCTGGAAGAACCTTTGGGTTAAGATGAACTATCCAGTAACTGGCTCTGACAAGCGAGCTGAGAATGTGCGTACTCACTGTAGCAAAGGGACTCCCTGCAAGATGTTAAGAATGTTATGAATGCAAAATGCAGGTGCGATTGGAAAGGTGGGATCAAGCAGTGTGTTTCAAGCCTACAAGTATTGGGACTCAAGCGATACTAAACATAACAATTATCAATTCGGGTGCTATACCGGCAAATTTTGAGTGGCAAATTCCTGAGAAATATGCCAAGATCTTCTACATTAAACCTGAATATGGTCTTCTAAAAGCAGGGGAAAGACGTTCCATAGAATTTTCGTTCTTTCCGAAAACAGAAAAACTCTATTATTGTAAAGTCCATTGCTTGTATGCCGCTGTTCTTGAAAAGGCCTTTGTTCAAGACAATACCCATCTAATTGAGGGCGTCACAAGTAATGATTTAGATGAGTTTCTTTTAGTTGTGAACGGGGTAGGTATCTGTCAGTCAATTAGTATAACTCCTGGAAAACTGGAGTACGGTACAGTTGTAACTGGATTTCCCTACAAGCAGACAATCACACTTTTCAACCCCAGTGTGGGAAATTTGCGGTTTTTGTTAGTATATGAGCACGGGCCACACATCGGACATGATTCGTACCACTTGATTTTCGATTGCAAAAGAGGCATACTCCCCGGCGGCTTGACCAAGACTATAAACGTAACTTTGCATCCAACAAAAGCACTGCTTTATGATTTCAAAATCATTTGCAAGACGTTCTTACCTCCAATAGCCTTGAGTTTTGAAGAAGCTACCTTTCACGAATTGCGAGAGAAAGGTGGTCACGAGACACGATACGATGAGAGCGATGAAGCGGTGGAGTCTATGGCTTCCTGTCCTCTGGCCATGAACGCCCTCCACCCAACAGTTGAAATTGTTAGTGCAAGAGCCCATGGATTGAGTGCACCTCAAATTTTCCGTTCCCGTTTGGTCAAGAAATGGAACCAGAATCTAAGAGAAGGAAAGATTGTCTTAAGGCCAAATGGAAGGGTGGTGTATCAGGAGCTGTTTTGTTTAGGAGCTGCAATAGAGGATAGTCCAGAGGACTATTCAATGGATTTGGGCTATCGACAATTGGGCACAAGATCTTCTATTGTGTGGTTGGGGTTCAAAAGTGGAACCGTTTTGCCGGTTAGCTGGAGATTCAGATTTTGGAATGATACAGATATCGACGTAGAGAATTGGGTAATGGAGGCACCAGCTACAGATCATGAAAATGATCTCCTGTTAATGCGTCCGTACTTTGAGATTGAACCTCGGAAAGGAAAGCTTGAGCCTGGAGAGACAGCCTTTGTAAAATTCTCCTACATATCAAATGAGGAAGGGAGGCATCATTTTCCAGTCATTCTTGAAATCCAGGATGGTCGAACTGTGCACATTAATCTCAGAGGCACAACAATCATAGAAAAACCAAATGTGTTGATATACCAACCTGACACACAATTTCTTAAATCTATGGTTGTAGGAGATGTTAATCCACCCATCCAAACGACTGAACTCATCAACAACTGCAGTGTGGACATGAGGTATGAGTTAGATATGGCACCTCTTGTTCAAATGCAGAAAAAGAACCATGGTTTTCGAGTGTTGTGGTGCTTCAATCCGTCTGGCGTTATCCCTCCAATGCAATCAGTTTTGGTGCATTGGCTTTTCCAGCCCTTGGAAGCCAAGATCTACGCAGCTGAAATTTCAGTTCACGTGGAACATGGCGAAGGGGGTCTTTTAAAAATTGAAGGAAGGGGTCGCCTTCCTTGTGAGTCGTATGATCCAACATCCACAGATGGTAATCATCCACGATTGCCGGGAACACCCTATGAATGGCCCGGGCTTCCATCCGTATTGTCTAGTGACCTCATCGATTTTGGAGTTGTCGAGGAGCTATCTGTAACCAAGAAATTGGTGGCTGTACAAAACTTGTTACCTAAAAATCCGGTAGGATTTTCTACTTCGCACTAATCTTGTCCATTAGCATGTTCATTGTGCTTGATGTTAGCATATTTTTGTGATGCTCTCCCTCAAGGTGGACAACAAAAATGATTCTCTAAGAGAATACTTGTGTGCCCCTACAGATTGCATACTGGTGGAAAAAAAGTGTAGCAGCAGCTGAGCAGCTTGATGGCCAGTTAACAATCGAGCCAGAGAGAGGAGTCTTGGATCCAGGCAAGCGATTGCTATGCAAGATTGAGTTTCTTGCTGGAGTGCGGCCGCAACTTTTTGAGACCACTGTCCACCTAGAGGTCAGTGTGTTGCTCGTGGATCCCGAAAATTCGTTAACCAACGGTTCTTCCTCACCGACTGAAGCAAGTTCAGAGATAATATTGGATACATGGCCAAAGGAACTCGGCTCCTACATGTGGAACAAGAATTTCCAACATAAGTCGGTCTTAACACTGTCCACAATTGCATCAAGGTCCAAAGTAACGGATTTTGCACTAGCAAAACTGGCTGCAAATCCTTACCTCCATTTCTTTGAGCGCATGGATGACGACGAGGCTCGCACTCCTCCTGCCACCAACTTCTTGCTTTACCTCACAGTAATTGGGCAAATCAAGATAAAGCACTTCCACCCAACCACTGAAGATCTTCTTTCCGCTGAAGACCGTCTGCCATGGACGCCCCAAGAGAGATCCGAGATTGAAATAAGAACTGAATTTGTAAATGGTATCATGCTGGAGCTTCTGCAGGAGGCCTTGCACGATGAAACTCACGATGAGACCTTTCGATCACTTGACACTGGTGTACAGTTGTGTTTTGAAGAGATTCAACAGGAGTATCCGAGGCCCTTGACGAAGGATGAAACATTTGCCGAGCTATTCATGAGCTTGGGAGAGGGGGAGCTACCGCCACGGCCTTACGGGTCCAAAACAGAAGGTACACCGGAAGAAACAAGAGCGTCACTTGCTGTCATACCCGGTACACGAAAAAGCTCAAAGAAGACCCTCAAGCCTTTAGATCCCAAAGTTCCTCGTCCGAGTGCGCTGGTGAGGGCAATCAAGGGTGAAGCGGAAGACGAGGAGGAAGTAGAACCTGATCCTCCAGATTACTCAAATATGGCCGCTTTAGTGGAAACCGCTGAGCTCTTATTAGAAGACGCGCTCTTCAGTGTGACCGCCGAGTTTTTCGAGGGTGACTAAGACACACTGTGCCGAGTTACCATTCCTGTTGTACATTAAACCCGTTACTGTGAGATCGGACCATAACCATGATTTTTTTCCTGACGAGGAGCTTTCTACATCAAGACGATTGAGCTATTTAAGAGGTAAAATGCTAAATACCTGCGGTCCACAAATTTGCAGGTGAAAACAATATTTCTAACCTTCAGCAAATTCTGGAATTCCTCTTCCTCTTCCTCTTTCTCGTAAACCACGATTCGAACATTCCCTTCTAAGCACAAGGAAAGGCCTGACTGTCTCGTCATTGGTGGTTGCTAGTTGAGTATCTTTCACATCGCCTCATATGAGAAAGGAGATCTGCACATGATCCCGCTCATGCTGTTTAATTGCAATGTTGTAAACGAACGTCCCGGTACCCCCCACAGATTTATGAATTCAAATACTACAATAGACTAAAGGACAGGATAAAAAACAATTTTGAAAATTGCTACTCATAGAAAGCAGGGATAGAGAAGCTTTACAACTTGGTCCAGACAGTGACTAGAAAAAACGTTATACAAAGTATCTATTGCCATAGTGAATCAAACTCTTAGCTTCTACAAAACATCTTCCGAATCGTGGTGATGTATCCCTTCCTACATACAGTACTCCACTAGAAGAATAAAGACTGAGGTCCATAACTTCAGCCACTCTTCCTCTACAGCTTTATCACCAAGCTCTGCAAGTAGATACAGACTAGAAGTACTACATAAGGGTCACGAGTTTGTAATCAACAAAATACTTGTCCAGCTCATGTGCAAACGTTAGTCTTGGGTAAGGCTTGTGTGGATTTTCCATATGTGAAATCCATAACCCAAACGCACAAGGACGAGCTCTAAAAGCATGTGGACGAAGCTGAAGAACCGCACTTTGGATCCCGGAATCTCAGCCCAAGTGACAGATACTTCAGAAACGGGTATCTGCAATCTCTTGCAAAGAAAGACCAACTCAACATCGAAGCACCATCTGCCACAACGAGATATAATTAACACCTGCGATTCCGTACCCATGATCACACTGACAAGCAGCTAATCGCAAGCGTCTCTACCCCAAATGGATATGTAATACGTCTTTCAATATATTCTTAAGAAAAATCTTTAGAATAATCTTCAGTGATTGAAAAATTAAAAACTCCATTTGACAATCTTAGAATGTAACTAATCCTGTATCCACGTATCACAAGACAAGAGAAGAAATTTTAGACGTGGAATAATGGGCCCCAACATGCAACTATTACTTTCAAACACATTTCTCATATCCATTGGACACCAGGACTTTCTACGTTTTTGAACCATTAATTAGCCTCTCCCCTTGGGGTAGAGACAAAAAATAACTGGAACTTGAAGGAAATAAAAAATACCTTTTCAGACGAAGATTGGAGAATAGCTGTCGCGCTGCTGATCGAGTGAACATCTTGAATCCACACTGTCACATCACAATTCCAGGCAAAAAATCAATATATGATATGATATCGCTGGATAGTACCCAGTTGCAATCTGACCGTTGGACCTAAAAAAGCATCTCTGGATGAAATCTAAATGAGACTTGTTGATGACAAACATGGCAACCTCTGGACGATAAAATTCCATATAAAGAGAGGTTTTATGAGCTGTGATGAAATGATATAGCAACCATTTAACCCGCGTAGCTAAACTAAATAGTTTAGAAAGTCCAGTAAAGAAACTTATAGTAAATTATAATAACTTCCAAAACATAAATTAATAGTTCAAAAATTATACGGGATGGTTCTTCTTCCTAATTATATACTTGGCTACCTTCCGTAAAACCTGCTAAATGATTCATTTCATTTCCTTTAGATATGAAAGCAGACCCTGTTGGTCATTTAGGCACTTAGGGGTTAACCTCTAACCTGTAAGTGTCCAAGCTAAAAATAGATAATTCACTTTGGAAGCTAATATTTAATTATAATAACTTCCAAACATATTATTGTTGTTAAAAATGTAGACATGATTGCCTCTTTCTATTGATACGTCTTGTTGCCTTCCTTGAAGTTCCAAAATGATTAATTTCAAGATTTAAAAGGGCCACTTTAGGGTTGACGTAACAAATATAAACTCATTAGTCAGCCCAACTTCTTTAGCCTCAGAGTTCAACGATTAATAAATATCAAGTTACAAGCAGAAAAGAGTGTCCAACAAAGGGTTCAGACCTGAGTATCTCTGACTCCGGGACCAGCAACGAGAAGCACGCAGAGGTGAAAAGCCTTCATCAGGAAATTTCGATACCACTTGCGCTTCACATCAGAGAAGACCGGAACACACATTTAGCTTCCTAGCAAGTCTGGGTTAGTTTATAACTTCTATAGTAATGGCCAAATAACAATGTAGGGAAAAAACGCAATTTCGGAGACATAGGCATCACGAACATAATCCAGGCAGACAAACTTGCCTCTGACGGTTAAGGCAAAAAGGGCTCAACTGCTGCATAGAATACGACTCGCTTTGAAGATGGGGGATATTCAACTTACTGTGGCCAGGGCATGTTTTTCCAGGTGGGCACGGGAACCAAAGGCAACTGCAGAACCACTCCCAACATCAATCTTAGAAGTTGAATTTTGTATTGTTGAAGCTTGTTGACCTCGCTGCACGCTCTGCAGTATCTGCGTCACAATTTGAAATAACAAAAGATCTTACAAAAAGTATTTACAACAAGAGATGGTGTGTCACCCCTCTTTTGACCTCCACTTGGAACATAGACAACAAATAAAATTGAAGATATTCGACAAGAGGACAAAAAGCAACCAATACAGAACAACGAGATCAAATATTCTTAAGAGCAGAAACGCTTGTAAAACTCTTGGCCCTAATTTTTTGCCTCGACTCCAGTTTGGGGAAAAGTCAACCAGTAATTGGTTGCATGCAACTATGAGCTTTTGGCATCCCCCAAAACACGAAAGTTGGACAAGAATTTAAGTACGATCTAGAAAAAAAAAGTGGCATGCCCTCAAAGAGGGGTGCACATCGTTACTAGTTCGATAGCTCTAAGCCCTCGCAAGTATTTGACGTTTTGACCTATGGGAGTACCTATAATGGCTATACGATGGATATAATTCGACTAGCTACGTGAAAGACATGTCCATAGGGAGAAAGTTTTGAACATGAACCTAGTTAAGTAAGACATTGAATTGTGGCATGCACAGTCAGTGCTGCAACAGACACAAGACTAATTCTTACACACAGCAATGTCAGCATTAAACAAAACCACAGTGGAAACTCACTTGAGCTTCGAGCTTCTCAAGATCGGTTATCCTGCTAGCCCCATCAGCGTCCAACATGAGGAGTAATTGTCCTCTCGAGCACAGCATTCCCTGAATTGCACAATGAAAGAAAATATAGGTGAATTAGTGTATTCCATTTTATACTTTCAAATTTCAAATGATAAAATAAGAAGACGCATTCAAATAGAAAATCAACACAATCCAATAAAGTTTTTGAAATCCCACCTCTTACTTTATAGAATATCAACGACTAACTACCAATATCTTTAACAGATATTCTTGAAAGTACACCCTATTATTAGTTAGAGTATTCTCCTAACTTTTGAAATATAAACCTTCTTTTCTATTACCCTCATATTCTCTTAGACGTACATCAAAACTGCATGTATAAGCAATTGCTTAAATTGAGGGGAACAATATTCCTCTACCATGTTTATTAAGGGTAACTTCAGCAAATTCTCGCAATTAATTTGTGAGGCTATAATCTGTCACCCACTCAACTTCCTTATCCAAAAAAATCCACAGCACAGCATTAAAACACTCTATTTCAAGACGCACAGCAACATGCTCGCACAAAACACTACCTTTCGGACGGCAGCTCCCTTGCCCTGATTAAAACCCTGCTTCAAGATGCGGATCACATCCAGACCATACTTCTTTACGTACTCAAAACCGATCTTCGTTGTGTTGTCTTTGCTTCCATCGTCCACTATAATAACCTACAACCGTCCCCCAAATTTCGTCTGCCCTGTCAAGCATGAAAACCTTTACATTTACAATCTCCTATCATACTCAAAGTCCCCCCCAATAAGTGTCTTACTTCACAGCTTGATCAAATATGAAGACACGATTTCCACAACTTTATATTCATTGCTAAAATGAAAAAAGGGAAGCAATTATCACCTCATATGTGAAGGACTTGTCTTTCTTTACACGGTCTTGAAGGTAACTGCAACCCAAGAGAATAAAACCCAAACTGAGGATGGAACACTGGCTCGCGCACAACAAATCATGGTTTCCATATAGCTATAAGCGCAATGAACCAGTGCATTGCAAACCCACACTGAATTAAATTATAATTCCTATTTTTAGATTGGCCATTTAGGGGTAAAAAGAGATGAAATGACACTGGCTGTTGTTTCAAACCCTACTCTAGTAAACAGACACTTGCAATACACTCTCTGAATAGTTTCCCTGGTTCTTTACCTGAAAGTTTCGTCGAGGGTGCTACGAATTCTATCCTGCTCATTGTAAGCGGGCATGATCAATGACAGGTACTTGCTTGCTGGGTCAAACACTGATGGAAATTGCACCTGCAGGGAAGAATCCACCACGAGATGTCTGAAACCGTCAGGAAGAGAAAGACGAACATTTAACCCGTCAGTTCCCAAATGGCCAAAAGTGGTCGCGTCCATATCTACGGGTGTTGAAATAGACCATTCGGGAAGCTTAAAGGAAGGTAATAAAATAAACCAATAGAATGAAGGAGTCATATACTACAGTTTTGAACGATTGATATATGTATGGCAATCACCAAATATCGACTTCCAAAGTGGCCTATTCAATAATAAAAATAAGTTCAAGCACTTCGAGGTTAATTGTACCGGTAGTCTACTTGAAAGGCAGAGCATTTGCCAAAGCTCTCAACAACTAATTTCTTCTGAGACGAGCCTGATAAATCATCCAACTCACCCGTTCAAACGACGATGGATCTTCCATACAGGGAACCGCTCCGTAGTTGCTGAAAGTAAACAATGCAAGGGTATAAGCGTCATCAAATTGGCAATTCCACACCATACCAACTTCACCGGCACAGGGGAAGGATTTCGGCGCTTCCATACCAACAATGAAACTCATCTATCAGGCAGCGAAATTCAAATTTCTTGCTAGCCTTGTGAGAAAGTTTCCATGCGCCCCCAATGGATTCTAACAAGAATCCTCCTCGAAGTGGATAATCGATGAGGGATTGACGAAGTGATTGCTTCCCACAGCCATTGATTGCAAGCCTCCCTTACATCAAAAGAAAAAACACAAAAAACACAAAATTAGAAGCCAAGAGGTCAGCAGTACCTGGCGCCGAGCTCCAGCTCGTGCAACCAATCCACGACATAGCTCAACAGCCAGATCCCCACTGCTACGACCTGCAAACCATACAAAACTTTGAGCAGGACATCCACACCAATGAACAGGGAGATTCGGCAGCTAGTTGCAGATAAAACAGCTCATTTCCCAAATTGCCGATCCTAAATCCTAAATCAAAACACACAAATTCTCAAGCTATGATTCAAAAAAAAACTTTCCAAGTAAATGTAAAATGAGCAACCAACGAAATCCACGAATAACCTTATATTAATTATACGCAAGAATACAGGGGATAGTGATTGCTCTGGCTCAAAATCTCCCCGCACACTCATCCACACCAGCAACCAAAACCCTAATTCTCTCTAAAACAAAAAATTGACCAAATAACAAGTCAAAAATGAAATGAAAAGCTGTCAATGGAACAGGAAATGAAATGGAAAGCTGAGATAGGCACCAGAAAAAGAGCAGCCAGAGTGAGCGTCTTCAAATCGTTGAAGGGTGTGAAACTGGCCATGGCGAGAGAGGAAAGTGGCCGAGGAGGAAGTGATGGAGCTGGCGCTGCGTTGCAAGAGGACGGTCAGCTCCATCAATTCTCAGAGGTTCATGAAAAAAGGATTCCTCCCCGATCGTAGTTGATAATTGATCAATCCTTCAAAAACAAACGTATCGAAATGTATCTCGAGAGAATTCCAGCACAAAAACGTGGCGAAGACGATGGTGACCGTCGTTGGTTTGTTTGAGTGCGCCGACGAAGTTACGAAAGCTTGACTGCGAGCAGGTTGTCGTCGCACGATTGGAGATTTGATGATCAGGCAGTGAGTCAAAATTAGGGTTTGGAGTGCGGTCGTCGTCGTGAGAAGAAGCGTTTTCAAAGGTTTTTTCGCCAAATTTCAAAGTCTTTTCACACTAACTTATTTCAAAAGCTTCAAATATTTTTATGAAGAGAGTGTTCAATAATACTCTTCATTTTTTACCCTCCTTTTTTATCCTCTTTAGATTGTTAGATTGTTTCAAAGTGCGAACATAACCTCTAAATATCTAATATGTTCACAATGTCTATTTTTATACTCCACATAATATTATGTTGTATTGATCTCAAATGAAAAATATATTTAATAAAAGTCTCTATATCATTCTTGAATTTTATGGCAAGGGAACCTTTGCTTTGCTTAAATTGAGGCCTTTGTCATTGTTAAAATCTTAAATTGAAGATTGCTAATGAATTGCAGGCCACTGAACTACGAACTATTATTATAATAATACTATAAATAGGACCCCATGCCCCTTCTTCATGAGTTTTATGCTTTTTCATCTATCAGTTGTAGGTGCCTTATTTTTCTACTTTAAAAACTCCTCATTGATTATGGTAATTTTCACAATGTGTTTTAATTGTTCAAAATAAATTATATCATCTAATGTATTGTTGTTATACACTTGATATTCAAAAATATATAGGATTTCAATACATAAATGTTAGTTCTCTTAGTTTGTGGACTTTGAACATACATAAGGTTGACTAGTAATTTATAGCCAATCACCTATTGTAATTCTGCCATCTATTAAACCTTTCCATTTGCAAAGCCAACATCATCCATTTCTGCAAAAGGTGTGTTACATTTTATTTAGGTAGATAATTGGGTGCTATTGGACAAGAATGTTGTTAGATTCATTTTTGGACATCCAAAAACATTACATTAGGAAAAATTTCAGCCCTCAACAAGGCTACGAGTCTTGCACTCCCACGGTGCAATTGTGGAAAAAAAGAAAAGAGTGCCCCGTCACTACTACTTGGTCCACGTCAGCGATTCTGGTGCCACGTCAGCGCCACATCAGATTGGGAATTTTTTAATTTAAAAAAATTAATTAATTAATTAATTTTTAAAAAAAATTAAAATTTTTAATTTAAAAAATAATAATAATAATTTATAAAAAATAAAAATAAAATAAAAAAATTCTTTAATTGCACCCTGGGGGTGCCGTAAATCAAATTCTGGCAGCCTTCTTGAGGGCTGAAATTATTTCTAATGCTTATAGCTGATAGCTATGCACTTTTCTATTTATCACAAAAATGTGTCTTTATATTTGGCTTCATTTCTTGCTTTTCAAATTGTTGAGAATTCAGAGAAAAAACTCCAACAAAAACATTGGATGAAAATTATTCATTATCTCTAAGGTACATTAACTTTCTATTTTATTTATCTTCCTTGTTGTTCATTTTTTGAACATCAACATGCTTAGGGGGTAATCCTTGAAGGACTCTCAAGCCAGAAAGTGGTCAATGAATGACTTCATTGCTCATTGTAGATACAAATAATGCCCCTATTGGTCCAATAACTAGGGCAATTTTGGTGACTACTTTGGTCATGAGGGCCGTATCCTTTAACCCATAAACGCCGCAAAGGACATTTTTCAGCTGATGAATGATAAAGAATCTCTCCATGCAGGACAAAAGTGCAACTATTCATCCTCCAAATTTTGTGCGAAAAGGGAAGGTCTTCTAGAATAGCTTGACTTCTATGTGCATTTTTTTAAACTAACAATTCACATGGTACCAAAATAGATGATTTCCATAATGACTGGCCCATCATTTATAGGTTTATATCTAAAGCCTTGAGGGTGTTTTCTACCAAAAACCACTCAAAACTACCACTTTTGTTGTATTCACTTATAGAAACCAATTTTTTTTGTTTTTTTTAGAATTTAACCGTAGGATCTCATATTTAACTTGTCTGAGATCATGTAGTAAAAATTTCATCAAATTTGACCGTATGGAGTGGAAGATATTAGCATTCAAAGTTGAACAAAGAGTTTTTTTCAAGAAGATGCTTAAATTGCCCAAAAAACTAAGATTGTCCATAACTTTCTCATCCCTAGTCCAAATAGAATGAATCAAAGCTTCATGTATAGGTAAAAACATAATATTTTAGGAAAAAAATTCAAAAAAATTATTTTGAATTTTTGTAATTTATTTTTGGCTGCACGAGAATCTCCATTTCTTGCTTATTGTGCCATAACTTTTTCATCCAGCATCCGATTGAAACAAAATTTATATATCCACAAAGCACTTGCAAAGCTACACAACCTCAAAAAATCTCAAAAAAAATCACCTCAAATTGAGACAATAGGAACCTACCCGGATCCAAATTGTCCCCCAAGGGAACAAGCGGGGCTTTAGGGGTTAAAGTTTATCTAAGTGATAAATGTTACGAACTAGTTCGTACTGGTGACGGTTACGACGGTTAGGGTTAGTGGGTCTTCTCTCTCCTTTAAGAACCATGGAGGGGCTTTGTCCTCCATGCATTATTTTGTAATACAAGACCGAATGCTTCTAGCATCACGTGCATGTGTCCATGTTGATTGTTTCATGTGTTAAAGTGTGCTAGTGGTTGTGGTAATCGACCTGAGTGTTCTGATCCAAGCAAGCATGAACCGGACTTTTGAATCTCGATCCCTGACATAAGAACGCATCTTGATCAATTCGTGCTTCGCTTGGGGTTCCTGATGAATGACCGTAGTAGTGGCGTTCAGATGTAATGTAGGGCTCCATTCGATTTTTGACTGCTTATTAGGACGACGACACGATGATGCTGGGGGCAATCCTAAATTGCTCAAACAGAACAGGCGTCAGCACGCCATTCCTGCGGGACCAGATTTTGTAAATTCAAAATTCAAAATTCGGAATTTGGAAAATCTTGAGTGATTTTACATTGCTGTATTGCGGTGAAATTGATGGAATGGGGATTGTGGGGTGTGGAATTTGGACTGGTTCCAGATTGGGGAAGCGATTGTTGCTGCGCAGTCGCAGGAAGAGTAGGGATGCTCAATTGCGTGGAGACGGATCTGGGCGGTGATTCCAAGGCGTGCTGGTACTGTTGTGGGCATGAGACTGATCTGTTTTGAGGAGATTCCCCCAGTTCGGGTGGTTGGGAGTAGCAGGTGGAGGTGATGGATTGGGAAGGATTGGAGGGGGAGCCCGGAAGTGTCGCACCGCCAGAGGGGACTGCATCGGACTGGGCCGCCTTCGTGCAGCAGCAGGTGCAGACGGTGTTGCAGGCTGCCATACCGCATTTGGTGCAGCAGATCACGGACCAGGCGGGGGTGGGGCCACGGCAAGGGTCTCCTCCGACCTTCACCAGGGGAGCGGATCGATTGCGCCAAGTTATGGAACCAGATCAAGAGTCGGGATATGGAGGCAAGGAATCGAAGGTCGCAGAGCCAGAGCGGTTTTCTAGAAAAAAGGGCAACGAAGTTTATCGATGGCTAGCGCAATTACGGTTAGTGTTTCGCGGCAAGCCAAGGACTTATTGCTTGGATGCAGATAAGGTGGCATATGCGCTTTCTTACATGACGGGGGCAGCTCAAAACTGGGCGATGTCTCTCCTTCAAGCGCTTGACGAGGGTCATGAGCACGAGCTATTGGGAAATTATGAGGCTTTCCGAGAAACAATTATCGGAGTCTATGGCGACCTTGATAGACGGGGTAATGCGGAAGATCGTCTAGGAAGACTCAAGCAAACAGGCTCGGTGGCATCTTACATTTCCTCATTTAACGAATACGCGGTGCAAGTTGATTGGAATGAGTCTAGTTTGATGACTCGTTTTCGTGGCGGCTTGAAGGATGAAGTGCTAGACTCCGTGGTGACCGCCGAAACTCAGCCGCGCCGGCTTCAAGACTGGATGTTGATGGCCTCGCGAATAGACGAACGCTTGTGGGGCCGACGTCAGAGTCGTCGTTTGCTACCGGAATCTTCCAACGCTCGGATGCCAAATAACTTTCATCGTGACACGGCGGGGAAGGCTCACTCCAATCCAGTAGCCTCCGGACCCGTGCCCATGGAGTTAGGAGCGGTACGCTTGTCTTCAGCGTTGGCGAAATCAGCTGCGGAGCGATTGGAGTACTAGCGCCAGGGATGATGCTAGGGCTGCAGTGAGTGTGGCCATGTGCGGGCCAAATGTCCCACGAACCCTTCCCGGCCAATGTTCATTGCGTCTGCAGCGGAGGGGGAGGTTGGATCCTCGGGAAAAGAGGGAGCCCGGGACTGAGCAGTAGGATTCAGTACCCGGGCGCTGGTACGATCCAAAGTGCCGCGGTGTCAGTGCCAAGGGGTGGCGTGGTCCAAGCAAGTGGGGTTCGAAATTTTGAGGCAAATGACACTTCTCTGACCAGCTTTCCCGAATGGTTGGGAAGTCACAAAGAGGAGGCGGGATCACTTTCCTTGCGTGCCACCATTGACCCCGGGGCGCATCTAACGTTGGACGCCAACATTAATTCCCTTCTAGCTCACACCTTAGTGGATTCGGGGGCGACTGGAGTGTTCATGCACCCAAAGTTTGCCGCGCAATGCAATGTTCATTTGCAGCCTAAGCTGGTGCCGCGGGAGGTGAGAGTGATTGACGGAAGAGTGATCAATTCGGGTCTCATTACGCATGAAGCTATTGTGGAGCTTGTAATTGGGGATCATCATGAGGTGCTGGTGGCGGACATCACCAACACCGGAAGATACCCGTGCATTTTGGGCATCCCGTGGTTGATCCGCCATGACCCCACTATTCGTTGGTCACAACGAAGTGTCCTTTTTGATTCTCCTTACTGCGGGGTCTGTTGCAGAGGCAATCGAGCCGCTCATCCAACTAAAGAGATTCCGGAAACTCGCAACGAAGAGGTGTGGACCCACTCGGGTGGGCGGGTAGCCACATTGGCCGGCCAGACTGCAGCAGAAGAGTCGGGAGGGGAGGGCGTGCTTAGCTCCCCGCCGGCTCTAGCGCGACTACAAGGCGCCAGCAGCGCAAAGTACGGGGGGCTCGGCGTGGTCACGGCGGAAGGATCGGCGAGGGACGGCGCATCTGACTTCGGAAAGGCAGCTAGCAATCCGCTCCCACCAGGGCCGGCGAGCGACACAGGTCAACTGACTAGGAATGGTCCCAGGAAGTGCATCGACTTGGGAGCACCCAGGCATGCGTTCGTCTCGGCTGCGGGGTTTAGACTCTCCGCCAAAGACGTTGAGCTCTATGCCTTGGAAATTTCGGAATGCATAGACACGGAAAACACTACAGGAGTTAAGGATATCTTGATTCCAACGGAATACCACGATTTGAAGGGGGCATTCAGTGAAGAAGCCTCAAATGCATTGCCCGACCATTGTATGTCTGACATGAAAATCGAATTCAAGGAAGGCCAAGAGCCTCGTAATACCGGCCTAAGACCAATGTCACCCAAGGAGTTGGAGGAGCTCCGGAAATACTTAGAAGAAAATTTGGGAAAAGGTTGGATTCGAAGATCTAAGTCTCCGGTCTCAGCACCCATTGTATTCGCTCGAAAGAAAGACGGTTCCATCAGAGTTTGTGTAGATTATCGGAATCTTAACAAGGTCACGATAAAGAACCGCTACCCATTGCCTCTTATTCCCAAACTTACGGATCGGCTCGTGGGAGCAACCATATTTACTAAGCTAGATATACGTCAAGCGTACCACCGGGTGCGTATGGCGAGAGGCCATAAATTTAAAACGGCCTTTAAAACTAGATACGACCTTTTCGAGTATTTAGTCATGCCATTTGGATTGACAAATGCCCCGGCCCAATTTCAATCCCACATGCAGAGTATTTTTGCCGATCTCCTGGACATTTCGGTAGTGATATACTTAGATGATATTCTTATCTTCTCAAAGACTTTAGAGGACCATCGGCAAGTGGTGCGGGAGGTATTACGACGACTACAAGAACACGGGCTCTATGCCAAGGAATCCAAATGTGAATTCCATTATCAATCCGTGGAATTTCTAGGAATGATAGTTTCATCAAGAGGGCTCGAGATGTGCCAAGATAAAGTGCAAACTATTCAAGAATGGCCGGTGCCCAAAACAATAAAGGAGGTACAAGCTTTTCTAGGATTTGCAAATTTTTACCGCCGCTTTATATGTGACTATTCAAAAATTGTAATGCCCCTAACAAATTTGACAAAAAAGGATCAATCATTTATATGGACTCAACAGACCGACTTTGCATTCAAGGCCCTTAGATCAAAATTTCTCCAAGCACCCGTGTTACTTCATCCCAATTTTGACCTACCTTTTGTGGTGGAGACGGATGCATCTGACATGGCGACAGGGGGGATTTTATCCCAGCGTGGAGACGACGGGCATTTGCACCCTTGTGCGTTTCGTAGTTCCAAAATGTCACTAGCGGAACAAAACTACGACATCTATGATAAAGAACTATTAAGCGTGGTGTTAGCGTTTCAAGATTGGCGAGTATATTTGGAGGGATCTTCACACGAAGTTCGCGTAATTTTGGATCATAAGAATTTGGAATATTTCCTTACAACAAAACAATTAAATCGCCAACAAGCAAGGTGGTCCAAATTTTTGTCAGCCTTTACCTTTGATATTCAACACCGGCCAGGTTCGTTGAATGGGAGGGCAGATGCTTTATCAAGAAGAACAGATCTTATGCAAGGACAAGATGAAAGACAACGATCTTTGTTAAGATTGGCAGCACTTGAAGCGTGCGAGCTAGTTTGGACTGATGACCGCATTTTCAAATACCTAAAGGCAACTATTCTAGAAGATCCATCATTGGAGCCCATACTTGCATTTTTTGCACGAGACTTACAGAAAATACCAGCGGACATCCGTCATAGACTCCAAGGCTATACTTTTGTTGATGGAATACTTTGGTTCCAAAATATGATATATGTACCAGATGATGACGAGCTTAAGCGGCAAATTCTGCGCTCTAGGCACGATGCCCCAGCGGCTGGACACAAGGGACGAGCAAAGACTTTGGAATTGGTCACAAGGAATTTCTATTGGCCTACTGTCGGCCGCTATGTCCATCGTTATGTTGACGGCTGTGATCTATGTCAAAGATCAAAACCTACTCGCCATGCACGTTACGGCCTTATGCAACCAATTCCGGTGGCACATGCTCCATGGAAGAAAGTTTCCAATGATTTTATTGTTAAATTACCTAATAGTAAGGGATACGACTCCATTATGGTAGTGGTGGATAGGAACACGAAGTTGGGTCACTTTATCCCAACAAAGGAAACAATTAATTCCAATGACACTGCTTCATTATATTTGCAGCATATTTGGAAGCACCACGGAACACCGGAGGAAGTAATATCGGATCAGGGTTCGGTGTTCGTATCCAAATTCATGAGAAGATTGTGTGAACTTCTTCGAATTCAACCATCATTCACAACGGCTTTTCACCCCCAAACGGATGGACAAACGGAAAGGGTGAATCAAGTGTTAGAACAATTTTTACAAATGTTTACTACAAGACGTCAAGACGATTGGGTAGACCTCCTTCCCCTTGCAGAGTTTGCCTATAATAATGCGTCCCACTCGGCAACTGGATTTTCGCCATTTTATGCCACCTATAGCTACCACCCAGCTTTATCATTTACGACACCCACCACATCCACAGTTCCCGCGGCGGAGGATAGAATACGTCAATTACAAGAAGTCCACGAGGAATTAAAAACCATGATTCAAATCGCAGGAGAACAAGCCAAACGCACCTATGACAGAGGGGTAAAGTTGCAACCATGGCTTTTCAAATTGGGGATAAAGTTCTTCTACGACATGAGAATATCTCTACTGATGCACCATCACGGAAGCTGGCATCCAAATTTTTGGGGCCGTTTCCAGTCATTGCTAGACTCTCTGACTTGGTTTATCGTCTTAAACTCCCGAAGACACTCCAAATCCATAACGTTTTTCATGTATCTCTTCTGGAAAGATATCGCCAGGATACTATCTTTGGTCGACGCAGGGTTCCACCGCCTCCAATTGTCACTCCTGATGGCGACGTGGAATGGGAGGTGCATGAGGTTCTAGATTCAAGACTATTCAGGCGTTGGAAAAAACTTCAATACTTGGTATCATGGGAGGGGTATGGACCGGAGGAGCATTCTTGGGAGCCGGCCACCAATTTAGAGAACGCACCTGATGCAGTGGCGGAATACCACAGGCTTCACCCACAAGCGGCCAGACCCAATCATACAAAAAACTCGACATTGAGGGGGGGTAATGTTACGAACTAGTTCGTACAACCGGACGTGGTGACGGTTACGACGGTTAGGGTTAGTGGGTCTTCTCTCTCCTTTAAGAACCATGGAGGGGCTTTGTCCTCCATGCGTTATTTTGTAATACAAGACCGAATGCTTCTAGCATCACGTGCATGTGTCCATGTTGATTGTTTCATGTGTTAAGTGTGCTAGTGGTTGTGGTAATCGGCCTGAGTGTTCTGATCCAAGCAAGCATGAACCGGACTTTTGAATCTCGATCCCTGACAATAAATCACTTATAAAAACTCCTAATGGTAGCAAGTCCATGATGATGGATACACTTCAACCCCTTCAAAATGTTTGATGCCACAATTGGCCTACGTTTTGTAATGCAAAGAAATCTACATACAATCCCTCCTACCGGTGTCAAAAGCGTTGCATGAGCAACTTGCCAATCCTATCCACTTGCAACTCCTAATTGGCTGAAATGGTGGATGCAAAAATGAATGTGCTAGCCATATGTGATTGCACACCATCCCTACCTATCATAAAGTCTAGCCCCAACAAAACTAAACTATACATAATATAATCATTCACCTCTAATTAAGAAAAGTTGTATCAAGAATAAAATCTGTAATAATAATATCTCATGTACAACATCAATCAATTAGAGATCTCATCTATACTTAGACCCACATGGACCAATATGTAGATTTTTTTGTATTGTAAATCGTAGGCCAATTCTAAAGGGGTTTATACTTTTGCACCACACAAGTTTGAAAATTCATATCAATTTCAGCTCTTATTGGATGTATATAATTTCACTTGCGTTTGAATCCACTCAACCAATTCTTTCAATGAATTATATGGGCAGCAATAAGCACCCTGTACAAGGTACCCAGATTGCTAATCTGGGAGTACAGGGAGGCAATAGGCTGGTCAACCTTACTTTAATACTCTGACAAAAGGAAACTGCTTTGAGCATAATTGTTTACAAAAAGTGGAGCCAAGAGGCCTTACACCCCTAATAAGCTTGTCAAGTCTGTTTTCTTCTTCACTTCCAAATCTAAAGATTCACAATAACATTTACAATGCATATTTCACAATCCAGACATAACTTAGTCATCACCTATGCCAATAATTATGCGGTGACCGAAACCCAGATCGCTTCAAGCGAGACACATTCCAGACTCAAACGACTGAGACACTCTAATAAATACCGTTCTATGTAGTAGCCAGTGCTACCACCAAACTACGCAGTAAGAGAGAAACATATGCGAGTTCGCACTAAACATTCAGATAGACTCTTTGGCATACATGAAGTTGGTGAACCGAGGTTTTAATTTGCTGTTCAGCTGAAACAATTATTGAACCAGAGTTCAAGTCGTCAGTCTTAGGGCTAAAATCGCACCTTTCAACCTCCAATCATAGCCACTAAGAGGTATACAACAACCAAGGTTTCCAAGATACACAGCAGAGAGGATGAAAAGCTGCTTGGTGATGCTACCCTTGTTCTGGGTTCACATTTGTACTCAACTTGTGTAGAAAGGGAGAATCACATTCTCACAGTTGATCCTGTCTCTCTTGTTTGCAAATCAAAGTGAGCTCTCAACTATGAAGAGACCGGTGCAAGCTAGTGATTCTGCTCCCTCCCAAAGTCCATAACAAGGCCAATCTGCAATAAAATACGCATCCAGATGTTAAGCATGCTCTGCGTTACAACGCCTCTTAAGGTGACCTGCAGATACTATGAAATTCACATGAAGAAACACAGCCACTACCTCTTGTGGAACTGGTGGATTACGTGCCCACTTTGATCCTCCTGGAGCCCAAGGGACTGCAAAACGCACCGACAACCATGATGAGAAGGACTATTGGAATTATAACGCAAGAGCACAAAGCAACCATCCGGTATAAATCCACCAAGCCTCACCATTTTGAGGTGATTAGCCATATAAATGCTATAGTGAATCTGAGAGGTGAAGAGGATGGTGACTGGGTATAGAGGACACTGCTTTCTAAAGGGTATCAAAGGCTACAAAGCCCTACCAAGGTCAATGAGATCAACCCCTGGAGACCTATTTCCATGATTTTTTTACTAGATCCTAAGTGAGATATCCTGGATGACCTAGTGCCCGTTCCGGACCTATCATAAACCGTACTAACTATATAACTCTATAAGATTAGTTATTTATGAAGGTATTCAAAGAGCCTTCAAGCCGGGCTCTAAGGTCCTCAAATCATCAGACTAAAAGGAAGAAACCCTATGATATGCTCGCTTCCTCCTCCGGGGTCCTCTACAGTAGAAACTAGTCATGGTGACCGAACAGATTTCAAACTACTACTTGCAATTCAACATTAAGTTCCTGGACTATCAGTGTTCGCTTGAGGGAAACTCAAGAACATAGTAGGGTTATCCTTAAATTCAACACTGTTTGAGTATTATGGTTGAACCATTAAAAACAAAAAGTTTGTCAGACACCTATTTATGGGATTGCATAATTCATTAGATTCAGCCCTACTTTTTAACTGGAAAAGGCCAGAATCCCCAGTTCCCCACTTTAAATGAGTTAAAAGTGAGAACCTCAGTGTTTGACCACATGGAAGCAAGTAACCCAGGATTTAGAGAAAGCGCATTTACCTATATAAGGATCGGGATGCTGAAACTTATCAACCCTAGTTTCGCCCTCGTAGAGCAACCGATCGATAGTTTCCAAATTCACCTGCCAAATCGTACGGCCTTAGTTTTACTAAAACCCACGAGCTCAAAACCCCTAAATTCAGATTCATTAAATTTCAATAACAATTCTACAACCTGCCCAGATCCATTCCATACTACTACGGTATCATACATCATTGAATTCCAAGTGAACAACACGTACCACATCCCTGTTCATCTCAAACTTTTCTCGCACTTTCTGTGCCTGTGAAACGAATCGCATGAACACAACGTCAGGCCAAACCACCGAGGCCAAACCAAAATAGTTCGGCTTTAGGGAATCAAAACTAAAATTAGGGTAAACTAAAAATCTCCAGAACGCAGAAGCATCCATAGTAGTACTCCAAGGGCAATACATTCCCTGATAAGTTTCAAACGTAAAATATGAAAACCTACGAAACAGGAGAGTAACGAATCAAGCAGGGACCTCTACGTAGAAGATTTCGCGATGCACGGCCCAGCTGAGCACATTGCGAAGTGTCTTGCGGTAAAGAAAGCGCGCTCGCTGTTGCTGCAGCGCCCTCCTGGCTGCAACCGCTGCCGTGCTCATGGCTACAATCCTGGCCTGCCTGCAAGCTCTGTCAATCTGCGTAACAACAGTTTTCAAGCTCTCTGTTGGGAAGAAACGAAGAACAAGAAAACGAAGAAGGAGACACCCGGCATTTCACCGGGTCTCTTGGCCGGGTCTCATGCCACCCGAACCCGGGCAGTCCGTCGATGCACAATCTACTCTTCATTCATCCACTATTTATTGTCCCTATGACCGTCGAGAGAACATTCAACCGGGTCGGGTTGTACCTATGACCGTATCCACCTCCACTTCGGGTTTCAAACTGTCCTTTGAATTTGTGGCGATCGATTTTGCTGTGGTTTTGATTTTTCCGAAACCCATTGTCAACGATTGGTCTTCTTTTTGTTGGGTGTCGTTGCATGTTCACATGAGGGTTTGTTTCTCCATCCTTTGGCCACTCTTGAGTACAGTACCTTACTGATTAGGAACTGTTGGATAGTTCGTGAATGTGATTCCGTGTGTTTTTCATCAATTTGATGAAGTAGTGTGAGGAAGAACCTTAAACCCTAAACCTGGCAGAAGTCATGGTGTATTGATTGCTACAAACGAGTGCGAACTGAAGAAATTCTTCCTCGGCTTGTAAGAACTGAATTTGAGCTTGCTTGCTGGAAGAGTCTGAAGGTATTCAATTTCCGGTGCTGTGTAGGTTGAAATTCGTAAGCGATGACAGAAATCCTCACATCCGTTACGCGTCTTACACAAATACCTCTTGCGAATGGAGTGCTGATGCCTCGCCTTGGATTAGGGACGTTCAGGGCCAGAGACGAGGCAGTGCGGAAGGCTGTGCTTTGTGCTCTCCAATGCGGTTACACTCATATTGGTAAGCTTTCTACTCCGTCAGGTAGACGATACAATTTGCTTCACTGCAAGTCTTTTTAACATATGTAAGAGTGTGATTTCGGGGAGAGATGTGTGGATACAAATCGAAATCTGCTGAGATCAAGTTTTTATCACAATGTATGAATTTCTTAAGCAATTTCAAAGTGGAAGGTTTAAGGTTATGCGCATTCAAGTTGGTATTCATTTTAGAATTCTATGAAATGGACAGACACTGCATCCATCTATAAAAACGAAGTTGAGATTGGGGAAGCTGTGCGAGCCTCTGGAATTGAGCGGGACAGATTGTTTATCACCAGTAAGGTCTCCCCTTTCGAGCAAGGGTGAGTTCCTTCTGAATCTTCCTTTTTGTACCTAGGGTTTGAAAAAATCCGCTGAATTTTATCACAAAACGTATGGACAGGCACAGCTGTATCGGTGCATGTGTTGGCGATTCTGATGTGCTTCTAGATTCGGTGAAGAGCACAGTATTGAATGACTGTGAGAGAGCTTATTGCAAGGTTTGAGAAAGCGACGCAGGCTGTAAACAACATTCTTGACCGACTCGGTTTAAGTCATCTGGTAAAGATGCCTCTGTGCTTCATTGCTTGTTGTGAATTACATTTTCTAGTAAGATGTGTCTTGAAACAGCACATAGTGGAAACAGCACATCCTAATAAGAATGATACAATGCAACACTTTTGTTAGAGTTTTGAGTTTCATCCTCATTTTCATCTTCGGTCTTTTGTATCTCATGTTGAGCAACTCCAATACTACATTGGATTGAAGATTTGATTTCGTAGAGGTGCAATTACAGTAGAGAAATACTCCGTTGAATTATCAAAAGCACTCAGTTTTAGAAAGTGCAAGTGGAAACCTGAAACAAAAGTGAAACGAAGTGATTTTCATCGTCCGATCTCCATATCTCTCATCTTGTGAACCTCCAAGTGAACGCTTGAATTGATTGAAATCTGAATGTCTTTCTTTGTCAAGAGCTATAATGAAAATTGTTCTCGGCTGACACACAACATTGTGTGGTGGCTTGTGAATTGCGTGTGATCTCTCAGGATCTCTGTCTCATCCATTGGTAAGTCCTCTCTGCTTGATATATTTCTTATATGTTTGATACAGTTTGTTTGTTACAAACGACTCCAAGTAAACTAAAGCCCTAGTTAATTTTTTTGGAATGTATTGGGATCTGGGGTTGGGGGGTGGTCGGTACAATAACTCGGTGTTACTGTTTGCGCGATGCTTTCTACATGTTGAGTCTAACCAAAGTCCCATATCGTACTGGTGGTATGACTGTAGGCCAGGCGCAGCCAAATTGGACACGTACATTCTATTCAACCCTGAACCAATTATGATTTTTACCATCAGTATCAGTCTATCAGTATCACCATGCTTGTAGATCAATATTTTCTGTTGTGACGTTTGTGACCTTGCTGTGACAGCTATACTGGTTTTACAGAATCCACCTTTATACGTTGCCTTGAATGTTCAGAAAATCAATTAAGAACTCAGAATTGCGAAGAGAAACGTGGAAAGCATTGGAGCAATTTTACAAGCAAGGTGACAACATACCTCAAACTCAACAGGGTGCCCAAAAAAATCTTCTAAATTCACAAATACAAACTATAAATCTAAAGATTGATCTCTTGTTACTAGTTATTAGTCACTAGTCACTTGTGGAAGTCAAGACTACCTCCGACAGGAGGCAACTAAGGTAACACTACCCCAACACAACATACGATGATCTTAGGTTCAACGTTAGTCTTCTCTGAGTTCGTTTTGTTTTTAAATTGGCACTTGGGCTTTTTTCCTTTCAAGTTCTTCAATAGAAGAATTCTAGTGTCCTAATGTGAAGGTTTGTTGATTGTAGGAAAATGTCGAGCCATTGGAGTGAGTAACTACACTCAGAAGCATCTAGAGGAGCTTCTATCATCCAGTGAAATCAAACCCATGGTCAATCAGGTGGAGGTGCATCCTTGGTTGGCACAATCACAACTGCGCAGTGTGTGCAAGCTTCACGGAGTTGTAGTTCAAGCGTACTCTCCTCTGGGTGTTGGCTCTGTATGTAGTTTATTTCTGAAAATTTCGACCTTGTACTCAGCTCGGGTTTAGGGTTTTTAGGGTTTTAGGGTTAAGGGTTTGTTTTGGGTTTATTACCTTTGTGTTCAGCTCGGGGTTTAGGGTTTGGGTTTAGGGTTTAGGGTTTGTTACCTTTGTATAAACGTTCTTTGAGATGCTTTATCACTTAAGTGCCCAAGCGAACACTAGCAAGTCCACTTGGAAAGTTCACTTGTTATATTAGATTATAATAATTTCCAAGACGTTGTTCTATTGCTCAAACTGTATGGAATGGTTTCTAATTTCTATTGGTACATTAGGCACTTAGGGATTTATTTTTACTTCTACAGTAACAACTTTTGGCAGTTCAAGGACATTCGGATTAATCATGTGTTGTCACCACGGTTTTGCAGCTGCTCAATGACTCAACTGTGCAGACTATTGCAGCAAAGTGCAAGCGGTCTCCAGCACAAGTTCTTCTCAGATGGGGCATTCAGAATGAACTCGGTGAGGTCATTTCACACCTGTTTCCACAGCTCTAGATTTATAAAAACATATTTTGTTTCCAAAAAAGAACGCAGAGCCTTCGTGCAGGCTCCGTCATCGTACCCAAATAATTCCAGGGACATACTCGTGTTGTAATTCCGACATTGTCTCAAATATTTCCCATCAGACACTCGTAATTGAGAGTTTTAACAACAAAGAATTTCAATCAGATTTCTTTGGGTTTCAGATCATGAAAGACGCTGTTAGTAGCTGACTACAATTTTGTTTTTTGTACTCGATCGATGACCTTTCTGTTGCATGACCTGGGTTGCTTAACCTAAACCCTAAAACCCACTAAATCTGATAAACACTCTCATTTTTGGTGGACGTGTTGTTTGCAGTGGTGCTTCCCAAGTCAGTGCATGAAGAGTACATAGTGGAGAATGGGGATATCTTCAGTTTTTCTTTACCGGATGATGACATGGCATCCCTCAATGGCCTTGACCGTGGCCACCACTTCTGCTGGTCTGCTGAGGATGTGTTGTGAATGCTACTGGTATTAACTTACACAAGTATTGCATCTCGTCTAACACCAGCAATGCAGTCATCAAAAATATACAGGAGCACTGATGAGCTCCGATTGTTGGCGGAAAGGCCAAATGACAAAAATCCACTGTAAGAATTTACTTTTTAAACCAATATTTCAATTCCTTGTTGCCAAATTTCGTCCAAACGGAGTCCTGTGTACCTCTATAAACAAACTATCTCTGCGGTCAGGTAGTCCTTTTTTAGGTGAATGGTACACAATGAGTTAAGAGGCCTGGAGCGTTGCCACTGTGGCTTTCAGCTCCATTCAAGTCGGTGGAACGGACCATTAAGGGAGTCTCCATCTCTTTCCAGATGGCAACACAATTCGTGTGACAAGAGAAAGTCAAACACACAATTAATATGCTCATGCTGGACTGCAGTTCCCTACTCAGTGCTAGGCAATCGATTCAATGATCAGAAGTGTGAGCAGTGGTAGGGCTTCTTTTTTTTTTTCATTTTTTAAGGGCTGCTTCACACTATGGTCAACCAAGTCGAGAGGCCGTGGAAGTGAGAGTCCAAAGAAATGGACAATAAATAGGCCTTGAAATTTAGGAATTGGAGACTTTGGCTGGCCATAGTGTGAAGCCTCCAAAGACTAAGCCCAAAGTCCAAACCTCACCCATGTGTCAATTTTTTCAAGCAAAAGATAAAAAAAACATGAGAAAGGAGTCCAAAATGGCCTTGGAAAAAAATTACAGCACATGCTTTTGTCATCAAACAAGGAATATAAAGGGTATAAATGGAATAAGAGGGTGGCATAGGCCATTGAAAGGAAGTAGGTTGAGGGAACTAGGTTCATTGAATGCAAAGACTCCCCATTGTAATGGTGGAGACTAGGTTTCAAATAACAAATAACAAATAACAAATAACAAATAATAAAAGGGGTATATTACTTCCTACTACTACAAATCCAATCTAATCTAATGGTTGCGGTCTTGTCATTTTTGACATTTTTCTGAAAAAAATTCGATAGACTTTCAACCATAGTTTGGGTCGGCTAAAAATGGCGGCCCAAACTATGGTTGAGAGTCCATCATGAGTCCATTGCCATGTAAGTATTTTCTACCATATAGGGTGCTATGAGGGCGACAGACTCTCGATTGTGCCGTCTAGTGTGAAGGACTGAGAGTCCAAATTTTTGAATCTCTGAAATCTGATTGGTGGAAACCGACGAACTCTTGGCTGTGCTGCCTAGTGTGAAGTGGCCCTAAGAAGTGTCAAAGTGGCGATATGAAATGTTGTAGTAGTGCTCCAAATTACAACATTCATCTACATACTGAATAGAAAATGTCACATTAGCACATATCACATATGTATAATTTGATTTTCATCCACAATCTAGCAATTTCATCCAAGTTTTTTTGACTTTTTCTTTACATCTCTTAACCAGATTTTTTTTTGCTGCAATCTGGCAGTAGAAAGCCAAAAAAAAAAAATCCAGAGCAATAGCCCAATGTTCAAGATTCTTTTGAGTTTTACTAGCTATGGTAGAACCACCCATAGTCGACCACTTAAACGATTCCACTCATGCTCTGGAGCAGTGTAAGGCAAGGTAAAAAGTTTGTCATGTAGGAAGACAGAAATCACAGGGATTGCAATTTTTTGGTAATTTTATGCCTTGAATTTAAATTACTATGAATTTTAGAAGTCAAAAGTTGGCCTCAACCCATATCCAATGTAGAGAGTCTTCTAAATCCGATCATTCAAGAACTACTTTCTTACTCACTACTTCCTACTTCTTGCTCACTACATTAGGATATGTGTGATGAGAAAAAAAATTTGGTTGAAAATTTGTTCTAGCCTTGATTGGAAGTAGTTGCACCCTACAAGTTGGGTATGGATCAGGGTTTCTTTTTCTGGCACCATGGTGCCAAACTCCACTATCGTGGCAGAGTCATAGTGGTTTAAATTTGGAGGGACCGTCTCCCATTCACTGCATGGAGCACTGCCACAGTGAAAAAAAAAACCCTGGTATGGATCCTTGGTTCTACTATATTTTCCTTTGATTCCTATATTGAACCATTTTTTCAAGTAGATATTACTTTCTCTATTTTTTATTTTGAATAAAAAATTTATAGATTTTTTCATTGGGTTTGACTAATGTTTTTAAATTGCAATTGTTTTTTTATCAATTCCACCGGCTAACTTTGAACTAGCTACCGGGTTTTATAGAACACTACAATAGTCCTAGGGTCTATATCACCCCTAGCATTTGTTGCAAGTAAAGACCAAGTTTAAATTTTCATTGGGAAAAATGTATTAACTGACTACAGTGTTTATAATTGTATGATCAAATTTGAAAATTTTGAATTCATGTGTGGACTTGAAAATTCCGACTGAGTGAAAATAGATAAATACAATACTAACCTCCAACTAAATCACGTAAAAACATGTCCAAAACATGATAAATACCATCTCTATGAAATTAAATTCAACTTCAAAATCTATTCCTACGTAAATCATTCATTATGTGTGTCTACTTGATATGGATAGTAGAATTATTTTTAGATAAAATCTTTAGTTACATTGGTGTAAAATCTAATAGTAACTTATGAAATGGTATCTAATGAACAAAAAATACTATTTTTGAAGGATGAGTTGTAATATTGTTATGCAAGGTTTTATTCCATGGCATTTTTGAGCATTGTTCTAAATAACATTTTCTATACACACTACTATGGTATTATTTGCAGGTAGAGGATTGGATGTTTTGTTAATTTCATAGGACATGACGAGGATTGGGAAGGCTTTTAAATAATAATTAGACCATTTTTGGGTGGAATGCCAAAACTTGCTATCAACTTCAAAATTCAATATTAATTACGTCATTTGAGCTCTCAAGCTGATTACTTTTTCTAAAATCTTAGAAATTTCCTTTACACATCAATACTTTTAGCAAAATCCAAGTGTAGTGGGTTAGTAGGAAATTATTACTTATGTTTAATTCTATAAATAAATAAATTGTAATTGTAATTTTGGTTCTATTTATATAAATGAGTTTAGCTCCTAACGATGTCAACATCCCCAAAATGAATGATGATCATTTTCAAAAGTTTTTTGCACGAGCAATACAAACCAAATGAAATACATCCAAAACTATTTTTTTTAAAAGCTTAATATATCTATTCTTCATAGATGTAACTATTTTGATTACCTAGCGCTTGATGAATTTTATATAAGGTTTTGAACCAAGACATCATATAAAAATGGAAAAAAAGAACCTCGCAAAAACGAAGACTTTAATGTCTTCTGTCATGATTCTTCTTAAGCCATAATTTATTTTGCCTCAAAAGTTTCAAATCTATTCCCTCCAATCATTCTCTCTTTAGAATTAAATGAAAACCATCAAATAATTATAATTTAACATATAAAGGTTCATTGTATGTAAAGTTTGGAAGCGCGGTTTTTTTAGGGTGCAAGAAATAGAATTTTTACTTGAAAAAATCTCACACCTTTCTGTATGGCTACCTGTACCTTGTGAAAATCATCAAATTACTTGGATTTTGTTTGTTATATTTGCCAATTTGATTTTTATTTTGTAAACTTTGAACAATGACAAGTTCTTTCACAAAATTATTTGTGATGTTTCAAATTGATACACAATATATAGTCTCATGAAATATACATATAGTATTGAAACTCAAATATAATCTAACCCTCAAGATATTCAAGTACTTTTAGGACATTATTTTGGTCCAAATAACTTTTCATTTATCCAAAGAAATATTTGAATCTTTCAAAGAAACATAATCTTCCTTTAGTACAAATTAATGAATTTTAGATAAATAATATTATTTTATATTTATTCAAAGATATTTGCAAAATTTCAGAAATAGACTCTCGCATTGTAAGTCTAATTCCTACTTTCCTAGACTTCCATGCTTGTGTTTATCAAAAAACACTCAGAAATTGCCAATTCTAGCAAAAAGAGCTGAAGAAAAATAAAATTGTTGCATATCAATTTGTAGAATATTGCACTAAATTTGTATGAGAATATGTAGAAGACATTTTGAAAACTTTGACAATGTAGATTGTAGGATAATAACATTTAGAGAGCAATGAAACGGTGGATGGGGGGCATTTTGGCCATTCCAAGTTAGAGGACTTTGAATTCTCTAAACTTCAATTTTTTCCATTATAGATGTTAATTCTAAAGGTATTTTTTGTTGGAGAATTTAGTTGAGAATCTATTAAAAATTCAAAAAAAAACTACGTATACTTCTTGATCTTCTATTCTTTTAAGAAAAGTGTTAAGTTGAAGTACTACAAGTGCAAGATGGAAGGAATCCAATGAAAGGTTTGTTTTCCTTAGCATGTTATGCAACTGTAGAAAAGGGATGCAATAATTGAGAAAGGAACAATTTAGAGTATCGATGTGTACCTCATCAGGACAAACTTCCAAGCACCTAATTAAAACGGGCCCAACCTTGCATCAAAAAAGACCCCCAAATCAAACTCATTCATAACTCTATAAGGAAGTGTGCAACACTTACAAGTAGAGAATCAAAATCGTCAGATCACATGCAAGAGTTTCACGGAATGCTTGTGCAAAGCAAAGTGATTGGAGGCAACTTTCAAACTTCCCAAAACTAAAGTTGTTGGACTTTTAAAACCTTTTGGTTACTTTTCAGTTTGACAACAAGACAAAGCTACTCCTCAAATGCATGTTTGGTTTGGTTTTCCTCCTTCCCACACATGGCATGTTCGACCTCGACGCATGCGTAAACAATTTCCTCTGGCTAAGAAAAACTAAGGCAAGTCTTAAACTCAACTCTGCAAATCATTTTCTCATTCATTCCTGCACTGCACTGCATGCAAAATTCCTTCTTCCTATGCACTGACGCTCTTCGCGTGCCCAAATCCACGAAGGCTGCAAAGAAGGGCAAAAGATGCTTTCAAACACGTGTCAACTGATGAAGGTGTCACCCTCTGTAGATAAGGTACGTCTTACGTCATGTGTCGTTTACGTTCACAACTCCAGTGAGGCAGTGAGGCCGACTCCTGAAAACTCAGGAACCTGGGAAAGCCCGCCCACCCACTTAGGCTCTCGTTAAGGTAGGTACACCCAAAACCGCCACTTTTTGCTACTGAGCCTAGTTACTATTATTAGACTGGTCCAATTTTGCATATTTTCTTGTAGGCAAGTGAAATGAGGTTCCAACGCAACAGAGAACATGGCATTTGGATACTGTATGCAAAAGTTATTAAGGAACAAAGTTTGGTTCTAAAAGCGTTTCTTCCACATAGGTACAGAACTGATTTTGGAGATGTACACATAGTATAGATGGCGCTTTAAGGTCAATGGCACATTTGGGTGTACCTACCTTACATGTGTTGACGGATAGAGAAAGTACTTTCATGTTTCTTCTTAGCTCTTTGAACGAAGCTAAAGGGCTGAAAAAAGGGGTTGATGGATAACTTGATTGTTCATTGTTGAAACAAAGAATGCACCTATTGGTTCAACAATCCAAGCGTTTGGGTGACTACCTTCAATCATGCGGGGCCGTGTCCTTTCAAAGCTAGAGTGTGGAATGTAAGATATCAGTGGAAGTCCTACTTTCACATTCATCGATGATTAGTGGATCTATTCTTGTCTTGTAGTACATTATCTAACCAATGGGCTTCACATGTAAGTCCACCTTTGGGGCCTCGTTACATGTGAGGCAGTGGTCCGATGGTTTATACTAATCGAAGTAATGAGATAGAATAGGCTCCCCATGTTGCCTTTTTGGGGTAGGTGGATGAGAAAGCAGGATTTCATGTTTCACTGATATTGGTGGACAACTCCATTGGTCGAGATTGATCAATCTTGAGGGAAACAATACGTGTAGAATTTTTATTGTATTCCTCTCCAACCATTAGGACCACATAAAAGTACAATTATTCACTTGGACCCTATATAGGCTCCCATATGAAGTTTGCTCAATGATGGAGCATGTAAGTAGGTCCTTAGTTGGCCATGGCTAACTTTGATCTCTTCTAGCCCATAATATTGTTTCCCAATGAAGTAGAGGGCCCTTTTGCATCCTTGAAAAGAGGCCCCCAAGCCTACAATGAACAAAAATTGTTATATGTGGCTCCTTAGCCAACTCTAATCCTATAATTAATTGATAAGTCCTTTCTAGGCATCTAGCAAAGCATAATACTTTCTAGGTATGGGGAGAACCATTGCCTAGTTATACAATGTTATGACTAGTTCAAAAGAATCTTTTGGAAGTAAAAGTTATAAACTTATTTATTACATAGGTTTGTCTTGATTTGGCTTAATAGTGCATGTGACACTAGTTTATCAAAATTGCACTATTTTGAATTAGTGTAGGATGAAATATTACTATATTGAAATAATTTTCACAAATTTTTTTTTTGTCGTGACACTAATTTTTTTGATGATGCCAATTCTCCCTTTACTAGCAAGACAAATTAATATTTAGAAGATAAAATTTGAAAAATTTGAATCCACATATAGAATCATTTATCCACGTTCCATTAGTTTGTAGATGTCTAGAATTACAAACTTAGCCAACTACAAAATGAGGGATAAATTTTTACCTTCTACAATTATGGTAAAAAAATTAGAATTTTTGCAACATGAGTCCATGAAGACCAAATGAGGTCTAGTCCACACGCAAAACAAGTATCATGTCAATAAAATTTCCGTACTCTAAAAGTGTGTTGTCACACTAAAGCCCCTTTCACACTTAGTGTTGTAGAAAACATGATATTAGAGACTTAGAGGATAATACCCTCATTTTTTTAAATTTAGAAAAAAATCAGACGGCGTTTAAACAAGGCCAAGGTTGAATCAATTTACTATTTAGACCCCAAGGCTTAAAATCAACAAATATTGCATTATGTGTTTAGAATTGCTTTGCAATTTGAACGGTGCTTTAGAGGAAGGATAATTCCAATCTATTGGAAATTGCTCAACTATCTAAACCTTGTGTATTTAGATGGGAATTTTCATCTTTGATACATTGGTTAGGACACTATAAGAATCCCGTGTTTTTTGAAATGTCACAAAAAACGTTAGATTATGTTTTTCATGACATCACGTGTGTTTTCGTAGATGTCACCTAAAATTCGTTATAATTGACGGGCAAAAAACATGACCATGTTTTCAAAAAACGGGCCTAATTTGTGCTTGTTATATATTGACATCACAGAAAACGTGGTCTTTTGAAGTTCAGAAAACATGACATGTGGATGCCACGATGGCGACATGTCATCATTTTCCATCCGGGCAGTGCCACGTGGGACAAATTTTCATCCGGGCCCTCAATGACGTGGGCAGTGACGTGGCCGCGGGAAAATCTGACGTGGTTTGCCTAGTCAACATATTTTTATTTTGTTTGAAAATTTTAATGTTGTTTTTTGAATCGTCAATTTAGACGTTCTTTGAGACATCAATTGGTGCATACCCTATCCATCAGGCAAGATCAACAAAAAAACAATTAGTTAAAATAAATTGTAAAATAAAATAAACAAAAAAGAATGTTGAAATCACCAAGAATTAAAGAAAATTTATCATCTACCATCAAGAGAATTTTTGATGGCCAAATGAAAAAATTCCTTTATTGAAAATTAGATTACAAAGGTCATACTTGTATCCATTCTCTGTCCATGGTGAGACAAAAAATATGGGATTTAACTAGAATATAGAAACTTGGCCATGTACATCTTGACATTGTTTCAAACATCTAGACGTTGTTTCTGACATGTGCATCATGTTGTTTCAGACATTTTACATTGAACACAATTCTTGTTGTGTATATCCCATATGGATTGTTCCACTTTTTACCACCCTACTTGTATAAAGATCATCTCTTTTCATCCATGGTGCTCATCCATCCATTTTTTTTTTTTGCAAAGCATGCCATGTGGCTGCCCTTTGCCTAAAATTTTCACATATGGTCAACATTTTACCATAGATTGTAGTAAATTTTACTAACTTACCCATAGGCAAAATTGGTCTACTTGCTGACGTGGACTCCTCATGTCTTCCTGGATGTCAAAAAAAACAAGTCTATGTTTTCTTTGACTTCACTCACGACATGCCTGTCATAGTTGACGTTCATGCGTTTTTCGAATAACATGTACACGTTCCCCGCAACATCCAACAAAATTTGCATAAAACAGCCCGTATCCTGACCAACGCTGAGACATCTATACAAACAAGGCACGTTTTTTGCTAGCACCCCCCAAAACGTGGGTTTCTTATAGTGGGAGGTAGACCCTACACAAAAGAACCGACATGTTTCTCCAATAAATTTCCTCAGATCCCTATATGACGACAAGGTAGTTATTGCAGTTCTATCATAGTTGGGTAAACTATTGTGGTAAACACCCACTAAAGCCCAAGTTTGAACTCAATATCACTTCACTATTGTACAAAGGCCAAAGCCATTGAACCAAGGTTAGAGCTACCTACAATGCTTCATATTAGTGTTGAACAAATTCTCTATCTACCTAGCTATTAGATCTTATTTATGTAATACAAGTACTATTATAATTAGATGCCACCCCTCCTCCATACCACTATTTTAGAATTGGTGGAATCTAAGGTAGGCACCCAAAATGCAGCACTAATCCAAAGCCGTTGTCATCACCATGTGTACATCTCCAAAATTCAATATGTAACTATGTGGAAGAAACCATTTTAAAAACTCTACCAAATAAAATTGACCCTTCATAACTTTTGCATACAATATCTAAGTGTCACATTCTTTGGTGCATTAAAACCTCCTCTCACTTGCCAATAAGAAAATCAATGAAAATTAGACCAATTTAATAATAGTAACTAAACTCAATAGCAAAAAGTGTTTGTTTGGAGGTGTCCACCTTATCTTTCATTGGATTCCTATGTTAACTTAACACTACATGTTCCTAGACATCTTGTTTTTGGGGGGAGGGGATAGGAGCTGCCACAAGCCTTTACAACACACACAATTCTAGAGGGACGAAGTCTGACAAAGCTCAAGCTCGTGAGTACTGGTGACATTTCGCCCAAAGTGTGAAGGGGAGCTTCCGTGTATTCCAGGAAACTGCACCTTCGCCGGACTTCCACAATTCATCAGAGTAAGTGTCGCGAGCACGTGGACGACAACCGTCAGCAGGTGCAAGCATCGCTCCCGCGCGCCAACGACCGGCGTCGACCTGGCGACGGAAAAGATTGACGTCGTCGCTCCTTCTCGTCAACGAACATCCCCGAAGCAGTGCGAGAGCGGATTCGACTGCCGGCTATCCCCAATTTCAGTTCTACCTACGTCGTCAACAAACGTGTTGGGATGCAATCGGAGAGTTGCTTGGAATGTGCCCCCGGCCGGAGAATGGGACGTTGCGAGACTCCGTCGCGCCTTTCGGTTCGTTCGATGCCACCTGCGATGCCACCCGTCGTAACGTGGGACGTCGCCGCTAGTACCATCTTTCCGACTGCTCGTCGCCTTTCCGAGTACTCCCTTCTGAGTCAAGACCACCAGTGCTGAACCTTTCTTGTCTTTGGCCTCTTCGGATTCCTTCGCACTGGATCTCGACGCCGCCACGGTGTTTTTTCCAGTCCTTGAGGCGTGTTTCCTTTGCGAATTCGAGGTGCGTTTGTGTTTCGAAATCCTACCTTGGCCATGCGAGGGAATGCGAGGACTGCTTTGAACGCGTTAGAGTTCGAGGCCGGATTTCATTTTCATTTTTTATTGACTTTCTTGATCAAAATCGATTTGAATTGGTTTGATTAGTTTAGGATGACAGCGGGAGAGGATGGCCATGGATGGACGGGGGCGGGGTTGAGGTTTGTGGCAGGAGCGTCGTCGGTATTAGTGTGATTTTGGATGTTTAGGTTTGGGATTGTGCTAGTGGAGGTGTAACTGGAGTTGATTTTTGTGCCGTTGGTGAAGCCTGTGGGCAGAGGTGATCGGTTTCTTGGTATTGTAATTTTGTGATATTTTGTTGGATTGTTAAGAATTTCATTTCTTGTTATGTTTGGGTGTATTTGGTTTTATTTTGGAATGCGCTTTTAAATCGTTATGGCGTTTTCAGAAGTGTGATTAGTAAGCAACGCTTGTTTAGATTAATTCCGTCTGTGGTTAGGAAATTAGTCATGGAATGGATTTTAGCTTGAACGATTTGAATTGCTTGGATTATTCGAGGATGTCAATGGCACCGGGTGTTGAGCGGCAGGGGAGGAGTGGTAGTTGAAGTCTGGAACGGGAGCGTCGTCGATATTAGTGCTGTTTGGATGTTTAGGTCTGAGGCTTTTGTTATGGGGATGGAATTGGAATCTATTTGGGCCGATTTTGTAGAGTGCAAAAAGAAGTGATCGATTTTATTCGGAGATCTCTTTCTTAATTGTTTGAAGAATTTCGTATCTTGTTTTGTTTGTGTGTTCTCAGTTTTGCCTCGATTGCAATTGATTTGAATTCGTTTTAATAGTTTAGGATGACAATGGCGACGTGTGAGCGCCAGGGAGGGGCGGGGGTTGAGTTTTGGACCTGTAACACCGTCAGTACAAGTGGTGTGTGGACGTTCAATTCCGAGACTAAATTAATGGAGGTGGAATAAGGTTGAATTGTTCCCAGTTGAGGCGTGAAGGGTTATATTTCTTGGTATTGTAGTTGGCAGATATTTTCTTTAATTGTTTTGATTTCAGTTTCTTGTTTTGCTTTGGGTTTCTTAATTCTTTAATTCTTTTGATTGCTCCCCCCCCCGCTCCTCTGGAATGTGGTTAGGGCGTGACCAGAAGTGTGATAAGGATCAAACGCAGTTTAGGTTCAATATTGTGTTTGATTCGGAGATAATTTATGGAACGGATTTGAGTTTGATGGTGTTTAGGTTCTGATTTTATTAGGAGGAGCACTTCAAGGTGGATGTGATTTTCTGTGACCAGTTCGTGCTCACTATCTGCCGTTTCTATTGAAATTAGAGGTGATGTGATTCATTTAAGCAGACGGGGATAAGGTTTCGTGTTTTTTATATTAAAGATTAGAAACGTAGAGTATCGCGATCTTAAAACTTGATACTTTAAAATTTGAAATCTTTTTCATCATTACCCATCCATATCCTGACGGCAATGTCAAACCTAATTCGATGTCCCTTAGCAGGAATTAAGAGATTGACGTGTTTGATCGTGGTAGGATTCTGTCAACACCTTATGGATCAGGAGGGAGACGATTTTGCTGATAGTTGATGTTTTGACAAGATCAGGACTGCTTGGAAGAACACCAGCTTGAAGAGTTTTCCGGAGCGCTGAAGTGTTTGCGTCATGACTGCGAGTTCGTGGACAATTATTTCTGCGGAAACAGTGATTGGGCGAAGAGTCCTTTGATCAATTTGTGATTGGTTACTATGGTGCTTCAAAGCCAGGGTTGGTACCGTATCTACTCACATTTGATTTCTACACACTGATTTGCAGTTTTTGTGAAGACCACAGCCCGTATGTATTGATGATAAAAGCTACTCCCTCCGTCCCAAAATGTTCTTCCTGTTGGCCTTCATTTTCTGTCCCAAAATGATCTTCCTGTTGTACTTTGTGAGCTACAAATTTGTTAAATTTAACTTTTGGTTGTTCTCTAGGACTAACAAAACAATTGCAAGCGATAGTTCCCCCTCCATCTATGCAATCACTAATCAAAAAACAAATAAAATGGTTGAAGGGGTCAATCGACACTTTTTGTTTTTATTTTTTGCATCTCTTTGAATACTATCTAATTGAAGGAGATGAAGGTTTTGGGAGGCAAAATATAGGTCCACATATGGTCTTTGACCTATACTAACTACCCACAAAATGACGACCTCACACTCAGTAATTAAATAACCACTGGTGCTCCTTGAAAATACCCAAAAAAATTCACTTTTCAATAATCCAAAACTACACTTTAAAAAGGGCTTCAAAACTCAAAGTTCCAAGGGCAATAGGAGTGCACCAAACTCCATATGTAGTGCAAAACAGGCTTTTAAAATGTTATTTTTAGTCTTAATCCGGAACATTTTGTCTAACAGGAAGATCATTTTGGGACGGAGGGAGTACTTGTTTTCGGTCCTTAATTGGAAGAGACTTGGTTGTCTCTTTGAGTTATGAATGCCTCACTATTTTAAATAGAAATAAGATCGTGCATTTTGTAACTGACGACTGTTGTCTTGTCTTTTTTAGATTCGAATGGAAATCGGGCCACACAATCAGACGCCACGGTGTCATCCAGCCATGGTGATGAAGAATCTCGAGGCGGCGGAAATAAACCTAAATTAGGAGCTATTCGACATCTCATTTCTAACTCCAAGTTTCGTAATTCTTTATCGTTGAAAAAACGACGCAGCGTCAGTTTGAACAGTCAAAAGAAATTGGCACAAATTGTGGATGTTCGTGATGCTAAGGACCTGCAGGCTGTTGAAGAACTTCGGAAAGAGCTAATTGCCAGAAGTCTCCTCCCGCTGCAGCATGATGATTACCACATTCTTCTGAGGTTGGTATCTTACGGTTCAGTCCCTAGCATGTGCATGTGCACTTATCTACGAATGTACCTCTTGTTGCGCTAGTTAGTGTACAGATCTTGTACCGCCACGGGAACTCCTTTTCCTTATTGGCCGTAGTGCTCTCCACTGAGTGATGTTTCAGGTGGTGTCAATATCGTCGTGTGTACGATCAGCTCGGTTTAATTTTCACCTATGAGGGAAGATGTTTATATGAGTGATTTGGACTTTTTCTAAATATGTTGTCAAAAACAGAAAGAACTAGGTTTAAAGGGGCTATGATTTTCTGTTTGCCTAGTATAGTATACATTTGAGTTTTCAAGTTGATGGAAAGCCCAGCAGCTGAAGGTTAATATGGGTTGAGTTAGTGCTGATGGATATTCTAGATTGACGTCTATTTTTGGTAGAATTTGGTGACAAGAATAAATTACATTCAGAACGATGAAGCCTTCCTGGTAGGGGTCCTTTATTACAGCTATATAGTGCTGCACTGTTTCGAGTGTATCTTGGTGTGGAAGTTGGGAAGAACTGGACAAATATCAGGAAGCCTTTCATTTCTGTTGTGGACTCCTTATGCCAAATAATGTCGATCGGTAGTTTCATCTCTCATCTGACCTGTAATATGGTCTTTAAGTAAGCTGTTTGAAGTTTTGTGTTATACTGTGCAGGTTTTTGAAGGCAAGGAAATATGACATCAAAAAGACGACAGAAATGTGGAAACACATGTTGGCTTGGCGCAAGGATTTTGGAACGGATACAATTGATGAGGTTTATGTCAATCTCACTCCTATTGCAGGGTTCACAATTCGTGACATGTTTCCTTCTCGTGAACTATGGAAACCACTCTGCACTATTGGGGAAGGGTTACAAGGACTAAGATTGAGTTATAAGTACCACACTTTAGAATGAGTTTTAAGGGCAGTTTTGTACCCAACCCTCTGAATCACTGGGTGGATTTACACATTCGACGAATGCTCTGAACTATGTTTGAAATTTCCATCTATGTCATCTGTTGCATCACAATTCTTATTGGCCGTATTTGTTTTGTGTTCAGGACTTCACCTTTACAGAATTGGACAAAGTGAGGTTGTATTATCCGCAAGGGCATCATGGGGTGGACAGAGAAGGCAGGCCTGTGTATATTGAAAGAATTGGCAAGATTCATGCACAGAGCTTGATGGGAGTTACCACGCTTGATAGATATTTGAAGTACCATGTACAAGAGTTTGAGAAGCTGCTGAACGTGAAGTTTCCAGCATGCTCTGTTGCAGCAAATCACCATATTGGCGACACCACCACCATTCTTGATGTAGCTGGAGTGGTAATATGTTCACCATCTGTCTTCAAATTATGCGCTGTAGTTATGATGGTGCTTATTCATTCATTTATTGCATTTCTAACTTTTCATTTTGTGTGTAGGGTATGAAGAATTTCACTAAAGAGGCACGAGACCTTGTTATTGCTATCCAGAAAATTGATAATGACAATTACCCTGAGGTACTTTTATATGTGGATTGATCACTTTGTCTTTTGGCTGGCAAGTTACGTGACACGAATATGTTTTTTATTTTTGTTCATTGCATTGGTTGCAACGCAGACATTAGCGCGATTGTTCATCGTCAATGCTGGGCCAGGTTTTAAAGTGCTTTGGGGCACTGTCAAGCGCTTTTTGGATCCGTGCACAGCAACAAAAATACATGTATGCTGTTTTTCATATGTTACTTTGAGGCTTCCTTTTCTTAGCCCATGAATTTTTAGAATTTTCCTAGACAGGGGATTATGCGCACCGACTGGGCGGGTACTTCGGGATCCTTGGTGTTTCTTTTTATTCATATATTTTTGTGTCTGATCACTTGGAAGCAGCATTGTCGAAACTGGAGATCTCTCTGCAGAGGCACTTTTAACGTTATTGTGAATACTGCATTTATTTGTCTTGGCAGGTTTATGGTAACAACTTTCAGAAAAAACTGCTGGAGATCATTGATGAAAGGTACTTGGGTCTTCGTATTCTCAACGTTCTTCGTGGAGTGTTGTAACTTTGGATTTGATTTTTGACTAGCCCGTGTGCAGTAAGGGTATCTGATTTTTATCAACTGTCTCTCGTTTCTTTTGGATGCAATATCGCACATCGGCTTCAAGCAATCGTCACAATAAAATCGGATATCTGTTGATTCACTGTCGGAGTTTGTGGTTTGTACAGTAACTTGCCAGACTTTCTAGGTGGAGTTTGCACCTGCCCATCAGAAGGTGGATGTCTGCAGTCCGACAAGGGGCCTTGGAGGGATCCTGATATTGTGAAGGTAAGTTTACACTGAACTTGTACTTCAACATGCATTTGAGAAAGCGAAGGACATCATTTTATCATAGAACTATGAGTAGTTCTTTCCCTTATTGTCGCTGACAAGATTTCGAAGCAAAAGAATTAGGAACTTTTCCAAGTTGGTACTTTTAGTTTCTCATGTTGGTTAGCATCATCAAGGCATTTACCGAAGTTCTGTGCCCTGCACAATTGTGTCACACTCTGCAGCTTGTATTAGCAGAAGCGCATGGAAAAGGTATCAGAGAGAGTGTGTCTTCTGCAAAAGATCATGCTGATTCGAATCATGTTGAGGACGTAAAGATGGTATACTTGCTGTTCAAATCTTTGACTTGCCTCTTCCTAGAAACTTCATTTCAGTTTTCTATATGACGATAGGTTGAGATCAATGTGACTTGATGACGGTCTTGCTCATTATTTCTCAGTATGCCAGCTATTTCCTTTGATTTAAAGGTTGAGGTTGTTAGGTCGAGTTGCCTCTCAACTGCATTGTGGATTTTATGTGATCGTGTAATGTGTCACAGGAAATTGGTCACGAGTTTGGGGGAGGACAAGAGTCAATTGCAGAGTCTGGAGCGGGGAAGAGTTGTAGTCATCCTGAGGATGAGGCGTCACCTGTGAAAGGAGAGGTATTTTAACAACATAGAAGTTGTTGATGCTCTCGCTTCTAGATTTAGTCTGATACCTGGGACGTTCATTTTTTTTTTTATATAACAAACTCATTGCTGACCGAAATCCTTATTGGCTTGTTGGTTACAGAGTGTAAGTAATAAAGAACCCGTTAGAAGATGTGATACAAAGATGCCAGCCAAAACTTCTGAAGGTACTTAATCCATAATGCATCGTGATTCTGCATGGTTTCTATCCATGCTCAAACCGTAAGAATACCTTCACCTGCATGTATCTTGAGTCATGGTTGTCGTTCTGATAGATTGATTGAAATCTTGTGATGCGAAGTTGGTGGGCAACCACTCAATTTGATGTCAATTTGTATTGAATTGCAGAGAAATCCGAGACTTTGGGGATGACAAGCATGCAGGCCCGGTCTCTGTTGTGGTCTCTCCTTTTGGCGTTCCTAGATTGTTTCAGATTCCCCTACCGGCTTGCGTCAAAGTTATCTGAAGACAAGGATTCAAAGCTCTGGATGACTTCAGATGAAGCTGCAAGATCAACAGGAGACGTGTCCAATCGTGTGACAAAGCTTGAGGAAGAATTAAGCACACTGTCTTCAACACGTAATTTAGCTGCCAAAACGCCTGCAGGGGATCCTTCTGCAGACAGGATCAAATGCCTGGAAGCAGAACTAGCAGAAACGAATAAGGTTTGTCTCTTGGATATGTTGGTCATACTTCTAATTATGAGATTATGTCTTGCTTTATCATGTCTATTTATGTAAGGGATTTCCCATTCTTTGACCTTTGTCCTTTCTAGCAGTGTATATGCCCATGAAGTAGTTTTTCCTTCAAAGTAGTTCTGAGAGCGCCTTGTATGATTGGTGGACCAGAATCTGCAGGACGTCTTAGGAGAGCAGAAGAAACTGTTTGAAGAAGTGGAACAGATGAAAGAGAGGATGGTGAGATAATCTAACGCATGGGTTTTGTCTGTGTTTCGTAGATTGACTGTTTTCAAATGCAAAAGGATTGTTGCAAGTTCTTTCCTAAACTATTTAATTTAGATAATGGTGACTTGCTAGAATACTTTCAATCCTGGAGTAGGTGATATGTACTTCCTGTAACCATCTTTTGGGACGCCTCACAGAAAACGAAGGCTCATCATAAGCGGCATTTTTTCGGAAAGCATTGATTTCTATTGCCAATATCTGGCGTGAAAGACTCAGCCTGGTCCGCACGCCAAAATGTAGCTTGCTCTACAATGAACAGGCAATGCTGTCGACATCTGTCTATTCAAACATTCGAAATCATCATAAAGCGAACTGAAATCACGTGCCTCCTTGATTTGAAGCTCCGGCAGTTGCTGGTAGTGATGATGATCTTCCTGTAGTACACAAAATGACGACATGGCTGCTGAGCAGGTAACAAATAGTCTCGTCAGGCTAGTGTCTCTTGGCAGTGTTGTGGGATTAAATTACTGCGTAACTAAGCTATCGCATTCAGTTCCCACAATATAGGCTACTTCATCTTCAGGTTTGCATAGACTCAGTTGAAGTGGCATCACTTCCAGATTTAGAGGTAGCATTTCTTCTAGGAGGTTGAAAATCTGTCTTGATCAGAGTTGTAGAAATATTCTTGTACCTGCAGTTGATGAATTACTTGTTAGGTATATTGCTTATGATATCAAGCTGGAGTTTATGTACTTATGGATGGGAAGTTACCTATGCGCTCAACTCGATCTCTGATTATCATGAAGGAGCAGTATATAGGCTTTACTTACTGATAGAGTTTCTGTAAATGTATCCAGGTGAGTATGAAAACGTATTCATGATGCTGTCAGACAAATTTGCAGTTCATGTTGAATGTACGAAGCAAGTAGAGTTGGCGTTTTCGTTTGGGCATCTTCTTCTGCCCCCATCTTCACATAATATGTACTCCGTACTATGTTACTGCTTTGATGCTATGTCTCTGATACTATGGCTTTCTGCGTAATATTTGTTGGAATGGATTTGAAATGAAATAATCTCCTCGTATTAATGTCTTTGAAATTTCTCTGTTATTGAAATCTATGGGAACTTTTCAAGGTTGCTTTTGAAGGACAAGTCAACGCTATCAAATTTCACTTGCTTCTATTTCAAAGTGTATTTTTGTACTGTCAAATCCAACTGTTGTGTACTAAAGAACCTTGCTAGCTACTCCCACAAAAAAAATCAAACTACAAATTTATTTTGATTGCGATTGTAAAAAATTTGATGATATGATTGTCAATATGAAATAACTGGTTAAACTGGTTATGCATTTAACCCCCAAATTTCCGTGACAATTTTGCACCTAAATCACTGAAAATTGTTGTTTTCAATGCATTTAACAACAATTGGAATAAATAAATTACAAATTTAGCTGTAGGATGTCTGCTATGGTTGTCCAAGAGTGTGATAAAAAAATTGGTCAAAATGACCAAAGGGATTGGAAGATAGCCCATGAAGTGTTTTTGGATCCTATCTGATAAGTTAGCTGATTTGGACTACCTTGTATGGCAAATTTATGCACTATGAATCGGAATTTTACATTTTTTACTCAACAAAGATTATCTCTGGTCCTCGATAAAGATTATCATTACAATATATATGCATTGGGACCAAGATTTTATAATTCTGTAGACAACAAAGATTATCTTTGTCACATGTGCACCAAATTTAGAAGTAGTAGGGTAGTGTTGCTAGCATGTGAGCTTAGGAGCCCAGGCATCTATATTATAGGTACCTATATTATCGATACCTTTTCTATGTTATAGGGCACCTTTTATGGTTGTAGGATATTTTCTTACATCTAGGCTCATAATAGTTATAAATTTTTTGTTCTTTTTTATTGCAAGCTATGTCTAATTTAGACTTTTTATTCTTAACACAGACAATTTGGACAATAAGAATGTCTTTTATATTTGAGTTGCTTATGCTAAGATCAAAAATATATTTTACTTCATAAATTTCCACCAACTTAGATATATACTAGGCACAAATTATTGGGCTAAAAAGCTAGAAACATGACATGCATTTTTCAAAAATCATTAAAAACAAATCATTATTTATGAGTTCAAAATGGCTAGCCCCAAAAATAAAAATTAAAGCCTAAATCATGGCCTTTTAGTTCTACAAGGGTTAATTGTGGTTTATCAATTTCTAATCAAACCATGATGTTCCACACCTTTCATTTTATGTACGAAGAAATCCATAATTAAGATTTTTCAAGCATGTTTGAAATTGATGTTTGTATATTTTTCTATAAGTAATGATCATTTCAAATTTTCATTAAAAAATCTTTAAAAATTAGTACATGTAGACAATATATATGTGGTTTTATCTTTATAAAGTAAGTACAAACTTTTCATTCATAAGAAATGGAAGTTTATAGAGTGAATTTCGTCATGGCCCATCTTTTTTGAGTTATAAGAAGTGCCTTTGCTTGTAACGCCCTCCTTCCTAGCAATGACTATTTTGGGGGCCGATATATCAACAAAATCCAACCGAGCTTTTACGTCAATGATATAAGAGCCGGTTTATACTTGGGGCCAGATTGAAGGCCATCTAGAACTCTCTAAGTTTGAACCGCTCAATTTAAATCGCTCAGTTTCTCCAAATCTGGCCCAAGGGCTTTATACTAGGGCCGGATTGATACCATCACTCATCTTATGTGTCGTCTTAGGTGGCATAGTTTTGGCACCAAACCATCTGGCCCCAAGGGAGCAGTCGGGACGAGGTTTTGGGTGACCCGATTTCCCATCTAGGGTTAGTGCCGCATTGGTCTTCTCTATTGGATCATACAAATCTTCACCGTCTACCAATACAAGGTCTTTTGCTTTTTTTTTACATGCTTATTAATTGTGAGCTCAAGAAACTTCCTCCCATCTACATTGCACTATATATTTTGGGCCCAAGAATTGTTTACTGATTTATTCCAGTTACTGATTTGTTGCAGTTATTGATTTGTTCCATTTACAGATATATATTTTGGGCCCAAGAATTGTTTATTAGTTTTTTGCTTTTACTAATTTGTTTAACTAATTTATTAATTTGTTTAATATACTGATTTGTTTAATTGTTCCATTTACTGATTTGTTTAATTTACTGATTCAATGATTTGTTTAATTTATTGATTCAGTGATTTGTTCCATTAACATAAGATGTTTATTTGGTTAAAAACAATTTTGGGTACAATTTTTTTGATACATTTATTGTCAAACACAAATTTATAAATGGAAGTCATTGTTGAAGTCAATATGCCACAAACTATGACATATGTGAGATGATGTGTGCTTTTACCAATTCTGATGATAGAATCTTGAAAAAAATATGATAAAGAAAGATTATGGTACTAGAAATAACATTTACAGTAAAATATTATTTACATTTACAATGGAATTCATTCAAATTTTCATCATAAAAACTCCATATTTAAAAAATAAATAAAACTAAAAATATAGATTTAAAAAATAAAATAAAAAGAGATGTTTTTTCAAATTGTGTGTTAAGTTGTGTGATTATTTTGAAACCCCTACAGTGACAAGATCAAAATTATTTATTTATTTAAATTCTTTAAATTCTCATAAAAATGAATGACAACTATTTTGATGCTACAACTCTAATTCAATGTCAAGAGAAAGGAAAAGGTTTAAAAGAAATCAAAGAACTCCCTCCTATTTTTTCCAAACAGAAAAAACAAGAAGAAAAAGGAAAAGGTTCAAATTTTTTTTAAAGAGCTCTCTCTTCTATTTTTGAAATTAAAAAAATAGGTCCAAAAAAGGAAAAAATAGGAAGGAAAAGGAAAAGATGTGATATTTTTTTTAATGGAGCATTAGAAAAATCCTTGCTTTGAGATCTAGCTCTAGAATCTGACCTCACCACTTTACATTTTAGGGCCAAAGTGAAGAATTGGAAATTTGGCCCCAAAATTTGGGTACAACACTTTTACATTATCTAGGGCCAGAGTGGTGAATTGGGGCCGGATTGAGGGCTGGATTGATGGCAAATTGGGCCAACAATCCATCCGGCCCCAAAGCGTGTATAGACTGGCCTTGAATATAGATATTTCAAGCTTTTCATGTCAATTCCATCTAAACCACGGCCGAGGTTTTGCAAAGTCTTTCTTATTATAATAAATTGTATAATACAAAAGGATATTTATAGTTTAATCTGTAAAGTCCCAAGGCCTTTTTTCATCAAAAATACACTCAAAGATGTCATTTCTATTGCAAAGAGCAAAAGAGTTTCAAAACTATTTTTTTTCCTCATATCTAACTATAGAATCTTGCACTAGACTATTATAAAAATGTGTAGAAGAGATTTCAAAAACTTTAACCACAAAGATTGAAAGATATTACAATAGACAATAGAATTTAAAGTGAAGAAAACAAGGTTTTTTGTACTTGGCTCTACTAGATTTTTGCCTTTGAATCTTCTTGACTTAAATTTTTTGAAGTACTCAATTTGAAATTCTAATATTTTATGTTGAAGAATTGAGTTCAGAGTCTAGGATAAAAAATCCAAAAAAACACATTTAATTTTTCACTCATTTAAAAATTTGTTAAATAGAGGTAGGTTCGAGATTGAACATAAAAATAAATTGTTAATAGCTCTAAGATGGAATTAAAAACACAATAATTCCAACGATGAAATTGTTCTAGGAAGTAAACTCTTGAAAAGATCATTATTGGTTTTTTAGAAAACTACGTGAGTTAAAATATAGGGGCCATTTAATTTGAAGTGGAAAAATATTATATAATAAATAGGACTACTATAGGGTCTACAAAATGCTACATACTCTAATGTATATAAATTAGAATGTGTACAAACATTATATAGTAGGAATTTTTATTAATAATTTAGCCTCAACAAATAGGGGCCATGCAAAATTTTCGTAGTACAATGAGTATAAATGTGGACCAAGATTTTCAACATCACATCACATCACATCTAGATGTCTATCAGAGTGACAAAACATCAAGATTCAACTCCAATGTTTGTCAAGATCTATGAAAAATAGAAAAAATAGAAAATATGGACAAATTGTCTGTCTAAGTCAATAGACAGGTCATCTAGGTTGTCAAATAAATAAATAAATTTTTGGACAGCCTAGATTGTCCATTGACAACTTCTGTGTCCAGATCAATGGACAAACCATTTAAGCCATCAAAAATTTTAAAGTACAATGAGTATAGATGTGAATCAAGACTTTTAGCATCATGTCATATTTGGACATCTATTAAACCAAAAAAACATCAAGATTCAACCCCAATGTTCATTACAATCCTAAAATATACATTTTAAACAACCTAGATGGCTCTTCAATGGACATGCTGTCCAAATCCACACACAAACCCCTACTAAAAGTGGAAATTGTCAAATCCAAGACACACAGGTGTAATTAAGTATTGCATGAGCTTGCTAGGTCTTTTAGCTTTCATCACGTCTTTGAAATCTTTGAGCGGTTGAAGCTTTTCCAAAACTGCAATGATGGTGACAAAGACAGCCATCACTGTCAACATAATTGGGAACCATATTTTTTAGCGTCACAACTTGTGATTGCTTGCAGATGTCAAGTACTATGACTTGTGATCGTTTGCCAATATCAATTACATTAATGTAGTGAGCACCAATCCTTGGAATCCACTAAAAAACCCACTAGGTTGAAGATATGGTTGCTCATCTTTTTCTGTTCCACTAGGGTACTAAACAACCTCTCTTTCATTCCCACTCTTCTAAGGCCACACTATATGTAGGTGTTGTTGAACCCACACCAGGTTCTTTATCTACTAGTAAGTTTGCTTTTTAAGTCGTCCAACAGGGGATTGATGGGAAGATTCTTGCCTCTCTCGATATCCTCCACTTGGTTAAGTGCATTGTTGAAAGTGGGATTATCCGTAAAAACTTGAGGACCTAGAGAGATCACTATTAGGCTTTTAGAAAACTACGTGAGTTTAAAGATAGTGTCCATTTAATTTGAAGCAGAAAAATATTATATAATATGTAAGACTACTATAAGGCTCATGAAATGCTATATTTTTTAATATGTAAAAATTAGATTTTGTAAAAGCATTATGTAGTAAGAATTTTTATTAATAAGTTAGCCTTGACAAAGAAAGGCCATATTACGATGAGTATAGATATTGACCAAGATTTTGAGCGTCACATCACTTCTAGACATCTATTAGGCCCAAAAAATGTCAAGATTCTCTCCCCCTCTCTATATAAATGACAACTTGGATGAACTGTCAACAAACAAGCCGTTCAAGCCATCAAAAAAAAATTGTTTTTTTTGGCTAACATGAATTCTAATGCATTAGGACACGTCCCATCCAACATCGATGGACATCCCAACGAAAAAATCAACATCACAGTAGGATAGAAAACCTTCAATGGAAGGTGGTTGACTGAACTTGTGCTACGGTACTAGTAGTGTACATATCAAAAAATTAACTGTAAATGTAACATTGACCACAAATACCAAAAATTGTTACATTGTAAAAATAGGATGATTTACCTTAGTAGGTTAAACGAACTGAAAATTGTACAATACAAGGATAGAGTTTATAATTCATTTAATTTCAGTCAATGAAGCTATATGTGTTAAACACACTCATATTGAATGAGATGCTTACAAGATAGTTTCAATGGATATTATGAAGTATTCAATTGTAAACTTGTTATTAATCCCTAAAAGTTGGAGGATTTTTTGGAAGAAAAAAGTCTAAATTTTTTTTTATGCATTATCCACAATTATTATTTATTTATTTTTTAATTCCAAACATTAAAAAGTGTATTAAACAAGGCAATGTATAAAAAAAATTCAGCCCATTTGACCATGTGGATTGAAAGATTACAACATTTGAAGTGAGAAAAAAAAACTTTTCTCATTCCTGAAAAACAAGGTCAACTAACTTCAATTCCTCTTAACCCCTAAAAGACCAAGCTGTGTTTTTTGGCAACATAGCGATTTCGGGCTCCTCACCACGGATGGAGAATTTATTATTTTTCTTTGAAATTTTCACAAAACATGTGCTCAAGGAGTAGATTTTCAGTCCAACAATTTTCATAACTTTTGACTACACGGTTAAAAAGTTATTGCATAAAATGTAGTTTTCTTTGAACTCTGGGCAGCCCGGGCAATATCAAAAATTTCTTTGAAAATCACTTTTTTTTAGAATTGAAATTTGAAATTGGTTCTTTAGATTTATATGTACATGGGGAGCTTTGAATCATTCCATTTTGATTTGTAAGATGGAAGTTATGAGGTTTTTAAGTTTGGGGATAGGTATGTAAACTTTGAAAACCATACTTATCCGCAAACTTAAAAACCTCATAACTTCCATCTTACAAATCAAAATGGAATGATTCAAAGCTCCCCATGTACATATAAATCTAAAGAACCAATTTCAAATTTCATTTCTAAAAAAAATTGATTTTTAAAGAATTTTTTGGTACTACCCGGGCTGCCCAGAGTTCAAAGAAAATTACATTTTATGCAATAACTTTTTAACCGTGTAGTCAAAAGTTATGAAAATTGTTGGACTAAAAAGCTCCTCCTCAAGCACATGTTTTGTGAAATTCAACGAAAAATAATAAAGTCTCCATCCGTGGTGAGCTGCTTGAAATTGCTATGTTGCCAAAAAATATAGCTTGGTCCTTTAGGGGTTAAAATAGAATTTTTGCTCTACATAAAATATGAAAATTTTGACCATCCATAAATATATGATATTCGGTTCAACTATGAAAAAATTTAGAAGCAAATATGGATTCTAGCTTACTCTAAATCATCATGCAATGCAAGGAGGTTAAGTACACTGGCAATATTCTAATCATTTTTTGATGATTTATTGTGCAATGAGGAAATTATTTATTTGAAATCCAAATGATTAAAAATTAGTGACAAACATTTGGAATATGTGAGAAAAAATTCAAGAACTTTGACTTTACAGATTGCAAGAATGCCCAAATTGCCCTAGCTACCAAAAAACTTCAACACATCATAACTTTTGATTTGGGCATCTAATCAGAAAAATTATACATATATATATGTATATGTATATACTTTTCTTTTTTTCTTTTTTCTTTTTTTCCCACTAAGGGGTTATATGTTGACACAATGTATCAAAGTTTGTGAACATTCAACCAAAATTGACTTCATAGGAACCTACCTAGATTTTTAAAGGTGGAAGCAAAAAAATTTGGACATTTAAATTTTATATATAAGATAGTCTACTTAAAAAATCGCATGAATGAATTTACAAAAACCATAGGATATTGAAAATATGTCCCTTGTAGCATTTTATGTAGAAATATGGTCATCTTAAATACAATAATTAAGGTATATAGCCCCACATTAAATACCCTCTTAACTCAAGTATATACCATAAATTACAAAGAGTGATCTCCTTGAGAGTAAACTTAACCTTGTCCAACATTTTTTTTAAATTTAAAAATTGCATTCTAAATGAATTTTGTAAGTTAATTTTTCAAGAAGATACTTAGATTTCTTGAAAAATAAGATTGTCTATAAATTTCTCATCACTAGTCCAAATAGAATGAATCAAAGATTCACATGTAGACAAAAGTATAATCTTTGAGAAAAAATTAATTAATTTTAAAAAATTCAACTTTTTGTGATTTTTTTGGTGTTGCCCCTCACACTGCTTTTTAGACTTAGGGTGGCATAACTTTTGCTCCCAAGCACCTGTTGAAATTTTAAAAATATTTTTTAAAGTAAAGATGATTTCCTATCTTCAAAAAAGTTTTAAGAAATTACATTAGAAGAAAACTGAACCTCCAAAGAGGCCCCTTTATAATGCAGAAAATTGGATTATAAGAGCCTTCTCAACTCACTAATTGGGCCAAGAATTGCATGATGAATTCAAAAATTTGTCATCATTACCCAATTCATCTCCACAATCTCATAAATTTGTGTGGAAGAGTCTTCTCATCTTACTAATAAGCCCCAAAATTGCATGATGAACTCAAAAATTTGTCGTCATTATCCAAATCATCTCCACAATCTTATAAATCCCATGATGGATCCATCAGGAGGATGGAGCACATGCCTCCCACAAATTTCTATATGTCAAGTGGTCACAAGCAATCCTATGTGGTGGTTCTAATAAAAATGTAGCCACCTTCATACTCATCCAATCTGCACCTTAAGATAGGTGATTTATATGGTTTGTTTGGCTTATTTGATATACCAACATCTAGGAAATTGTAAGGCGTCTAACAACATTTTTGGTATTACTTGAAAGCTCTTGGCAAGGAGGGATGCACAGACTTTGTTTTGTGGCTTTTGGAACTAAGATGTGAAAGTTATAGAATTTTAAAGTTTCTATGAATTCAAAAATTGATTTAAGTTATCTCTTTCTTTTGAAAAAATCATAACTTTTACGTCACATGTTCAAATGCCACAAAACAAAGCCCTTGCACTCCTTTGTGCATAGATCTTTTTATTTGTGCCAGTTTGTAGCATTTAGATCTATATGTAAGAGTTATGATTTTTTTAAATTAAATAATTGAATTAAATTATTTTTTATTTTGGAAAAACATAACTTTCACATAGCAATGATGGCATGTCCAAACACCACAAAACAAAGCCCTTGCACTCCTTTGCACTTAAAACTTTCTATTTGTACCAAGAACGCATTTTCTCACACTATAGTGTGCAAGTTCTTGAATTTCAAAAATTTTATGCATTCAAAAATTCAAAAATTATTTTTGCTTTTATTTTTGCTTTGGCAACAATATAGGGCACACTAATCTATACTTTAACTTCACATAAAATAAAGTCTTTGCACGCCTTCATGCATATAGTTTTCTATTTATGTCAAATTTGTGGTGTTTGGACCTATGGTATGAAAGTTATGGTTTTTATAAATTAAATAATATTTTATTTTGAATAAATCATAGCTTTCACATCACATGTCCAAACACCGCAAAATAAAGTTGTTGCACTCTTTTGTGCATAATACTTTCTATTGATATCAAGAAAACAACCTCTTACAATATGTTGAGAAAGTTATTGAATTAAAAGAAAGTTAATGAATTAAAAAATTTGAAAATTATTTTTACTTTCATTTTGGTTGTGACAACAATATAAAGCATACTAGTCTATATCCATCTATTAAGTTAGGTTGTTTGTTTGTTACATTGAGATCTCCTAGACCATATGTTCTTTGGTTGTGTTCTTCTTACCATTGGAAAGGTCTCTCTGAGGAGGGATGCATGGGCTTTGTTTTGTGGCATTCTAACTCTTGAAAGAAGATATATTGAATTTCAAAAAAATTATGAATTAAAAAAATTAGAAAACTGCTTTTACTTTTATTTTGACTATGGCAATGACACATGGCACACTAGCCTATACCTTAGGTTGTTTGTTTTGTTTGTTTGATATGCTAAGATCTAATAAATAACAAGACATTCCACAACATTATTGGTTCTGCTTGAAAGCTCTTCACAAGGAAGGGTGCACAAACTTTGTTTCGTGGTGTTTGGACCTATGGTGTAAAAGTTCTTGAATTTCAAAGATTTTATGAATTCAAAAACTGAATTAAATTATTCTTTATTTGAAAAAATCATAACATTCACATTGTAGGTTTAGACATGACAAAACAAACCCCTTGCATTCCTTTGTGCAAAAAGCTTTCTATTTGTGCTAGTTGTGGCGTTTGGACCTATGGTGTGAAAGTTATAGATTTTTTAATTAAAAAACTGAATTTCATTATCTTTTATTTTAGAAAAAACATAACTTTCACATGGCATGTCCAAATGCCACAAAACAAAGTCTTTGCACTCCTTTGTGCATAAAGCTTCATATTCAAATGAAAAGTGCAACCTCTTGCACCGCAACAAAACCCTTGCATTCCTTCATGCGTGCAATTTATGAATTTTGGAGTTATTTTCAAATTAATATCTTAAAATTTTATTTTATTTTAATTTTGGTTGTGGCAACAACAAAAATTCAAAATTGAATTAAATTATCTCTTATTTTGAAAAAAACATAACTTCCACACGGCATGTCCAAACGCTTCAAAACAAAATTCTTGCACTCCTTTGTGCATAGAGCTTTCTATTTGTACCAAAAATGCAAACGCTCACACTACAATGTGAAGTTTATTGAATTTTAAAGTTTTAATGAATTATAAATTTATAAATTTATTTCTAATTTTATTTTGACTATGGAAACAGCACATGGCACACTAGTTAGTATTAAAATTAGTAAGAAAACTCAAGGCCTCTTTGTGGGTTTAATTTCTTTGTAATGTATCAAAAATTTGTGGGTTCAATTTCTATGTAATGTATCAAAAATTTGTGGGTTCAATTTCTTTGTAATGTATCAAAAATTTGTGGGTTCAATTTCTTTGTAATGTATCAAAAATTGAGGCCATATAAGCATATCCAAAATCCCATATGGGCTTTGGGACTTTAGGGGTTAAAAGGCATCGTTACATTTTGCGCTAAACCTTTAGAAGTTGCGGTGATTTGAAGCCCAAAGCAAAGCTAAAATCTTCTCTATATTTATTTCTAGCAAATCAAACAATATGATCATTTAATTAACTTATTTGTTTACATCCTCCTAAATTTTAGAATGAACATTTCTATGATGAAAATATAATTTTTAGCGAAATATATCCTTTTCTTTCTTTTTTGAAAAATAAGAAATCAAGTTTAAAAAATTATTTAATATCTTTTTTCTACCTTTATTATCTACAAAATAGAATTCCTTGTAACTTTCATCTATTTATTTGGAATTGAATGGTTCAAATTTTTTTGTGTACGTATCAAACCAAACAATCCAACAAAATCAATTAATCTCTATTTATAATATATTTATAGCTATCCACTATGGCACTGTAATTGAAAAAAAACTTATGACTTGCAACATTTATTGGAATGACTTGAAACAAAGCTTCATATATAAATTAGGCTAATTGGTGTCCAACCTCATAAAAAACTCATGCCAAACATCCAAATTATGAAGTCAATAGAACCTTCCCAAGTTCTCAAAAAAGTTCCCTTGAATTGGGCTTCTCATTCCTTTGGGGATTAACCATCACATGAGTGACTTCTATCACCTCTATCACTTTGGAGCCATCTACTCCCCCAAACCAAACACAATATGTCAATAGCAACTATTGGAAATTATAAAGTTCTTTGAGGCAATCAATGAAAGTTGAAGCATTTTATACTTATGATTCTTCTAAAGGGAGTCTAGTGACACGTACCAACATCCTATGTTGTCAACTTTGAGAATTCACAAAATATTACCCGAGACTCATAAAATTACATTACGACTTCAATTGTTAATAACCTCATTGTAAATATCTGTTTGAATGGAAGGGATTGTAAGCTATTGATTATGGCACAATTCCCAATGCAATTGTGGTGCATTATGATTGGCCACAAGATTCTCAATACCCTTGATGGATTTTGCAATCAACCCTTGGTTGGAAATAGGAAGGTCTATAAGACAAGTATGGATGGAATAGAATCTATAGCTAAAATATTAATAATAATTATGTTTTGAGAAATAAAAATCTGAAAAATTATGAACTCTATTTCTACACATGGGAAAATTCCGTCTGTTGAAACCTGCCTGCCTTGCAGTCGCTTAAGTGGTCAGAAATTGGGTTGCCTCCCTTAGAGCAAAAAAGTAGCACTTTGAGTGCTCCTAGTTTAAAACCCCATCAAATTGACGCTCCTCCGGCCTCCCTGGTACCCAGTCACCATAGCGCCCTTCTATTCCTCCGCGCGAGGAGCATCCGCATCAGGCATTTAGGAGCGAAAGAACTGTAACGAACAGTGAGACCAAAAAAAAAATTGAAAATTTGGAGCTAAGTGTAAAATTAGTCAACATATGAGAACCCCTGAATCCCGAGCCCTAATCGATCGGCTTTTCCCTGGCGCCTTCCTCCTGCGCGCCGCCGCTGAAGCCCTTCCTCCAACGGAAGGGATGAGATTAATTGGGTGCCCACCGCATCGTCGCCTTCATTTCAATCGTGCTCACACGAGGGTACCCTCAATTGCTGCCCTCGCTCGTTCTCTCTCTTCCTTTTCTTCTCTGCAGTGTGATAGTTGGAGGCGTGGCAGGAGCAGGCGCGGCAACAGGATTCCGCTGGCTGAAGAGTTTTTAGGGCTTCGAGGCTCCTTGTGTTTTTGTTGTCCTCGCAGATGGTTTTGTGTCGCCCTGTTTGGAGCAGTTGCGGTTCTCTAGGGTTGTTACGGCTGTAAGATTTGGGGTTGGGGTTGCGCGCATGCTGTTGGTCGTCGGTATGGGTAGATAATAGTATCAGGAGTTTTCTCTGGACGGAGAAAACTGGGAAACGCATCCGCCTGGCGCTTGCGTTGCAGAAATTGTGTCGCAACTTCGAATGAAGGTTTGAACAGAGTAGGGGCTTGGTTTTACAGAAATTTGTGTACGAGGAAAGAGAGTCGTACCTGAGTGCTCGTGGAACAATTGTGTCGGTACGCCGCATCTGCGCTTCTGTGCTTGGAAGCGGATTTGTGGAGGGGTTTGTTGTAAGGGAGCAGGGACGTGTTTTGTCGTCCGCTTAGGGTTCGAAGGACAGCGAATCTTCTCTCCCAGCGCTGTTCCCGGGGAAGGAAGTAGTGGGATGTGATGGGAGGCAAGGCCCACCATCCTTCTAGCTCCGAATCCGACTACTGGAACGACGAGTCATGGACCGTGGACTGTCCTTGTGGTGTGAGTTTCGACGATGGGGAGGAGATGGTAGAGTGCGACGAGTGTGGCGTTTGGGTGCACACCGCCTGTTGCCGGGTTCCTAAGGGACTCCCCACCTTCGTCTGCGACAAGTGCAAGAGCAAGAAGAAGAAAGAAGCCGAAGAAGCGCCTGACCAACTACCGCCGCGGCACGCCTCCCCTACCGACCTCCCCTCCGACACGGTGACTATCGTCACGCTTCACCCGCCCGACCTTCTGCGTAAACCCGCCAACGAAGTGCCTATGCACGAGCGAGTGCATGTGCAAGGGCCGCCAGGCGGCGACCCGCAACTCTTCCACGACGTATCCCGAGTCTTCTCGCAGCAGTTGTGGAAATTCACGGGCTATATTCCCAAGTCGTTTCACACCAAGTGCAAGGATATCCCGTCGTGGCCGTCGCCAGACGACGCTCCTGAGCGCTTGCTTTCTCTCTTGTCCTCTAGGAAAGAGGTAAACCTTCCTTGCTGTTCGGCCTTTTGTGAAGTTATTCTCTGCATACTTTGTATGTGAACCGCTAGCTCTTCTTTCCGTGCTTGTAAATATATAGTAGCTACGCTATGCTTTTTCTGGGGGAGGAATCGTTTTCTAAGTTCAAGCCTCTGTTTTTACTCGGACAGGTTTCAGTTGAGACGAAGGATGATGCGAAGGCGTTTGAAAGGAACAAGGAGAATATCGGGAATAATATCAAGAAAGGGACGATGATTACCCTCCATCTTGAGAAGCACGGGAGGCGTGATTCAAAGAAAGGGGAAGGGAGGCATATTAAACTCGGGCACAAATCTTCGAGATCACACCGAGATGGAAACAAAGTGCACTTGCATTTGAAACGAGGCTCCGAAGACCACAAGGACCGGAAGGACTCGTTCAAGAGGATACGTACCGGAAGTTCTGTGAAGGCAGAGGACGAGCTTTCGAAAGAGGACGAATTATCACGCTCAGAGGCTGAACCTGCACTAGGGGAGAAGTTACCCGTCTTCTCCGTGAAGAATCCTAAGGCAATGAAGAAAATGGCCGTCCAAGAGTTTATGGATGGACATGGTGCCCTGGGAAATCGGTGTTCTTTCAGTGAGCAGATTCAACCCACTTTAGCTTAGTTTGCCTCGGTGATTCTCCATCACCGGGTCTGCTGTATTTCTAGTACGGCGGACTTGCATGTAGAGTAATAGTATTGATTATTTGTAGAGATGTGGGGAAATGCCCACTTTGGTCATAGAAATATGAATTGTAACTTTCTTTCCATATGAAAAACAGAAAGTAACAACCATCCTTTCCTACGAGTAGTCAGATTTTGGTCTTTGAATGTGTACACGTGAGGAAGCTATTGACAATCTTGACTTGTTGAGACTGAAAATCATGTACATCAGCAATAAAAATGCAGGAAAACTGAAGCCAATCTCTTGCTACTTTTAAGCAGAAAAGGAAGGAGCGTTACCTCTCTTGGATCCATCAAAGCATCAGTAAGAATCATTTCTTAAATTTCATCGCTTCATGAATCTCCTTCATCCTGCCAGTGCACGAAATCAGAGGGTTCATGTCGCATCCTAAACTTTGGATTCATACACTCTTCATTTGGATTCCAAACTTCTGCACATTCTTAACTTTTGCCTCTGCAATGATAGCTCAACTTCTTGGCAGATAGTTGCAACAATAATGGCGAAGTGGTTGTGAATTCCCAGAAGCATCGTGAAGTCTAACCAAGATGGAGAAGTTTAGAACCCAATGAAGAGTTTCTGATTCGAAAGATTAATGTTGCAACATAAACCATCCGGAAGTTGTGCAATAAAATGCAATCTCTGCAGCTTACGCAGGATCTTGCAAGAATTTTCTAATCTTCTGAATCTGCAAGTGAAAACGTCAATGAATAATGAGAAGGTACTGCATTTGATATATGATAAAATGAGTCACGGATTGCATACTATAATGACTCACGATATTGAGTGAAACATTCACAGAGGTATCACATTTGAGTCTCGGAATTCTGTTTCCTGCAAGGATGTACTGACAATTCAGCTGGTGAGAAAAGACTCTTAGAGCTACAGACTTTACTACAAGATCCCATTTGCGTCAGGGATTGCATGCTAAAATTATCAAACACATACTCATTCTTCATGCTTTGAAGAAAATTGGTGGCAAACAACGGGAGTTAGTGCATAGCAAGTGCAACCATTTTCGGATCAACTTAACGACTGCTGGTAACAACAATATTGATGCCAAGCAAATTGAAAGAAATATTATCAGCTCACCACTTCAAAGTGATCAATCGTATGGCAAGCCATAGTTGAGCCCGACATTCAAAACGGAAAACAACTACTGCCTCAACTCTGCATTGCGTTGTTCAGCAACAATCAGCCTTTATATAACAAGGGAAGGAGTGCGTCCCAAACTTTTGAAAAGTCACGCTCCATCCGGAGAGCAACTCTTGGTAAGTTTCACACCTCTTGGTGTAGAAGAACATGCACACTTTTAACGAATAGAACGCTTTGCGAAAACACTGCCACGGCAATGAACACCACGTTCATCAAGAGCGTTACACTACGTGCAGGAGTTATACAGCTTCATTTTTGGCAGGAAAAAAAGGAAAATAACAACCGAACATGTCAGATGAGGCAGACTCAGGCGGAAGCTCCCCTGAGCCGGAGACTCCAAAAGAGCAGGTCTCTGAGATCCAAGTCGCCCTCGGAGAGCATTCCAAATTCATTGCAGACAATTTTGACAAACTATACGATGAAATTGAGCTGCTGAAGGTAAAAATCTGCTCATACTTGTGTCACTGGAGTCAATCTTGCATTTTGTGCAACCTATGGAGGATGCATCTCTCAACGAGCTCTACATCGAACTCCACATCGGGTTGCAAATTCAGTCCCTATACTCCACTTGACCACCTGCACTATGTAAGATGAAGACAAAATTCGTCTCCACAAAGATTTGAACTATGATCGAAAATCAACTGAAATCACAATGATAACTTCACGATGTTCAAAATGAGTCGTTCAAGGTAAAAACCTGCTCATACCGGTGTCGATGGTGTCAGTCTTGCATTCTTGCATTCCATTGATGATCGATGCAACTCTTAGTGAACTGCACATCGAACTCCATCGGATCACGCATCGAATTGCGAATTCGGTTCCCAACAATCCGCTCGAACACATGCATTGAGTACGACACGGCCAATTCATTCTCCAAAGGTCTCAATAGATTACAAACGAAAATCAACTGACATAACAATGCTAACTCTCACAATGAATTAAGGTAAAAAACAACAGGAGTCTATCTGTTCTGAGAAAAACATGAAAACTCTCAAATCTAAACTCGCAGCTTAGCCTAGGGTTGCAAAGCGGAAAATCCACCTGGACTTCGTAGATTTTTCTCGAAGAGTCACTCCGTAAAGGAAACACTCTCCAACAAACACCAAATTCATGTACAAATACATCAGCGTCAGCGCCATGATTAACACGGACAAGAAAAACTCAGAAACTTTCGCAACATGTAGGATCGCTTGAGACTCACTCCCTTCGTGTGTCTGGAAAGCCGGCAGGATGCGTCGCGTCTCACAGAGAGATAGCTTGTTTCATTGCTTGGTTCACTGCTTGCAGGATGCTTTGGAAGCCACAGAAATTAAGCTGCGAGAGGAGATGGACGCCAAGATGAAGGCGGTGCAGGACATGCTCCTGTTGCGGATTGAGGCGTTGGAAGCACGCACGGCGGAGCAGAGCCAGAGAATCGCGGAGCAGCAGAGCTTGAGTAAGCAAATGGGCAAGCAGCTGGATGAGCTCCAGGGCCATGTTGGAGTTCTCTATTTCCGCTTCCATTAATTTTGACCTAGTTTCTGTCCAACCCCGTTCATACATGCCACTTGCTTGTCTGGCAAGGCTGCAAAACCTGGTGGTGAGTTATTATAGGAGGCTTATTAATGACGCCAGGGTCTAGGAAGGGGGCTTTTTAATAATGCAGCAATAATATCAGCTGATTTGCAATTTGGGGGAGTTTGAAACTTTGAATTATTCACATATTTTTCAGTAAATTTTCCTTGAAATGGAAGTGGAATTGGCAACTACCACAAGTTGTTTCATATTTTTTGGACCTTCTTGGAATTAGATATGGAGTATGAATTTTGAAGCTGAAATTACAATAGACTCTCAAAGCGTTTCCCTCATGATATGTTCATTGTTTGGAACACCTACCTCACATTTACACTAAAGGGATATATCTTAATTGTGAAACTGAGCAACAAAACAACCTTTTTAAGGTATCCTATTATGGCCATAATTCTTGTGTTGATTTCTTTTTGAAGATTCTAGAAATGTCAATTGAAGAAATAATATTCAAAGTAATTGAAAGTAGATCAAACTTGAACTACATTTTTTCTCTTAGAAGTATGGATTTCTTCTGAATCATTGAAGTGATATTTGGTATTTTATGTAATATCTCCCTTCAAACTCAATCTTCCATCGTGGTGGGATTATATGAAGTTTGACCCTTTTGAGGTTAATGTATACCCTTGGTGTGAATATCTCTTCGAAGAATTTTTATAAAGGAAATGCAATGATGAGAAAAATTCAGGTACTTGGATTTGAAACAAGTGGTTGCAATACTTGAAGTCTATAGCAAGAAAATTTGAGGATTTTAAAGAAAAAATTGAGTTAGTTTTGGACATCTTTTGTCAAGCACATGAAAGATGGTATGGCAAAATCAAGTGTTCTTCTACAAGGCACTATTCCTTAGAAGTGCATCATAACTTTAGAGTTTGATCATTGTAAATACATCTTTTTTATTGTTCAAAAAGTTTCCTTTCTAAATTACCTCTTTTTGTACAAATTAATTAATTTGTACAAATAAATTGATACTTATTCATTGAGCCCACAATATGAATTCTTCAATTACTTAATGTTATGATAAAATTAAAATAAATATGAAGTTATAAATATTATTCATGTCATGTATGTGGATTGAATTGGAGTTACTTGCCTTTGCTATGGTCTAATAATATTTGATTTGGAACTATAATTTGAAGAAGTCCAACACTTGTGAATTAAACTTTTGTCCTAAAATTCTATGATCTAGTCTTACATGAAATACCTTTAAATAGCCATTTACAAAACAATTAATTTAAAATAATTTCCAATAGTAGGATCTTATTGTGAATTCAAATACATTAGTTCTTTAAATTTTTATGAAAAACAACAATACTTATTGAAAGATTGATATACTTCACATATAAATCAAAGTTTTTGTGGTGGATTCTCCAATTACATCACTAGACTATGTCATTTAATATAAAATAATGCATTAGGGCTAAAGAATGAAGTGAAGGTAATTGAGTTAAAAATTAGAATCCAAAAGTTGAAAGGAAGCTCTATTGAGCAATATTTTTGAAAAACAAATTTAGTAAAAGAATATACTAGATCCCCCAAAATTAAATTGCAAATAAATTTGTTACAGAATTGCAAAATACCAATCTTAATGTAAAAATATTTTTGCAAACATTCTTTTTAATAACTGATATAAAATTTTGAGAAATTATCAATTTTTAGCTCTAAATTATATCTCATAGATTTTTTGAGATTGAGCAACATATTGAGGATTTTAAAGAGAAAATCAATTTAGATTTGGACACCTTACATGACATATGAAAGATAGTATGGCAATGAAGAAATAAGTGTTTTTCTTGCAAGGCACAATCTCTTAGAGGTGCATCATAATTTTATGTATGTGCAATAGAGTTTGTTCATTGTTAATATATATTTTTTATTCTTCATAAGGTTCTCTTTTTAAATTACTTCTTTTTGTACAAAAGACTTCTTGCACAAATTAACTAGCATTTATTCATTGACATTGTAGTACGAATCTTATAATTATTGAATGTTATAATAAAATGAAGACAATATAATATAAAGTCTTAAATATTATTCATGTCATATATGTGAATTGAATTAGAATTATTATAATCTGACAATATTTGATTTGGAATTGTAATTTGAAGAAGTCCAACATCTGCGAATCAAACACTTGGCATCCTAAAATTCTATGATCTAATCTCACCTTAAATATTTTAAATATCCATTTCCAAAACAATCAATAGGATCATAAATATGAATTCAAATACACAAGTCCTTTGAAATTTTATGAAAAACAACCTTACAAATTGGAAAATCAATATTTTTTACATAGAAATCTAACTTTTTTTTGGTAGCTTCTCCAATTACAAAAACTAGACTATAACATTCAATATAAAATAATGTATAAGGGCTAAATTTGAATGAAAATATTATATTGAAGTGAAGGTAATTGGGTTAAAATTAGAGTCCAAAAGTAAAAAAGAAGCGCTATTGAGCAATATCTTTGAAAAAATGATTTAGTGAAAGAACATACTTCATCCAAAAAATTGAATTGCAAATCACTTGATTACAAGTTCTTTAGTCCTTTAGGGGTTAATGCAATCAACCAAAATCCAAAAAATTATCAAAATTTTAGATTCAACTTCAAAATCTAACTTACTCTAAAATTGCAATTGAGAGATGTTGAATTTTTTTGGTAATCTTGTCTTCATAGAAAGCCTCTTTAATTAGGATGGATCATTATACGTAGAAAGTAAAAGATCAAATATTAAAATAACAAAGACGTATTTGACCCCTACATGGTGTAAAATAAGATTCAACATCGAGTAACCATATACTTATAGCATATGATTTTTTATTGATATTATTGGATAAATACATCAATTAAAAGCTGTTGATAGGTTATTTTAATTATATCAATGATCCTTGCATTTTGATGCACTTAGAAGAATGGATAACATTTTATCCATATTTTTGAATTTTATAAATATAATAAATATAAATAACTTGTCACTCCAATGAAACTCATATATATACACACACACACACACATTGATGATTGATAAATGTATGAAAAAGGTGATATATTCCATTCTAGAACTATAATTGAAGTTAGAATTCTTATTCACATTTTTATATAGATTGTAAAAAATAGGCTTCATGATCCAAAGCTTGATGGTATAGATAACAAATAGTCATGCATACAAATCCAATATTTAGGATGAAATGTTATGTGCGACAATTGAAGGTTCAAACTTTGGGCCAATGCAATTTTTTGAATGGAATAAATCAACTTTTTTATCACATTCTTTGGGAAGTCATGTAGGTATATATTGTATTAATAAAATAATGATTTTTTTTAAATGTCAATCTTCCAAAATAGAAGAACTTTGATCTTTACAAAGGTAAAAAAATTATTTACATCAATACATTTTTAGATTATTGATGAAATGTCATTCCGCTTACCTAAATACTAATGATTTCATTCAAAATTAAAGCAAAGTCCCGATTATCTATGCAACCATGCGACAACTATTTTACTTTCATAGGATGCATTGATCAATGAAGACAAGCTAAGAATTGCATGCTATAAATTTTTAATTATATGGTATCAAAACTATCTTTATAAACCATATGACTTTATTGAGTAAAATACAAATATATAATTGCAACGATTGACCCTTCAAGTCTCATGATCCTTCATTTGTAATCACAAAATTTCATACTAAGAGTCTTATTACACTACGTGCAATTAAACTTCAATGGTGGACCCTTCTTTATGACCCTTCATTCATAATCAAAGAATTTCATTTAATCCCTAAAAGACCAAGAGTCCCTTTGGAAGACTCTTAGAAATTTGGGCAGGTTCTTGTGACCTTAATTTTTGGTGATTTTTTTATAATGTTTTTTATGAGAAAGAAAACTTTATAGTTTTGTGGAAATATAATTTTTATTTCAATTGGTGCTTGGGAACAAAAGTTATGCCATCTTAAATATAATTTTCAAGTCTTCGGACAAAGAAAGAAATCAACAAAAACTTGAAATAATCTATTTTTTTAAAATGGTTTCTTATAGATCATATATTTGTTTACATGTGAAGCTTTGATTCATTCCATTTGGATTAGTGATGTGAAAGTTATGGACAATCTTGTTTTGGGGGCATTATAGGAATTTTTTGAAAAAAACCCTTATAGGATTCATTTTCAAATGCAATTTTCACAATTTTTCAAAAAACATTGGTTGACAAGGTTAAGTTTGCTTGCTAGAACAATGTCATTGTTGGAATTATTGTGTTTTGATTCCATCTTAGAGCTATTAACAATTTAATTTTTTTTCAATCTTGAACCTACTTCTATTTAATATTTTTTTAAAGAATGATAATCAAGTGAGTTTTTTTTTTTTAATTCCTAGACTTTCTACTCAATTCTTTAAAAAAGAAAATTAAATTCAAAGTTTGCAATGCAAAAAAATTCCACAAATGGTGATCAAAGTCATTTGAAATTGCAAGCGAGCATTCAAAAAAAATTCCAACTTTAAATGCTAATATATTCCAGTTTGTATAGTCAAAATTCATGAATTTTTTTCCATATGATTTCAAATAGATAAAATACAAGATCCTACGACTAGGTTCTAATTTATTTTTCTTTATTGAATACAATAGAAATGGTATTTTTGAAAGTTTTTTGACAAAAAAAAAATGGCCTTGGTTCTTTAGGAATTTATTTCTAAAAGACCAAGGGGTTGGGACAATACAAAAACGTGTTGTATAATATAAGTTCTATAATTTTTTTGAAGTTTGCATCAAAGAAGTTAATGTGAAGCACATAAAGTAGAAAGTATCTATATGGTCAAAATTATAAAATTATTTTTAGATTAGAAAAAAAGAATTTTGAGGACTTATTTTTAAAACTTCATCAAAAATATAATTTTTTTTTTAGCATATGAATTTTTTTTATTGGTCAAAATTATGGTTTCTATTGATTCGTGGAAAAATGCATAACATCTAATAATGAGAAACTCTTTTTTCAAATAGTAAATTTTTCAACACTAGGCAAATTTTCAACACTTTTTGCTATTTTTCTTAAATAATTTTTGTTTGACCATAGCAATCTTAGTTATGAATATAAATATTGAAAGACAACCCAATCTTTTAAATTAAAAAAATTAAAAATGAATTTTTTCTACCCGAAAATAATGCCGAAAATTGGGTAGTGACCATAAAATGGTTGCTTGAGTGTTGAGGGGTTAAGAGGCTTATCCCACTACATGCAATTGAACTTCAATGGTGGTAGTGAATTGTGAGGTGCAATTGTTGTTGTTACATAGGTGGGAGATAAACTAGGAGATAAAATTAATATGGCTTCAAGATGTTAAGTGCTTCCTTGTGAAGAACTACCATTAGTCATTATAAGAAAAATGGAGCTTGAAGAAGACTATAAAATTGGACTAATAGTAGATTTTTTTATAAATTTAAATAATGATGATGATAATGATAATAATTTAATAACTATAGTCTCTATTGGCCAAAATTTGCCCAGTTAGGTTCATGATTTTTTAAATCTTTGATTTAAAAAAAACTGTGACAACATTGTTAGTTCAAATTTTGGGGCCTTTCTCAAGCCTCACTCTTTTGGTATTGTTGGACCTCCAACTTTAGATAGGTTTGCCTACACAAATTACCGTAGATTGTGTAGTTGGTGTTTTTGAGTACCTAGTCACTCATATGCTCAAAAACGCCACCTAGAGCTAATTTTTTCAAGCTAAATGATTTTCTCCACAATGTTGTCAATTTTTTTCAAATACAAAGATGATATAATTATGTATGTGTACAACTAGGACAAAAGACATGGGAAATATTTGTATCTATAAAATTGTATTTGTATTCATGTATTCATACATACTGTATATGTTATGGATCCTAAATTAAAAAAATTATAATAAATAAGATATTTGAATTTCCAAAGCAAAGTGATGGTTGGTGGTTTTTTGAGGGGATAGCAACTCAACACTTTGAATTTGTACATATAATTTTTGGTAGCTCTTAATCATAATCCTCTTCATGTTAACCTTGAAAGTTTGGGAGGACAAAACATTGCATTTCGATGATAGTAGCACATTTAGGAGATGGTAAAAAATATTTTGTCATCCAAATTTTGGGAGGGACTTGGTGTAGCCCTTTTTCAAAAAAGTAGTGTTGTAAATCCTCTCTTTGTCGTATTGTTGACTTTTCTACATAGAAAAATTCCTAAGCTACAAATCACCATATTGTGTATTTTGGCAACTTCAAATTCCTTGGTATTGAATTGAATTTGAGCCATAAAAGTGATCCTTTTTGAATTTGAGTCCAACTAACAAAACAAAGATAAAAAGTGCAATTTCTACTTCAACTTGAAATTTTGAGAACTCCAAAAATTGAATATTTGATTGCATTTGAATTTTTATTATGGTCCATTGATTTTTTAATTATAAAAGTACGTTGTAAATGTTTCATGTTCACAATATTCTTCATTGTCATAAACATTCATAGAAAAAAAGTCATAATTTTTTGGAGCTAATTTTGCATTTGATATGATTTTTTTTTAATTCCTTCAAATATTCATAGTAAATTCAAATTTTTATAAAGAATTCTGAAAATTTTATGACTTATGCATGGCATGTGATATCATCTTGGAAAAAAGTTTGAAGAATAAATACTCACACCATGGGATTATTCAAAGCGTAAGGTTTTTGTTGTTCATTTTTGTAATCATAGGCTCATTTTTTGAGGGTTAAGCTTTATTTCATGTCATTCTAATTAATATTGCAAAATTTATAAGGAATTATTTTTTATTATAATTTTAAAACGTACAATTTAGAGTAATCAATCTTTTAGATTAATTAATTGCATTTTTCTACATATTTAGATTGGAACCCTCCATAAAACCTTGAAACATTCTGTTATAATTAATGAGATGGAAGCGATGAAGAATTTTATTGCGGACAATATGACATGTCAATTTTCTGTTAAATTCAAATTACAAAATTATCAATTAAAAATAGAAACATAGGTTGTAATTATGTAATCATGATTAATCATTTTCAAAATTGGATTTTTGATTCTAAAACTAGACTTTAGAAATATAAACCACTAAAATTAGCAACTTGGTTAGGTTTGTTTTCAACTTCAAAATATTGTTGACACCAAACTTTGATGCCTTGGGCATTTAGGGATTAGTTTTAAGATTTGGTTGTCTACACATAGAATTGTTTATATTATTGAAGAAATGATATCAATTCTTGAGCCAAATTATTAACCTTTAAATGGTGTACATTGAATTTTTTTTGTGGCATATAGGAAGGTTGCTATTATGTGAGCCTAGAAGCATGAGCTTATGAGTCTAAAAGACTATACACCTATATTTTAGGTATCTATATTATAATATATTTATGTTATAAATACCTACATTATAGGTGTTTATATTATAAACATTTTAAATATTTGTAGAATATCTACATCTACATATGCACAAGACTCATGCTCGTATCATTGTGGCGCACTGATGAGAATTTTCAATACAATAATTTGTATAGTTACTTGCAATAGTCTAGTACATACGAAGTTTTGGATATATTATTAAACATTGCGCCATAAAGACTCTATGAAAATTTGTAACTTTTTTGACATTCCTTACTAATTTTCAAACTATCTTATACACTATAAATCCCTCAAAATGGGAAGAAAGCTATGCAACCACTAGAATTATCTTTTGAAGTCATTGAAATGTTGATTGAGAAAGACACTCCCATGCAAATTTTAGCATCTATATTTGTCATGCATGCATTGGGGGTTGCAAATTATTTTTTTAACCCTTCTTTGAGCCTTGTGATTGTAAGGATGGAACCAAAATCCAAATACAAGGAGAAGACAATTCAATATGATTACCATTCCTAGGCACTAAGCTCAACAAAATTTATTTGTAAAAATAGATGTCTGAATTTTTGAGTTTTTGATTTTTTTTTTAAACATAAAGTATTTTTATAGCAAAAAAACATTTATTTATTTATTTTAAAGCATTTAATAAATCAAATCTTCCCATTTGTATTAATTATTGAGCAAGGAATGTTGACCTTGACCACCCAATATGGTAGAATGCATGCAGCCATGCCTTGTTGTCATTCTAAAACAATAAATAGTTGAATCAAAATTCAAATACAATGTGGAATAGGATTTGAAAGAAGGTTAAAATGAAAGGCAATATTTCAATGACTTAACCTCTTAAGGATTAAAACCCCTTTTGGATAGAAATTGTGAAAACTGCCTCTTTTTTAGGGCAATGAGGAAAAAATGATTTTCTCCCCCTCCAAAATTAAAACAAATAGATTTTTACTAGACTTTTATGTGAAAGAGTAGAAAATGTTTCAGATACTTTGACTTCTTCAATTGAAAGATTGTAATATTTGAAGTTAGAGAAAAAACATTTGACCTTGTTCAATAGGGCCAACAAACTGTGACTCCTCTAGACTGAGATTTTTTCACTATACATGGTTAGTTTTTTGACATTTGCATCTTGTACCATTTTATTTACAAACTTGTCACATGTTAGAAATAGAGGAGGAGTTCTGCACATGTGACCCAAAGCTGCTCGGGCTATCCAAAAACTTTAGGGTCGCATACCTTTTGATTCAAACACCTGATCAGAAAAAAAATAATAATATTCCCACCAAAGGAGAAAATGTTCACACCTTGTGTCAAAATATTTCTTGATCATCCAACCAAAATTGACTTTGTGCATAACTACCCAACATCTCTTAATATATATTGAAGGATCACTTTGTCTTTTAGGGATTAAAAAACAACTCCATTAACTTTGATGTTCTTCGAAAACTATACAACACATTTGCTTGCAATTGCAATTTTTTTTCTACTTCAAGGCAAAGTGCTCATTGACACCAAGCTCTTTGAATTCTAGTTTGGGTTTCAACAAATTTGCAAATACAATTCAACAACATGAAGTGTAGTCAATGTCCAAGCTCCATTGCCCCGTCCCTTTCACTTGATTGCCGGTGACACTCGATCCAAACCAAGGCTACAATGAGACGCAATAGTTCAATCGACCCATTTCAAGGCAACGGTGGGAAGCAAAATGCGTTGCAAAGAGGAATGTGGCCAATTCTTCCACCAAATTGATAGGGGTGACCAATTCTAGTGTTTCCATTGAGTTCCCTCAACTCTTAAACCCTTAAACAACGAGCCGATCGTTGTAGAGATCACCTGTTTGTGTATCGTGTGAGTTGTCGACTTAAAAAGAAATGAAAAAAACAATTATTGGAAAACAAACTACTGTAAAAGATCTTCCTTTTGTACACAAAATTGGGAGGTTGAATAGCTGCCTACATGTCCTACATGAAGAGATTCTTTGTTGTTCATTGACCAGAAAATGCCATCCATGCCCTTTATGGGTTAATGTTCAAAAACACACTGATGTCTACACAACAAACGGAATGACGACAAGCAGCCAATGGGGACGCATTGCTCACATGCTCGACTGTACCCAGTTGCGCATGGAGAGGAAATTAAAGTCCAATCACTGTCCTGCAAGAATATTGTACCGTACGCCTGCCCCCGGGCTCCCTCCACATCAATACTGTACATTTGGATCCCTAAAAGGACCAAGGGTGTTTTTTTTTAAGAAAGATTGTCCGGAACTGTCCACTTTTATAAAAAATTGGTCAAAATTGAAAACCAAAACTTTAAAAGAAATTCCAGTCGAAGAAAAGGGTAGTAGAATATTATGTCAGTGAGTGAAAAATAAAATAAGATTCAACCCATTTGACCTGGTGGAATGGAAAGATTATAATGTTTGAAGTGAGAAAAATATATAAATTTTCTTTTACATTCCTACAAAGTCGGGTCAGCAAACTTCAAGCCCTCTTGGATTTAATTTTTTTTCTGTACACAAAAACGAGGATTTACACAATTGATTGATTACTATATTTTGTAACGTACACTTGTGCAAAATTTTAGAAGTAAATAAGGGGGCTATCTTGTTCTAAATCACCATGCAATACAAGGAGGGTAAGTGATCTAGCAATATTGATAGTATGTGGTGGGCAAGTGGTCTAGGAATATTAACCCCTAAAGGACCAAACACCGTTTTTTGACAACATAGCGAATTTGGGCAGCTCACTATGACCGGAATTTTTCTTTTTTTTCTTTGAAATTTTCACATAAGATGTGCCCGAGGAGTAGCTTTAAGTTCCAACAATTTTCGTAACTTTTGACTACATGGTTAGAAAGTTATTGCATGATATGTCATTTTCATTGTTCGGCGGGCAGCCGGGGCAGCAAAAAAAAAATCTTTAAAAATCACTTTTAAAAAAAATTAAAATTTGAAATTGGTTCTTTAGATTTATATGTACGTGGGAGGCTTTGAATCATTCCATTCCGATCAATGAGTCAAAAGTTATGAGGATTCTTAGTTTGAGGGTAGTTATGGAACCTCTACTCTAAAATAAACTTTGGAGTCCATTATTTAACTCGATTTTCAATATTTTTGAAAAAAAACAAAAACATTGGGTGCATATTGTTTATTACAACATTACAATCGTTGGGATTGGCAATTTTCAATTTCATAAATAAATTCTTGACAATTTAGTGCTTTGAATCATTCTCTACCTCTTCCTACTTATTATTTTTTTCCTATATGTTGTACAATTTCAAATGATCTGAAATTTTTCAAGCATGTAGACAACTTGCCTTGAAGAATAAATCCAAAGAGTAACCATCATTTTGGACATTTTTTCATACAAATGTGACCTTGTGAAGGGCAGCTGCCCGTTTTTTTGCAGGGACAAAAAAAGGATTTTTGTCAATTCAAATGCTATTATCTTGCAATCCACTTGGTGGAAAATTCTGAATTTTTTTTCACATCTTCTTAAACAAGTTTACTACAAGATCCTATGGCTACAAGTGTCCAAAAATGTTTTTTTCTAAAATTTGGCACTAGTATTAGAAATGGCAGTTCTGGAGCGGTTTTGGTGAAAACATAGTCAAAAACCTTTAGGGGTTAATAATCAAGCTAATAATACGTGGACTGCAAGAGATTTAGACATTTTTTGATGATTTTTTGTGCATCATGGAATTTGTTTATTTGAAATCCACATAGTCAAATCTTTAGAATATGTGAATTTTTTTTTCAAAATCCTTGATTTCAAAGATTGCAGGATTCCTTATAGAGTTTGAAGTTGGACATGAGAAAATGATTTTTCCAAAATTGCCCCAATGTAGGTAATAAAGTTAGATTCCTCTTGGAGTTTGATTTTAGAACCCAAACTAGTTTTGGAGGGACCATTTCATGCCACATCATATTATATACATACATATCAAATTTCAAAAGTTGATGATAGAGGGTTTGAGTAGAAGAGGATTGAATTGCTCGATTTTTTTTTCTAGGAAGTATAACTTTTCACCCCGGAATTTGATCAAATTTTGATGTCTTTCCTTGTAGAGATGGTTAGCCTACACACCTCATGTCATAGTTCAAAATTGACCTTGTAGGAATATATCCAAGTAGTTAATTGTCCATTTAATGAACAATCATTCTTTAGGGATTAAGACCAATGTAGTAAAACCCACTTGTTGAAGGACAAAAAATGTTGTGTTTACAAGTTTAGATTCTTTTGTTTTCTTCACACAAGAAGCATCACCAATGCCACATTCTAGTAGTTCAACACGAAAGATTTGTAGTTTCCATGTGGTTCATGGCACAAATTTATGTCCACATGATCACTTTGGGATTAAATTAGGCATTCACTTTAAATGAAGTGATTTGCCAAAGCCTCTACAATTTATTTTTTGGCTTTCAGCTTGCTTTGGAAGCGGTTGTCCAATGTCTAAATTTAAATTCTAGCATATCTATTCCAAGTACTTGTGGATGCGCTTCCACCAATAGTAATTTCAAGTTCTAATTACACATGAACCCAAAGTTAGAAATACATTTGGAGGGCCAATAATTATGTCCAATGTGAGTAGTCTTCTTTTTCTGATTTTTGATCCTCATCAGTACTGGATATTGGCTACGTCAATATTCCAAAAGTTTTCATTTTTGATTTGTCTTGGGTCTTCCATTTTGTTCTACCTTTCCCCTTTGATGTGAAAACAAGCGAATCATATAACTTACCATACAAAAGTTCCAGAGCACCATATTTTTTGTCGCTGCAAAAGGAATGGTATTCATTGATGGCCCCAGGCCTGAGGATGCTCAAAGTATGGTAATAGCTAGTTTTAATTCAATGAGAAACTTACAGAACCATGTGCTGTTTGTTGTTAAGGTGGGTATCCCCAAACTTCCACTTTCATTAGACTGGTCAAAGTTTTCATGTTTTCTTGTTGGCAAGTGAAAGGAGGTTCCAACGCAACAAAAAATGCTACATTTGGATATTGTATGCAGAAGTTATGAAGAGTCAAAGTTTTTTTTTGATAATAGATGTTCTAAAATCGTTTCTGCAGCAAATGTACATATTGGTTTTGGAGATGTACATAACGTGATGATGTTGGTTTTAGTCACGGGTGTGATTTGGGGTGTTACTCATATTTAAGCCCCCCATTTTGCCAATGAAAATAATTTTATTCATTATTCAAAGGGTGAAGTTAAGTCTTATCATGTTTTCAATTAGCCATGGAAATTTTCAAAATTGCTGGAGAAGATTTAAAAATTATTATGAATTTTGAAGAAAATGAGAAGAAAATTCATATTCCAAATGAATCACATTCCATATCATAGTTTAATATTAAAAACATAATTTAGTATAAACCATTATTTTATAATATTCTATATTTAGAAAACTAATAAAAATAAATTTATAAGCATGAGAACTCATATTTGACAATTGGGCTCAATTTTATGGATTTTCAAATTTCAAATTGGAGTGGCATCTAGAATTTTGAACATTCACTACTAAAATTCATTTAAAAAAAAATGGTCAAAATTGAGATCAGCAACAAGAAGTTTAAAGTTGCAAATAAAATGCACTATGTGAAATGTTTTATACCATTATTTTAGAAATTGAACCTCATACATAATCCAGAGTGGTGTAGATTTTAATATGGAGTTCAAGTTCTATAATGACGAGTGGTTAAAATAACATTCCATTTGCATGTGGCTTGCTATACAAAAAAAACCAAAAAAAAAACCCACCATATTAATAGTGCAATGTTAGATGTGCACCCAACTTCACATGATTGAGGTAGTATGCTCTAAAAGCACCCATGCTGTAAAGCGATCATGATACAATGGTACATTTTACTTTCTTCAATGTACCAACAATATACATTTCACAAAGTGGTCGCTTTTAGTGACCATTGTGGTTTTAACTTCAAAAAGTCATAACTAATTCCCCAAAGGTTCAAAAAATATGAAACCACTTGGATTTGATGCCAATTTCATTTTTCTTCCAACAAAATTTTACTGAAAATTGCTTTCAAGGAGTGTAGCTTCCCCTCCAAGGCAATCAGCTCATAAATGGTCGCTGGAAGAGCAAACTACCTAGCACTTCCAATTTTTATTTTATTTTTCCATAATAGAGCATGTTTTATAAATGGGTACCACAAACACTGCAATTTTCACAAAAAGCATGTGAATGTGGTAAAACAAATAATGGAGCTCAAACTTTGGGCCATACAAATTCATTTCAACTGCCTCTGAAAATGGTGAGAGGAAATGGCCACCTTAAAAGCTTTTGTTGCTTTTGTTGTACAAGTACGACCGGCTCAAGTTTGGACTTGAATTTTTCTCCAGTGCATCTTTTCTTTACTAAATTTCACAACCAGAACTGAAAACATTCCAAGTGAGGAGGAAAAGCGTCTCTCATTTGAATTGTGATACGGTACTAGAATCAATACTCAATGATCATCTGGGTACGGCCAAGAACAGTCTACATTCTTCCACTGTGGAAATGTTTGAATGATTAAGGTAGTATGCTCTTAAAGCGACCATTTAAGGGCTGGTCCGCCTTTTTCACAGGCTTTCATGGACGAAAATATTTTTAGATCATTTTTCAGAGAAAGAAAAATAGATATGAAACCTAACACAAGTGGTTTTGTATTTTTCCAAGCATTTTTGAATTACTTATGAATTTTCAAAGATTCAGGGCATAGGCACCTATTTGTGACCATAGGTCTTCCAAAATCTGTCCACTTGCAACTTGTAAAGAGATGTGCGGAAATCAAAGACAATGATTGGCTCTTGCAATAGAAAAACAATTTTTCCTTGATACATTCAATTGCTAAACTGGTCCATTTAAGGATCACCCCATCTCCATTTTCCATCTAAAAATAGGGGCGGTTTGAAGAAGATGGGCGCTTTTAGAGCACACTACCTTATCTCCATGAGTATGCCCCTGTGCCGTTGACACAGCGAGATAAAAGTAAAAGTATTTTTTTTATTTTTTAAAATTCGTAACAACTTTGAAGTTCAATTCTTTAAGCTTTGAGTCGGAACGCCACAAAACAAAGTCTGTGCACCCTCCTTGTTGAGAGCTTTCCAATGATATCAAGAACATGACCAAAGGATGTATGGTTTGTTGTTATTGTAACAAACAAAACAAAACAAAACAAACAACTTTATTTAATAAGGTGCTAGTGTATTGCCACAACCAAAATAAAGCAAAAGTATTTTTAATTTTTTTTAATTTTGAATAAATTTTGAAATTCAATATATTTCACACCATAAGTCCAAACTCCATGAAATAAAGCCTGTGCACCCTTCTTCACAAAGAGCTTTCTGATGGTACCCAAAATGTGACCTTAGAATACAAAGTCTAGTAGGAAATCTTAATGTAACAAACAAAACAAAACAAATAGCCTTATCTAATGTGAGAAGAGCATACAAAGTGGAACAATTGTTTTTAATATTATCTAGGCTTTTGAGTTTTGACAATGTAGCTTTGCCAAGTTTTCAAGCTCCAAAACTCAAATTTCCTTTGTAAGAATGGTTTTAAGACTTTAGATTTTAGTATAACATTACATCCTCAAGAGAGGAAGAAGTATCCAAATTTTCATAGCAAATGATGTTCCTCTCCCCTTGTCCAAGTTGGGACCCAAACAAAACAAACACATTCTATCTTTTTTTACCCATTGGACCTTAAAAATAATTAGATTCCTTCAAATTTTATTTTATTCTAGCAAAAAAACTATCAGAAAAAAATCAAAATCAACACTTCAATTTAGATGCCTCTAAGATGCTCCAAACATCCAAACACCATTTCAATACTAAACTATTATTATTTTCAATGAAGTCTTCATTTCTATTCAAAATAACCACTATTTTAATTTTTTTTATTGAAGAATATATAAAAGTTCAAAAATTTCAATAGATGTATGATTGTTTTCATAAACAAAAACAATAACATTTTGAATAGATACATAAATTTATGAGTTTTGGGCAAGACATTCCATTTCTATTTGCCTTGAAATAAAAAATATTTATATTTGAAGGTATTTTTCAGTTCAATTTTTTCATAGCATTAAATTGTTCTAATTGTATTTTTCTCACAACACTTGAAAACTGTACACTTGTGTAGAATACCTTATTTGGTTTTAGAAACTCGAAATGATGTTTATAATTTAATTTAAAAAATTAAAACATCTCAATCAAATAAACTCTCAATTCTCAATGACTCGATTGAAATAAAAAATAAAAAAAATTGACTTTTTGGTATTTCTTCATTCTAATTTTCATCCTCCTTTTTTCCCTTCTATTCTTTGTTCTTTTTCTCGTCTTGCTTGTCTTCTTCTTGCTTCTAATACTTCTAACTCATCCAAACTAAGAGTCATACTTCATGTTCTTGAAAAATCAAATGGGGATTTTTATTTCAAGAAGAATAAACATTTATCAATTTAGAAGTGGTAGATATGCCTTCAATTGAATCCTCCTCTGTGTCAACTTTAGTTTCAAAATTATTATTTGATCTCTTCAAATCTGATTTTTTTAAAACTATCATGCTTGAAGACTATTGATAGGTGTAGAAGATTATCATGGCTTTGATGTTACAATCTTGTAAAGAAGATATTTTATTTTAAATCCGTCTTCCATAAAAGTTAGATGTTGATGGTCTATTGAAAGTCCAATTTCTTCTATTAATCTTTCTTTTAACAGTTTGATAGTTGTTGCACATGCCACTTCAAAAAGTTTGACTGTAATTTCATCTTGAAATAACTTTTATATCATAGGTCCAAACGTCAGGAAAAAATAAATCCATACACCCTACTCACAAAGAGCTTCTTAATGGTACCAAAAATGAAACTGGTAGATGCGCGCTATCATCGTAACAAACAAATAAAACTAACTAACTAACTAATTTAATGTATGGATGTATAGATTGAGATTTAGACTTTTTGAATGCAAATTTAGGCTTTTTGAATCCAAACTACTCCAAATGATCCACGTAGAAATCATTAGATCTCATGGAGATGCATGATCAATCAACCATTTTAATACATACCTTTTTTTGAGAACTATGCCAACTAGGAATAATTTACAATTAAAGCAATGCCCAAATAGATCAAATCAAACAAATCAAAACTCTAATACCTTCTTAGAAGTGAAGACAAATGGCTCATTAAGTTGAGGAATTTAAAAAAACATTTGTTGGCTTAGTAGCCTTAATATTGACAAAAGCTATATATAGAAAAATTTAAGTAGGATCTTACTCAAATTACTAAGTGAATACTATAAGGATTAGGCTTCTCACAACATAGTGCTATTGTTCAAACTTAAACTCAAATTTACAAATTATTTACAAAACAAAGTGTTTCATTGACATTTATTTTTTGCATGTCAATTCAAGGCTATTCAACAATGTAAAAAGTATGATTTTGACCATGAACGTATGTGTGATAAAGCTCGAAGACCACCATAGGTATTGGTTATGATGCATTTGAATTTTCAGGAATTTGGTGACACACATGCTGTTGGGTACACAAACATTGATTTCTAAAATGCAGTCATACTGCCATCATAAAAGCACAAAGGAAAAGAAAACAAAGCCAAGCAGAATCTTCAAAGCCATCCCGTCCTTATTAAAAGAAACCCCGACCAATCCAAGCCGTCCAAGACTCTCCAATGGACGAACCCGATGCATTATACCGCGTATCTATACGATGCGAAACGTAAGACCACGGTTTCAGTCCCCTCCGCCCGATCCGAATCGAACGGGTCCATAGGTCTCGTTTCTCGGCAGTCTTCCAGAGGACTGGAGAAGGTGTCTTCTCGACTTGCAGGGGGTCTTCGTCGGGGGTCTTGCCGTGGGGGTCTTGGGTCGGGGTCTTGCCACATGCTGTTCCTTCTTTTTAGTGCCCGTCTTCGTGCCGCTGCACAAGAGTCACATGGATTTTCCAGGGCTAGTGCCGAGCATTTGCTGCAAGTTTTGGAACTGAATTGGTGGTTTCCCATTAGAAATCCACTTGCAAAAATCTTGTGGCCGGTCTATCCGTGAATTCGCGTGAAGTCGGTGGAGGTTCCATGCCAGGAAAGGCTTGCTTGCACGTTTTTCACCCGTTTTTTCAGTTGGTTTCTTGTGAAGCTGGCGTTCAATCCGCGACAGTGGAATTTTTTGGAGCCGGTGAGAACGGGACCGAAGTGGAATCTTGTGAAGGAGGTGAGTGCCGAGGTGTGGCTGGACTTCGTTTATGAATCGCTGGAGATTGTCACACGTCTTACTCAGGCTTTACTTGGGATTCATTGGTTTCTTGCCAGGGGTTCAATGGTTCCGTGAGTCCTGGGATGCATGGTTGCTGTTGAATCGATGAGAGTAGTTAGGTCCAGAATTTGAGTTTCTTTGTGTATGCCATTTTTTTTTGACGAGTAGAGATTTCCCTCCAAAAATTAGTAGACACAGAAACTCTTGATCAAGATTCACAGGTTTGAAGATAGTTTTTCGAGGTTCAAGAGTGCAATCAGGAAGTGCTGTGGTCGTTTGGGATAGAATTAACACCATAGCTGAACCAGCAAGATTCACACTGATCCTCTTCGTCAAGAATTTTATCAATTCTGCTCGATGTGTTCTCAGACTCCCGGCTGTGACGTTCGTGGTTTTCTTGCTGCCTTTTTAACAACAGAGGTGTATTCTTGAGATTGAGTGAACTCATGCGACGCCCTTAGGTGTTCTCAATTTTCATGGAGAGCGGGCTCCAGTTGACTGCATATCAAACAACCAAGGTCGATGAGTTTTCAATTCGAGTACTCAAAAGAGTCTGTCTTCACAATCATTCAGCCGGTTAGTAGTGTAACAAGCAAGATGAGCAGGAGTAATGACAACGACCCTAGGATTGCTGCAGGTGCCGCAAATTTAGATTTAATGCAATCGGATCGTGAATAGAATCGGATGAATGCTGATTGCTGATTGCCGAAAGAGAACAATGGATTCAGCTGACGAGCAGTTGTACAGAGGGGACAAAGTGATGAAGCGGGGGTTGATAGGGAAAGACCTTTCCTCGTTTCAGGAAACCACGATCAAAGAGCGCGGTAGTCCGACCTTTCTCTCGCTCCCTCCTAGCGAACCCTCCGCCAAGCTTGGACGATCATGGCGCGGATTACCGAGAAGATACATCCTCGTGATCTTCTCCTTCTTGTCCATCTTTGCTCTTGCAGCTTCCTTCCTATTCGCGTGCTCGATGAGCGCGACACCGTTACTGGACAGAGATCCCTTTTACTATAACCCAAAGCTACAGCGACTCCCGTTACAAGAAACCATTACAGAGCCTCAGTTTAGGTCATCATTCTCTGCTCTAGGGTGCGATGAGAACGAGGCACTTCTTAGAGTTTTCATGTATGATCTTCAACCGGAGTTTCACTACGGAATGCTAAATTTGCAGCGGCCTTCGTCTAAAATCTGGCCGAGAGAGATACCGCCATATCCCGGGGGTTTGTACCAGCAGCACAGTCCCGAGTACTGGCTCACCTCCGACTTGCTGACTTCCAACATGCCCAACCGGGAAAACTTGTGCACAGCATACCGAGTGGAGGATTGGAGATTGGCAGATGTGATATTCGTGCCATTCTTTGCTTCCCTGAGCTACAACAAGTTCACCACGAGATCGGAACGGAAGGTCGGGGTTGATAAGAACCAGGAATTGCAGGAGAAGCTGATGAGGTTTTTGAGACGGCACCCGGCGTGGATAGCGGCTGGAGGTGCTGATCATGTTATTGTGATTCATCATCCCAATAGTATGCATGTGATTAGGGACCACTTAAGAAATGCTATGTTCGTGGTGGCTGATTTTGGCCGGTATCGCTCTGATGTTGCGAATATTGGCAAGGACATCGTGGCTCCTTACCAGCACGTGGTTCAGGATTTCCTCGATGATACCACCGATTTTGAGAGCCGGAAAACGCTTCTGTTCTTCCAAGGTGCCATTATCAGAAAAGAGGTACGTCATCAACTCCCTTCAACTTTGAACGGCTGTCTAACCTTTCCGGGAAAGTATAAAGGACAAAAAGAATTATACCTCAGCCCTGTTCCCATTGGAAGGCTTGTTTAGCTTCTTGTGATTACTTCTGAACTTGATTTGTGATACTTTTCTGAATCTCCGTTTTCCCGTCAAAATTGAAAGAATTTAGGCTTCTTGTTACGGACTAGATAACTGGTAAGAGGAGTTAGGTTCATAAGAATACTCAAGCCAGAGCGAGACTACTTCCAGTAACCTGGTTGCTATCGCTGGTTACTGTGTGCATCAAACGCGTGGAGTTGACTCGTAATTTGTTTATATATGAACGCAAAGAACGAGGTTATGGTTGAAAGTGAATGATTAAATTGTAGTTATTTATTGCAATAAATACTTCTTCCACATGAACAACAGGTCATGGCATTTAACTTGAGAACAGACATTCAATAAAATTTAGACAACTCAGAGAAATGTTGCTTGATGGGGACTATGAAGTAGCACACAAAAAAGATTGTTCGCAAATTAAATAAGTTTTGGGATTTCATTTAGGAAAAAGAACGAAATTTTCTACTCAACAAAGCTATCCTTAAAGTCATTCGAAGTAGGGCCGTTGTCATAGGAAGGTGAGGCCTCATTTTTTAGCCTAATTGAATCAAAAATTACAATTTTGGAGACCTTTGCATGTTAAATGTTTCTAAATTGATATATGATAGTTAAATGGTCAATGAGAACTTTTTCAAATTTTAACAATTAGATACTCTCTGTAATTCATATGTAAGATCTTCTCTTTTGATGTACACTCCCAAAAAATAAGGAAGTCATGTATTCAATCACGTCTTGATTTTGTCACCAGCCCTGTGGGAAAAACTCAAGCAGAAAACAGTTTCAGCATGAGTTCATCGAAGAAGTTCAATATCCAGTTGGGAAACTGTTGTGTTATTACATAGTCGTTTCCCAATTTTCTCATACATGGGCGGAACCACTCGCAATGTGTACTTTAGGGTGGAATTATCAGGCAACAACTATACGATGTGATAAAAGACGAGCCGGGAGTACACTTCGAAGCAGGGAATACCACGACGGCCGACATCCACACTGCAACTGCTGGCATGAGGGCTTCCAAGTTTTGTCTGAATTTAGCTGGTGACACACCCTCTTCGAATCGGTTGTTTGATTCCATCGCGAGTCATTGCGTTCCGGTCATCGTCAGTGACGACATCGAATTGCCATTTGAAGATGAACTGGACTACACATCGTTCTGTCTCTTTGTGAAATCCAGTGACGCCCTGAAGAGGAAATTCTTGATCAATCTGCTCACAGGGGTGAGAAAAGAAGAGTGGACGAGGATGTGGAGGAGATTGCGGGAAGTGGATCAACATTTTAAGTACCAGTATCCCTCGAAGCCTGATGATGCTGTCCACATGACATGGAAAGCCATAGCCCGCAAGGTGTCCAAAGTAAGGTTGCATCTCAACAGACAGCGAAGGTATAAAATTTCGTCTTTGAAACTGGAGAATTCATGAGGTTACACTGTTTCCAAATTTACGACCCCCAGCAGACTTTGGAGTGTTCCGGGAGGCTGGTACGCTCAATTGTATTCATGGCACATTGCTGTTTGCCATGGACCCGAAGGGTCCAGTTGGATGCACTGCCACACAGAGAAATATAAGTTTACAGCATTTGGAGACAGGTAGTCACCTGAACTCTCCAGTTGTAAATTAAACATGTCCAGAAGAATTCTTTGGGCCAGTGCTTCAAACAGGAAATCCTTTCTCAAAGATGGGGATCCTGCCAGAGGTGTGTTCCCTGCCACAGTGTTGGTCTTTCCAGCACTACTGGAGACAATTAGACTTGAGTTTTTTCATGCACAAGTAGCAAGGCAGTTTGTCACATATTTGCCGTGGAAGCTCAAGGATTGCACCACATAATAGTGGACACTATATCTCATGTTCAGTTCCAAGAGAATCATATTCGAAAGTAGTCACAGTTTCACAAGAAGAACCAAGTCCACATCCATCAGCATGTAGATGCTGAGTATGAACAGTCTCTAATAATGACGTGATTATTCGTAACAAATCTGGCCGTGCATGACCATTGACACGATTCGTGAACATTCAATAAATCTATAGCTGCTGTTTTGTGTCGGTAACAATAGTCGTGTGAGAGACCTTTTGGTGTTGGTGATCATAACCAGGGTTCCCAAAAATAAACACTGATCTTGGTCATGTCGTAATAAACAAAAAGTTACACCATCTTTGTGGTAAAGCTTCAACCGATCGATTGTCCAGATTACATTGACGTCAGAGATGT